>PIJE02000771.1:165000-236133 GCA_002895965.2 Coryphaenoides rupestris
GTTCATAGCGGTGGTAATAGCAGTACCTGTAATTCTCGTGGTTCTAATGAAGTAAACGGACGTGTGTGTGTGTGCGAGTGTGTGTGTTGGTCTGTGTGCGAGTGTGTGTGTGTTTGCATGTGTGTGTCAGTGTAATCATGTTATAAGAAAGCCGTGCATGTGTTTTGATGAGCATGTGGGGGCGAGCAAGCCAAAGGAGAGAGCGAGCCAGAGAGAGCGAGTGCGAGAGAGAGCGAACGCGAGAGAGAGCGAGCGCAAGAGATCGAGTGCGAGCGAGAGAGGATGAGCGGTGTCACGATCTGATGCTGTTAATGCAGTTAATGCCCGTGCACCTCCACCACCCCGGTGTAGATCCTGGACATCCATACCTCATCATTGCGTGGACTTGAACGCATGCGACGCTGAGTTGTAGTATGACCCGTCCTATGTACACACTCCTCTCTGAGCTGATACCCGGGAGAGAGAGAGGGAGAGAGACAGTGTGTGTGAGGGATAGAGGGAGAGAGAGAGAGAGACAGAGAGAGTGTGTGTGAGAGAGAGAGAGACAGAGAGAAAGAGCGAGAGAGAGATAGAGAGAGAGACAGAGAATGAGAGAGAAAGAGCGAGTGAGATTGAGAGAGATGAATAGAGAGAGACAGAATGAGAGAGTGGGAGAGATCGAGAGAGAGCAATGGAGAGCGAGAGAGAGAGAGGCAGAGACAGACAGAATGAGAGAGAATGAGAGATCGAGAGAGAGCAATAGAGAGAGAGAGAGAGAGGGAGAGAGAGAGAGAATGAGAAAGAGAGAGAATGAGAGAGATCGAGAGAGAGCAATAGAGAGAGAGGGAGAGACCTCTCTTCTCTTGCCAGAATGATGCAGTGCAGACTTTAACAGACAGTGCCGGCTGTCCACGCGGATGCCAAACTGAAACCCTGCAGCGGAGCCCTCAGGCCCTCACCTCCCTGTCAACCTCAATCCTTGTTGTCTTCAACTTTTTTTTCCGCGGTGGCGTTTGAAGGACACGCCCGCTCTGAGTGCAACACGGTGGGGTTGGGGGGGGGGGGCTGAACCCCATTGCGTGCGCGTGTGTGTGCCCTTCGCTCTCGTACACACACCTGATTGAATCGTCCGTCGTTCCCCGTTTTGAAACGCACACTTTTTCCTCCGGAAGGAGAGAGTAGAGTCCAGTGAATTGACGTACCCAGTTGTAGTCTCACTTTTTCATTGAGCATGACATTGATTGCGTGTGTGTGTGTGTGTGTGTGTGAGTGTGTTGCTTTGCGTGTGTGTCCTTTTAAAGACATGTACTGCATATGTGCGTATGACACGTGCATGCCTGTATGTGTGTGTGTGCGCGTGCATGTGTGTGTGTGTGTGTGTGTGCTTAAGTCCATGTGTGTGTGTGTGTGTGTGCACGTGCATGTGTGTGGTGTGTGTGTGTGCTTAAGTCCATGTGTGTGTGCGGCGCGTGTGTGTGTCTATGCTTACGTGCATAAGTGCATGTGTGTGTGTGCGCGTGTGTGTGTGCCCCAGCCTGGTGTGTGTGTGTGTGTGTGTGTGTGTGTGTGTGTGTGTGGTGTGTGTGCTTCCCCTGGCAGCATCTACAGTGGACGTGTCCCTTGCAGATAATGGGATTGGCTGTCTGCAGGGTGTCTGCTCGCCATTGAGCAAGCGAGACAGGCAACAGGCATGTCACTCCATTGCACTCTGGGGAAGACTTAGTGGAAGAATCGGTGCAAGACCCCTCTCTCTCTCTCTCTCTCTCTCTCTCTCTCTCTCTCTCTCTCTGTCTCTCTCCCTCTCTCTCATCCGTCCCCCCGTGTTCGCTAGTAGAGCTCCTGACGCTGGCCAGTGGGCATTACGTAAGACTCTGCTATCACGACAATCATAAAGAACTTTATGAGAACAGCATCAATATACCTCAGCGTTACATCGTCAATAATGTGTTACAGCGCTAAATAGATTGATTTGGCATGTGTGTAGCGTGTATGTGTGTGTGTGTGTGTAGGTGTTTGGATGTATGTGTGTGTGTGTGTGTGCGTGTGCGTGCGTGTGTATATTGGGGAAGGCAGGGTTTAGTTACCGACACATACACACACACACACACACACACACACACACACACACACACACACACACACACACACACACACACACACACACACACACACATACACACACACACATGCAGCCCCTGCATGAGCATGCAGCACGAAGCACATACAGGATATGATATCATGTCTATCAAGGTCGGTTGAGGTGTACCAGACATACTCCTAGCCACAGGTACTAATGCAGTCTTGAGTGGGTTAGTGTTAGGCTATGTGTGTGTGTGTGTGTGTGTGTGTGTGTGTGTGTGTGTGTGTGTGTGTGTGTGTGTGTGTGTGTGTGGGTGTGATGGTGTGTGTGTGTGTGCTGTGTGTGTGTGTGTGTGTGTGTGTGTGTGTGTGTGTGTGTGTGTGTGTGTGTGTGTGTGTGTGTGTGTGTGTGGCGGCGCGGCGTTGTTCGCATATGCTCCGGATAGTATCTCCACACAGGGCCTGATCTCTTGCCAGGGCTCAGAGGGCGCCTGCTGCGCGCTAATGGCCAGAGAGTGCAGCCACACGCGGACTCCCTGAACCCTGCCAGGTGGTGCACGTCCATGTGGGACCCTCAGCGGGCAGGAGGAGGGAAAGGGAGAGTGAGCGGAAGAAGGAGAGGTTTAGACGGAAGGGAGAGGCAGCAGCGATGACAGGGGTAGGACTGTGGAGAGGTTAGAGCGGATGCATATGGCGAGAAAGAGGGAGACGAGGATAGCATGAGGCACAACGTGGGGAGGGCTGTGGCCATCTCTCTCTCTCTCGCTCTCTCGCTCTCTCTTATCTCTGTATCTCTCTTCCTCTCTCCTTCTCTTTCTCTCTCCTTCTCTCTCCTCTCTCCTTCTCTCTCTCTCTCTCTCCTCTTCTCCTCTCTCTCTCTCCTTCTCTCTCATTCTCTCTATCTCTCTGCTTCATTATGTTGTTTATTCATTCTCATTCTCGCTGTCATATCTTACCAACACGATTCAACGCACACTACCTACAGGACATCCACATCAGCCACTACCACCATCTTTAATCTAGGTCACTTCACACTACACATCATCACATACCCTCAAGACAAGTATATAGTGCATTGTCAGGCACAGATCATAGTCTAACAACTACATAAATGCCAAGATGCCCTTGACGCTTTGCCCTTGGCCTGCCTCACTTTACACCTAGCAGACTGTGGGCAGCAGCCCTTGCACAAGGGGTTTAGCATCTGTGGTTAGCTGTGTATTGCTCCTTTATTATTTGTCTTGTACTGTTGTGGATCAGTTTTCACAGCGATCCCTTTTGGCTCACAACAGAGCACAGTGCTTGCTTATTGTAAGTCGTTCTGGACAAAATGGTCCGCCAAATACCCTCAATACCCTCAAACGTAACGTAACCATGGAGGAGGGAAACCCAGCTCTCTGGTTTAGTTTGTCTTTGGCTCCAGCGGTCGGTGACAGATCGGTCTACTTGGCCTAACGGTCGTCTTGAGTTCACTTCTGAGCCCCCCCACAGCACTTGTGACTTTTTTGTAAATATCCTTGAAGCAATGTTCGTTTGCCACATGCCATATTCCGTGGCTTCGTCGGGTTCTTGGACCGGGAAGGAGAGACGGGAGTCGGGATAAAGCAGAACAGTCTCTAATCAAACAACTCAGCTTCGCCCATTGGCTTCATAAGGAAAATCATAATTTAGTTTTTGGTCGCGTCTTGGGTGATGGAGTTGGCCTCGTGTCGGGTCCTGCTGCTCCGTTCGTACCCAGCCTACGACTGTGGGGAGAGTAAAACAGGTGTTAAATGAATATCATCATCAGGCTAATTATGCTCAATCCGCTACAGCGACGTCATTCTCAGGCATTTTGCCGCTCCACTCCGGCGCTAAACCACGCCCCCTCGTATCCCACAATACTCTTCCTACCCACACCAAAGCAAACAGTCATAGATAGCGCTTTTCTAAGGATTGCAACAACAACGACCTCTCGTGTTGGTTCATTTACTCCAGTCTATCCTCCCATCTGACCTGCTTATTTATTCCCAATATGTATTTAATTGATTTGATTATTTTAAGGCCTTGGTGAATGTATTATCTGTTCTAAAGGTGACGGAGGTACATATTTAACAGCTATAGGCCTAATTTGAGGCTAATTGGTTAGCGAAATGCCAAAGCCATTCATCAGCTATTAGTGAGTCAACCACTGTGTGAGGATATATCTCAGCTGCTGCTGCATGAACTAGCCTGGACTGTACACATGCTGGTGTGACAGAATATAAGCCACACAACCAGGAGGAGGTCTGTAACACCAACTCCACGTTGCGATATGGTTCCAGCGCCCTGTTGTGTACATGACGAACACATCAAAGACACGATGTCCATACCTGCCAACCATGAGCCCTCGGAAATATAGGGAGATTTTCCCCCGAAACCACAGTGGGGTGCTTGGGGTGTAGGGTGTGGGTGGGGGGGATTTCATAGAATTTAAATGTATATCAATATAAGTCCAGTGACATACAGTAGTCATCTGCTCCATATAATTTTACTTTACCTTCAACTTGACAAAAAAACGGATTAAAACACCACAACCTGCCTGCGTCCTTGGAGTAGCCCCAAACTATGGCATTGTGGCATCCAATGTAGCAATATCTATGCCACAATGCCACATGTGTGGCTTTATGCAAAGATGAATACAAATATGGATATTCTCCAAAGTCGTGAGAACAGCGGTTGACTACTGGGACAGGACACCGAAAACCAGGAGTCTCCCAGGAAAATTGGGAATGTTGGCAAGTATGGCGACGTCCACACATAGACTGTATAAAATCATCCCTCCCAATCACTGTTGGTGAATTTACAGGCAGGGCTGCTTGTGCAACCTCTCAGTTGCAGGCTACAGCTAACTATTGCTTAGCTTTGATTCTATTTTTTTCTCGTTTGTTAGTTGGTTAATAAATCTGCCTCTAGTGTACATTTGGTGTAATGACGTGTCAGGTAGGTACTGTACATTGAAAACTGTTTGCGACGTTGTTGCATCGCATGTGCAATTTAGATTTTACGTTTCTTTAAAAAAACATTTGTGTGGATTTCTGACCAATCCGGACATCTCTTCCCTGATTGTTTTAGGGAATCCATCTTGCCTGTCAATCACATGCATATGTTATCATAGCTCTTCCACAGGTGTGTGAATTTGTTTTTGGTTGTTTATTTAGAAGAACATGCTCTGTTCTTTTCTGCTCTCTCTCTCTGTACCTACAGCACCTTTTTAAGTGTTTTCATTTGTTAATCTATTTCATTTGGCTGCGACGTGATCTTGAAATCACTGAGCTCAGTGAACGGGAAAACCAGCACATGTTGGGTCTGCTATTGCCGGTGCTGCCCGGGGACATTAGCCACTGTCTCTAACACTTTTCAGAGAAACCTGAGAGGAGTAACGATTTAGTCCTGGAAATCCCGTGTATTTATTTGGAGCGAGCTTTTCAGATTGACCCGCTTAGCGAGCGGACACGTGTGTGCTCCGTCTCCAGCTGGGCACTAAGAAGCCGCTGATTTCTGTAATGGCCGTAACAGCATCTCACTCAGCCGGCCTATTAACACTCAGAATCACACTGTCACACACACACACACACACACACACACACACACAACACACCCTTTTGATCACAACCGAAATCCTCTGGGAATATTACAACTTTCGGTTTTTTTCCCCCTCTCCCTGAGCATTGTTTGTGGTCCCATGTGATGGGGGTGGGGGGGGGGCAGATGTTGTTGAGTGTGAACACGATGGCGCAGGTGTGAGCAATGCTCGGCTTGTGGCGGCGGAGGTGCAGGTGCCGCCGTCACATCAGAACGTCCTCGGTAGCGTGGGGTCCCTGTAGTGGGCTTCAGTCACAGTCGTCTGCTGGCCTATCTGGTGCATAAGTGTAATGGTTTTCCTGTTCATGAGTTGACCCCCCCACCAATCATCTGTCATATAAATGGTAAATGGATATAGCGCTTTACAGTTGCTTTACAACGACGGCAGTGCCAACCATGCAAGGTAACAACCATGCAAGGGGACACCTTGACACTTTGCTAAGCGGAGCCCGGGAATCGAACCAGCAACTTTCCGCTCTTACCTCCTGAACTACTGCCGCCCCCTGAGTTGTCTCTCTGTCTGTCTGTCTGTCTTGTGTCTGTCAAACAGACAGACAGGACAGCCACTGGCGTACAACGGACCCTAATGCTACCCCAAACGTTTCTCCCCACACACCGAACACTGGAGCCAAAAATTATATTATATTTGCATTGCTGATGGGGGCGATGGAAGAAGTTACACTGTAAATTTACAATTTTTTCACCTCACTAATTTCTATTAACGGGAATCTTTCAACCAAGTATTCTCTGAGGAGATGTCTTCTGCAGAGATAGTCAAGCTGTTCTGACAGATCACAGGTGAATAGGAGAGAGAATGTACCCAGCAATTAGACCTGTCGAGATGCTGCAGTCACTTAACAGACCTATCGCTGAGATCTCCCCAGTAGTCTCCTATAATTTTTGTCACCTACAATGTTAAATTCAATCTCTGTGGAGATGAGTGGCAGCGGCAACATTATTTGTTTAATTTCTTTCACTAACAATACCAAATAATTCATCGAGGATATTTACTGTACATACTGTCCTGTAGATTTCTTTCTTCTCAAGTAGTGACGTTGTAAGACCAATAGTATCACTAATCCGATCACTTCCTTTGTGAGATACCATAGAATGTTCACCACAATATAACATTACAAAATTTAAAATTCACAGATGGAGCAAGAATTTTGCTTTCATATCAAGATTCAAGAAGTTTAATTGTCACATACACATACAGGATATGCAGTGAAATGAAAATGTGTATGTGTAGCGTGATCTAAAAAAGTTCATAGAATCATATTGTTTTAACAAATCACAGAGCTTAAGCGTAGCAGGGCTTTTCTAAGAAATGGCTTGGCTCCGACAAGACTATTTTACCATCTATTTTGGATGCAAAACATTTAAAAAACATTATTCTGCGACTGTCCTGGCGCGGTGGTGCGCTCCGGTCTCGACACGTGTTTAATTGGGACATAACAACAGGGCATTACACTGGACAAGGGTGAACACAAGCGGACCATCTGGAGACCACGTCAGGCGAGGTCACCGGGGTCGTGGCACCCACAGCAGCGGGGAGGAGGGCTTCTCTTGGCCCCGTTCTTAACAGCCAAGTACTTTTCGCTGCTCTGCAGGTTGGCATGAGAGAACTGCACATGTATGAGCTGTCTGCACTCCCTCTCTCTCTCTCTCTCTCTCTCTCACTCTTTGTCTCTGTCTCTCTCTCTCTCGATCTTTTCTCTCTCTCTCTCTCGCTCTGTAGCTCTCTCAATCTTTTCTCTCAATCTTTTCTTTCTCTCTATCTTTTCTCTCTCTCAATCTTTTCTCTCAATCTTTTCTCTCTCTGTTTCTCAATCTTTTCTCTCAATCTTTTCTCTCTCTCTTTCTCAATCTTTTCTCTCAATCCTTTCTCTCAATCTTTTCTCTCTCTCTCTCTCGATCTTTTCTTTCAATCTTTCTCTCTCTCGTTCTTCGCATGCAAACGCACACACACACACACGTACACACACACACACACACACACACACACACACCACACACACACACACGTACACACACACACACACACACACACACACACACACACACACACACACACACACACACACAGATCTTCACACGGCAGTATCACAGCCGGCCGACATCTGCTTAGTTTGCGTGGGGGGGGGGCAGAGGGTTGTTGAAGGAGATCATCTGCAATAAAAGAGTAAAACTTCTTTAATCTTAAATGTTTCTCATTTTAAATACTATGAAAACACAGTTGGTTTGGCGCTGTATGCTATGCTTTAGTATGTCTTCTATTATCTATTATCATCTTAATGCTCAAGCTAGCGTAACACAGAATATCCTGGTCATGTGCCTGTTTGAAGTGTGCCCGTTCAAAACGGGCAGATTGCATCCGGTATTGTTGCTTGCAGCTTTCTTGAGAGCTCTAGTTGTCCAGAAATTCGACGGACATACAGTACATACATACAGTTTTAATTATAGTCGGATGGTAACATTCTCCATCTTTGAACCACAGTGTGTGGCGTATCTGTATATAGCGCTTTTATCCAAAGCGCTTTACAGTTGCCTCACATTCACACATTCATACACCGACGGCGGTGTCAACCATGCAAGGTAACAACCAACACGTCAGGAGCAGTTAGGGTTAGGTGGTGTCTTGCTCAGGGACACCTCGACACTTAGCTAGGAGGAGCCCGGGGATCGAACCAGCAACCATGAGGATAGCACAAAACCCCCTTCCCAGAGCTCTCAGCGCAAAATGATTATTTTACATTTACATTTATGGCATTTGGCAGACACTGTTATCCAAAGCGACTTACAAGAAGTACATTTGTTGAAGGAGACAGCAATATATCGCTGTGGTACATAAAGATAAGAATAGAGCAGGTTTCGAACATTCATAATTTCAAGGTTAATAGAATGAGTTTCATAATTGCTAGGTTGCCTGCATAATAGCTGAGATAAGAGCAGAATTTATTTGAGTGCATTACCAACATCTAAGAACATACACTATTCTAAACAATGTTAAGTACTATTAATAATGCCATGGCGGGGGGCCAACTCTCGACAGGTGGGTCTTGAGTCTCTTGCGGAGGCTGGTGAGCGAATCTGCCGTCCTGACGTCAGCCTGGAGCTCATTCCACCACTGCGGTGTCTTATTCTTTGAATTCAAGCCGAAAGAGGAAGTTCACTCACACTTTACTTTTTAAAATATATTTGCACATGATACATCTCACTGTGTTTGTTTACTTTGCACGTCTTTTAAATACCCTCGCACCTTTGCTGGAGATGGTGTTCCCTGACATCTTGGCTCACCCCCCCGGTAACACACTTGTTTAGCTCCCCCCTCACGCTAACACAGTCCACGGTGCATTGTGAGCGAGGACACTGGCCCCCCCACTGAAGTGGTAAAGTATGAGCTCAAAATAAACTCCAGTCTCACCTTCTCATTTGTGTTCCTCCTGCATATGGGTGTCATCCAAATGAGGATGAGATTTTTCTTTCTTGCATTTTTTTTGCACGCATATTAGTTTAAGTGAATACAACTTAAGTGAATAAGACATCCATCGTCATCCATTGTCATTGGCTACAATATGAATTCACGTCTTACTGCAGGTCATTACAGTCAAATGCGTTTGTTTAATGCTGACCTCGAGTGTTTTCTGAAAAACGTATCTTTTATATTATAACGACAGATCAGCCAGTGTCTCAGATGAAGTAATCCTCTAAACGGAGACATTGGTGACGGGGACATTGACAGAATGAAATATATAGGGACCAAAGTCAAAGCCATGCGTGTTGACGGTCATGGCGTGCATAAGATGTGCACGTGTGTTGGTTTGACTTGAGTCGGGAGAATGACAGCAGAGGTCTGTCCCTCCCAGGGCTGTTCCACCGCTTGGGTGAGGAGGAGGAGGAGGAGGAGGAGGCGGCATTGTGTTTTACCTCTTCGCTACGCTCTGCACATGTGTGGCATACTGCGATGTGCTCTTGTCCGAGATACTGCAAGGCGATCCAATTACTAAGCAACACACGCGCACATACGCATGCATGCACGCACACACACACTTCACACCTACTTCGATGCGAACACAAAATGAACTTGAATATACACACAAAATGTACATACACACACATACACATACAGACATGCAATTGCACACAAGCACATTCCCTTACACACATCATTCACATGCATACCTGCACACAGACACTAAATTAAATCACGTTTACAATTCATTTGCACACACCCCCTCTACTCCAAATTCACATACACTTACACACGCATTTTATTTACATGCGTTATGCATGCAAATGGGAATTCAGATCCCATGCATGCGCACATGCACAAACACAACACACACACACACACACACACACACACACACACAAACACATACACTCACACACCCCTTCCTTAATTACTTAACATTTTTACTTGCGATCCACCCTTTTTCACCGCTCCCTGTTCCTCGCTAAGTGATGTCTGAAGATTAATACGCAGAGGCCTTCTCTGCGAGATGATATAATAAGCCTGATGGTTTGCTGTTGCCTAGCTACGGGGAGGACAGATGCCCCCTCGTTGGAAGGAAAAAAAACCAAAAAAACCACACACCGCCAAAGGAAGAGCATTTCCTGTCACCGAGACCCTCGGCGCAGCGCTGGCTTAGCGATGGCTTAGCGCGGATCTCAGACTCTCTGGATGATGACGGAAAACCGCATTCAAGTACGGAAACGACGCGCCCTGCTTATGGCTTTAAAGAGCTATAGCTATAGCTCTTGAAAGCGTTACCCACCAAAATGGTTGACTAACCCTCCACGTCCCTGGCTGGCTGTCCGTCTTTCTACCACGCCTTCCTTGTTTCCACTGCAGGTTGTCACTGTGGCGGACTGTGGTGGTGGCTTTCCTGAGCTGCCACTTAGCTGAGGCATAGCAGCGCAACTGTACCAGAATAAATACAATTGTATGTATAATTGAATTTATCAACTGATCTGTACGCACATACCAGTGTATGCTGAATAATGCAGGTTGTATGGGCTGTGAGAGAATGAGAGAGAGAGAGCGAGAGTGTGTGTGACGCGTGTGTGTCTAGTAGTCAGAGACAGTTGGTCAGAGACTGGTCTCATGCCTCTATGAGTCGTCTAGCCCCTCGCTGTGTGACTGTAGGCTAGCGTTTAAGCGCCATCTGCTGCTCTGGGACCTTTCTCTGACGTCAGGGAGGGGGGGGGGCGGGACCAGCCGGGTCCGCATGACACACTTTCTGCATGGGAGCGTCCTGGAGGCGGTGACTGGTCCGTACCTGAACAGGTTCCGGTGGGTGGGCAGTGCCTGTACACTTTGATATTGGTTTCGTTTTTTTGTTAAACCTATACGAAACAGGAACACCTACAAGACAACTTAAGGTTTATGTATTTGTTGAACGTGTTGCAAGTTATATTTTTGATTGTTGCTGATCAATAAAGTTAAGACCAGAAATAGAAAAGCACACGTGTGTTCCTTCCATTTTAAATGCCCAGGGTCACTATCTAACTATAATGGACAGAATTTCGGTATGTGTGTGTGTGGTGTGTGTCTGTCTGTCTGTGTCTGTGTGTGTGTCTTTGTGTGTGTATGTATGTTGTGTGCAGGCAGTCAGTAGGTGTGGTGCCCTGGCAGTCAGTAGGTGTGATGCATGGGGCAGTCAGTAGGTGTGGTGGGCAGGCAGTCAGTAGGTGTGGTGAACAGGAAGTCAGTAGGTGTGGTGAGCAGGAAGTCAGTAGGTGTGGTGAGCAGGAAGTCAGTAGGTGGTGGGCAGGCAGTCAGTAGGTGTAGTGGGCAGGCAGTCAGTAGGTCTGGTGCGCAGGCAGTCAGTAGGTGGTGGGCAGGCAGTCAGTAGGTCTGGTGCGCAGGCAGTCAGTAGGTGGTGGGCAGGCAGTCAGTAGGTGTGGTGCATGGGGCAGTCAGTAGGTGTGGTGGGCAGGCAGTCAGTAGGTGTGGTGAACAGGAAGTCAATAGGTGTGGTGAGCAGGAAGTCAGTAGGTGGTGGGCAGGCAGTCAGTAGGTGGTGGGCAGGCAGTCAGTAGGTGTGGTGCAGGGGCAGTCAGTAGGTGTGGGTGGGCAGGCCAAGGTGTGGTGAACAGGAAGTCAAAGGTGTGGTGCGCAGGCAGTCAGTAGGTGTGGTGCGCAGGCAGTCAGTAGGTGGTGGGCAGGCAGTCAGTAGGTGTGGTGGGCAGGCAGTCAGTAGGTGTGGTGGGCAGGCAGTCAGTAGGTGTGGTGAGCTGGCAGTCAGTAGGTCTGGTGCTCAGGCAGTCAGTAGGTCTGGTGCGCAGGCAGTCAGTAGGTTTGCTGCGCAGGCAGTCAGTAGGTCTGGTGTGCAGGCAGTCAGTAGGTGTGGTGAGCAGGCAGTCAGCAGGACTCTGCACGCCACAGGAGTTGGAGTTTATTTGTAGTGAGTTGCTATGGTTACGTTAACGCTTTTGCTGTTAAACTTTCTCTGGATTGGTGCTTTTAGACGTGTGAGAAAGTGGTTCTCTATAGTATACGTGAATCTATAACACATACAGAGTATAGAATAGTATTTTCTGATTCTCCGATATGTGAATACTTTGTTTGAGCTTTTCTCTCACTCTTTCTCTCCTGATCTCTGGATTAGGGTGTTCCTATAGCTTGTCATTATGCTAATAGTTAGTTTGATCTTGTAAATATTTAAACAGTTCATCTGATCTTCTCTCTACCTTTGTAGATGTTCTATATTTCTTTAATTCCAATATGCGATGTCCCTGTAGTGAGTTCCTGATTATATGACATACGTTTTCTCCATCTACCTTTTTATATGGCTTCAGGGGATCTCTGCCTCGCTCGACACATCCGCTAAGGTTTATGCAAATTGACGTGTGATGATGTCATCAATATGCAAATGAGAGCATGACGTAGAACCCCCAAGAACAGAATTAGAAGTAAATGACACACTCACACACAGGTAATAGACAGTACATGCACCCACATAGTCCTACTACATAACTTGATAGTACATTTTTTATATTGACTTGTTGTTGATAATATGAACAACAAAAAAAGACTATGCTGTAAAGACTGTAAATAGTGTGGATATTCTGATTCTTTCCCTTCAATTGTGATATTTGTATTGTTCTGTTGCACATTCCTCTGGGCATCGCCACTTTTTCATTTCACTGCATATCCTGTATGTGACAATTAAACTTCTTGAATCTTGAATCTTGAATCACTTCAGTAGTGATGCTAATGATCATCGGACAATATTTTTTCCAAAGGAGATATTTCTGGTTTGGTGTTGATACTTGAGCCACACAGATGGAGCGGCTTTGGGGGTACGCAAGGTGACAAAATGCCAAATGACATCATCGCCATCGTCATCATCATCATGACAGCATGCCTACTGCATGGTGGTGCGGGCGGGAGCGCTTACCAGTGTGGACGGGGACCGAGACCGCGACCAGGGTTTGCTTGTGATTCAAAGCCAGATCGTTTTAGATAACTACCCCCGGCCCCCGCCCCCCACCCCTCCCACTCCAACACACCCCTCCCAGTCCAACACACCCCTCCTCCGCCTTCCCAACTGGCAGCGATCGGCCCGCGTCCTGCTGAGATGTCCGTGCGCCCAAGTAGTCTACCTACACAGTGCATTCTGTCAGGTGCTACAAGGCAGCTAAACAACCCAGAAAGACGCCATCTGTCCACCCCTCGCAGATCTGGAATATGAACAGAAAGAGCATTATGCAACTCTCTGTGTGTGTGTGTGTGGGTGTGTCTTTGTGTGTGTGTGTGTGTGTAAGTTTTTCTGAGGTGGATATGTGCGCGTTGTGTTTGCCCGTTTAGCTCATTCTCCGGCTGTAGTGTAGAGCGACACCCGCGTCTCTGTTTCTGAATTCGGTTTGGGGGTTGGGGGGGGGGGGGACTTGAGTCTCTTTCCTGAGACGAATCCCCCGGGGTAAGATTTTGCGTGAGGACCCATCTCCACAAAAAACCTCCCGCATTGTCATTGTCATTGTGGCAGTGAGTAAACCCAACCTTACGTCATCTAGGCTAGCAGACGCTCCCAGCTGAAGCGACCTCCAAGCGGTGCTGAGAACAGCTCAGCATTTACGATCAATGTTGGAGAAATTACTCATTAAAATGCGGCAGGATGATTTCAGGAATCAAAGACGTACTTAGCACTATTGTCAACTATAGCACTACAGCACACGTAGCCTAATAGGTTCAGTTTTGAAGGCATGCCCAATTAAGTGTTAAGGTACAGTTAGTGAAATGTTTCATAGATCTAGTCATAGATCAGGTATCACCAGTCTCCTATACCGCATTAAAAGAATACTCTTTATAAAATAAGGTAACTTATACATAGACAGGGATCTGATGTCCATATATACCCACACCCCCCAATCAGCCCAGGGCTCTCCGTTGTCCATTAGCAATCACCCAAGTTAGCCGAAATCAAGGGAAGCAGAGGCCAGCTCCAGTCAGTGAAGTGAGTGTAAACTACACCATTCCAAACAGTTTCTCCGGAGTAAAGGTGATGTGGCGATTTCATCTCATCAGAAGAGTGAATCTAACCCCATCCCCACCCCCACCCCCCAAAAATCGGCAAATGTACTCAAACTAAAACGTGTCGGTCAAAAAACTCCAAGCTAGGTGTTTGATTATGCAACCTCCATGCCTCGGGGCACAGCAGGGTTTTTTTTTTCCAGAGTCACTGCGGTCCGGATGAGATGAGGTTACTTTGGGATACCGTTGTGGCGCTATGAGTGAATATTCTCTGAATAGTCGCTGTCATGTCATCGCTGGCCAGAGGAGGAGGGGGGAGAGTGGAGGGAGGGGAGGGAGGGGAGGGAGGGGAGGGAGGGGAGGTCTGTTCCGGTCCCTGGGCAGGAGCAGGAGCAGGAGTAGGGACAGGAGAGACAGCTCCCGGTCACTGCAGTTGCCTTTATTGGCTGCCTCTGAGTGTGATGGGTTCGTACCTTTTACCTGCCGCAAACGCATGCACACACACACACACACACGCACACACACAGACACACACACACACAACACACACACACACACACACACACACACAGACACACTGCACAAACCTCTGTGTCAACATTTTGCACGCAACCAAATGTCAGTGGAGCAGGAGCCACGGAGAGTAAGAACATCTGTAGCGTCGACGCAGTTGAAACCACAGCAGCCGTGTGTCTCCGATGCTCTTGGTCAGCGCGTGACTCCACTCTACTGTTAGCGTATGTTGGCGTGCTCCGTGTCGCGGGGCCGCTGTGCCGTGTGGTTTTTTATGGTGCAGTTAACATACACTCAACGTTCATTAACGGCGCTCCCGGCACACTTAAGAAGCCAGCGTGTGTCGTTAATTAACCTGCAGGGTCGGATCGCAGGTCCGTAGGACAGCTTGATCTACGTATATATATATATATATATATACGTGTTGTGGTGTTCGTCCTACTTACATATATCTCTCGCACGCTTATACAGTATGTGTTACAGTCAGACGCAAGCTGCGCCTGTCTGCTGTGAATTGCGTCGGCGTATGAACGCCACTATTTATTTAGTGAGTGTTTATATTAGTTTTATAAAAAAATGCTAAGATTTTAATTTTTTATTTTAAAGGAAGAACCAAATGCTGCAACATCAGAAAAAAATTAGCAATCTTGGAAAGTCATCTTTAAGTCGGCCATTGACACTGCATGTTTTAATGAACTGTCCATAAACACACGCTTTATCAGAGAACCGTCTCTCTGCCAGTATGGCCTCATCTCCATGGAGGATGTCTGTCCATCGCCTGCTGTCTCCGTCCTCAACGACCTTCTCTGTAGAAGCCACCTTCTGGAGTCTTTATAGGTGCATGTGATTCGATAGCCCCTCCTCCACTGACAGCCCCCCCCCATCTCCTCTGTTGCTTAGCAACTATTTAGCCATTTTAACAAAAGGTGAAGAGTAAGGCACAGTGAAGGTGTGTGAAGTGTCCCCTTCATCCCACTCCCTACTTGATTGAGTAAGTTCCCTCACAGAACGTGGCGTGAGGTCTAATGGAACGGGTCCCGACATGACCAGACAGAAGGAGTTGTGTGTGGGGCAAACATTTTGATCAAAAATATAGTTTGAAAAAAATAAGACATAAGAGCCAGGACGACACAGCAACTGTCAAGAAAGTCGCCTCAACGGTAGCTAGCATAGAACAGGTAATCTCATCACACTGTTCTATCAGATCTCCTAGTGGTTTTCCCGATATCTGCCTTCCCTTCGTTTTTTAGTTTGTTCGTCCTTCACCTTTTGTTACGTTTCGTAGTTTCTTTTGCTCTTTCTTTTGTTTCTTTCTTTTTTGTTCAGTTATTCTTTTCTTTTCTTTCTTTTTCTAAAACTACTCCTCTGCAGTCCTGTTTTGACCTGTATTCAGAACATGTAATGAATAGACGTCTGGACTCACGCCTTGGTTTTAAATGATAAATTCCTTAAAACATATATATGCTTAATTATGTTGGGAGCAAGTAAGGAATCCTAATCACATTGTTAAGTCTTTTTTTATTATATTTTACATATAAGGCGCTACTAATAAATATGTTTTTCAAGTTTTGGATTCAAGTGGTTATCTACGGTATATCACAACTTTTACTGGCAGTAAAATGTATTGTATGAACTTACGTATAAATGGATTGCATTTATATAGCGCTTTACAGTTGCCCTCACATTCACCCATTCAATACACACCGACCGGCGGTGTTCAACCCATGCAAGGTAACAACCAAACACATCAGGAGCAGTTAGGGTTCGGTGGCGTTTGCTCAGGGACAACCACGACAACTTAGCTCGGGGAGCTTAGGGATCGAACCAGCAACCTTCCAGTTGGCAGACAACCACTCTACCTCCTGAGCTACTGCCGCCCCCACGTACAAATGTATCGTTGTGTTCTGACACAAAATCAATTAAACTATATAACTATAGTGTGTGTGTGTGTGTGTGTGTGTGTGGACTATGAGAGGGAGATGCTAACACGTGGCGGGACCACACTAGCTACATTTTCCTGTTGCAGAGACCAGATCTCTACACAATTAAACCCACGGTCTGAACTGCCTCATTATTCATGCATGAGACGTCCCGCCGTTAATTCTTATAAATCACTTTTCCCCCCGCAGGACAAAATCAATAACCATGTCGCCTTAAGCTCTGGGCCCCCAAACCCTGTTAAGGCTGGAACTGGGCCCGTGTAGCTCCCCCTGGCTGCAAACACATCAGTAGCATGTTTGCGGGTTAAGGTTACAGTGGTCTCCCATGAACAGAACATGAGCCGTATCGTATCGTGTCGTTTTGGTTAGCGTGCGCGATGTGAGCGTGTTAGATCCAAGCCATTGGCTGTAATGGGAGTTTTAAATGTAGAAAACACTAATCCAATAACAACCCATAAAGATAAAGAGATATCTGAGGTATTTAACGTCATCTCGTTAAGGCTGATTTGGTTTGGATGACAAGGAAAACTGTACGATATTGCTATGATATGAGGACACTATTTAACTCTTCATATCAAGTAATTGTCACAATATTACTTTTAATACACTTTGGTTTTGTTTGGAGGGCCGTCTTTGAATCAAATGTAGCTTCATACATTCATGCAGACGAGTTATCCCTCGCGTTGTGAGGAAGAGGATTCATTTCTCTTCATTCCAGTCCTGTCAAACATCCAAGCTGAATGGAGGCTGAGCTGTTCAGACTCAATCAATTTAAAACCCATCCACCAGCGTTACAGCTGGGGCTACAAGCACGCCGCTTAGAAGACACACACTTCTTAGTTTGCTAATACTTCCTAGCTACAGTAGCTGCTATTGAACAAGGCTAGTTGGTAAACCGTTCTTACTATCGGTATTATACTGATGTGCATCAACTGGCCGTTCCCATTCAGGCGTTGTTAAAGGGGCCCTATTGATACCACCAGGTGTGATTAGCCATTACAAGCTGTTCAAATTGTCATGTGACTAAAACTTGTCATTGTGACGAAGTGACTCACAAGTGGGAATGTCACCTAGATGCATGCAGACTAGACCAGTTTACCAGTTTGTACAGTCCACTGGGTAACGCTGGTAGTCTGATCAGGTCAGTAGATCTAAGCGGACACTCCCGCTTGTGATGTCACTTCGTCACAATGACAATTTTAGTCACGTGACGATTTTGAAACGGCTTGTGATGGCTAATCACGCTCCACGCCTGGTGGTATAATAGGGCCCCTTTAAGACATTTTGTAATCCACGGGGCGCACCGAGCTAGCGTCTACGCCTCTCGTTGACGGTGCTTAGTCGCCGTATTACGTTTTTGTTTTCCCCCTCACAGCGTTTAGCGTGCGCAATTACTCGCACCTATCGTAAAACACCGGCGCTAAACACACAAGGAGCTAGGTGTGTGCTTCACCTTCTGTGTGAATTAGTTCTTAGCAGGACTTTAATGAGCTTGAAAAAAATAGCATGCAAGAAACTCCAGCAATCACCAGCACCCACACACATCGTACGCAGGCACACACACCACACACACACACACACACACACACACACAATGCTCAAAAATAGTGGAAAATAGTAGCAATTAATGTTATATATTTCTCACATGAGGTAAGTGTTTCCACATTCTATCCAAATTGTAATGTACTGTATGTACACAGATTGGTTGAACTTGGTTCTTCCCTCTGTAGCCAGCAGGTTTTGGATCATTCTGGGCCCTTCTTAACTCGTCCTCTATAGGTGGTAAATGCGACGTAACATTTGTTCTTATTTATCTAATGTTTACTAGTTTGTTGTTATTGGAAAATGCACCAACACAGATAGAAATACTGCAAACTGCCAAAGAATGTAATGCTTGAGCAAACATCCCAACACCTGTGTGGTAGGCAGTCACCACCTGAAGACAACATATGTTCACAATTCATAATTAAGATAACTCTGTGGATGATCCCCTGAAATTCTGCAGGTCCTCACAATACAGCTCTTTGTTTTGGTGAAACTTGGTTGCCACAGTAACAAACTATTCATTCCAATCTGAGAACCAGCCAGAGTGCTTATATTAGTTTCATGAAACAATTCTTATTGGAACAACTCTTATTAGAACAACAAAATGCTGCAACATCTGGAAAAAGACACAGAAATCTTGGAAAATAATCTTTAAATGAAGTCGGCCACTGGCTTCTTGCTTATTTTAACACGTTTAATCGAAGAACTGTCTTGTCCAACTCATCTTCATTGTAACATCTCCACAAAGGATGTCTGTCCTTATGATTAATTTGACCTCAGTATAACCACGGATGCTTGTGAGCACATCTATCGATACACCTCACACAGGTTTGTACAGTATGTCCCCTTTCTTGTGGGAATAGCTTGGGTTAAAAACAAACCCTGACTGGGCAGCTATGTGTACAGTTGAGATCCCTCTCAGGTATGGACTTCTCTTGGACAGGTTTATTTATAGATATTGTGCTTTTCCAACCTCAGTGGACAGGGAAAGTGCCTCACATTCACTCATGGTTGACACTGGCAGTGTTCAACAAACAGGTTGTCTGGCATCAGTTAGGCTTCGAGTTCTGGCTCACATATATCTGCGACTTTAGTCCAGCGGTTCCCAACCTTATGGGGCCCCTACCCCATTTATAGGTCTGGACTTTCTTGTGTACTCAACTTGCAACTGCTTCCACACACATCATTGTAACCTCTGTCAACATCATCACACACTAAGGTAGGTCGAGCCGTGGTGGCTTGTCGCTTCAAATCAGTAGGCAGTGTTTGTGTGTTTGTATAGACAGAGCCTTTATGAGACCTTTCAAACCTTTACGTTTCTTTATAAAATTATCTATAGCTTATGAGCCATCAATCTCCCATGACCCCCATATGCATGTCAGGCGACCCGTGACATGCCTGAAGCGGCAGCGGGACGAGGACAGAACCGGGCAAACCCTGCGGTTGCCAAGCTGAACACGCTCCAGTCCGCTTCTCCTGGCTGTGTACATCTGCCATCTGCAGGCCCGCATATTCAGGTCCAATGTCCGGAGTATAGGAGTCCAGTCGTCCATGTTTCATATTTCACGCATCATCTCTGTATGGTTTGGCAGGACTCAAACATAACTCTGTTTCTTTGATCCGTCAAGCACAAGCTGCCCACAGGTGTTGAAGGAAAGTGCTTGTCTTCCTTTCTCTCTCTCTCTCTCTCTCTCTCTCTCTCTCTCTCTCTCTCTCTCTCTCTCTCTCTGTATTTTCTCACTGTCTCCGTTCTGCAGTGAGCGCAAGGCAGACGGAACAGTGCATTTAACAAAACGGCGCTAATTAAGAGACTGGTGAACAGCCGAGCCCTCCCGCCCCCCGCCCCCCTCCCCTCACTGAGAATCGTGACATAACCGATTGTTGACCAAACCCGCCCCCCCCCCCCACCACCACCACCACCACCACCATCACCACCACCATTATTTTATTTTGGGATTGTGTCCTCCGCCCTGAGCTTCCACTGCTGTGCTGCCTCGGGGGAACCCCTGCAGAGCACTGAGCAGGGGTGTTCCCGGCGTGGAGAGCAGCGTCTGCAGACATGTCCTGATAATAGCGATATAGGAGGTGTAAAGCAACAGGGCTGAACAGGATGGGGACCGGGGATTTTCTGCACACACATGGATGGACTTATCAAGTTCTTGCTGGTTTTTGCTCAGGGGGTACCGATGTCGGATTAAACGAGGAATATTCCGACAGCGATTACAATGTGTAGGCCTCATATGGTGCTCATAGTGGTTATAGTGGTTATAGTGCACTTTTAGGGTGTGCCTTCTGAGGTGTCGATAAATGTGCTGTTATATTTTAGAAGAACTTACACTTAAATGCCCTTGCCATTGGTTATAGGATATCCCTTGTTTCCTAAAATACTATTCAAGCCATCTCCGCAAGTACCTGTGTGTACAATGTAAACCGTCTAGATTGCATAATGTCGACATTTTCTCTCATCTGAAAATGTAAATCGCTGGGGTGAGCGTCTCAGTTCGGCAGTGAATCTGACTGCTAATGCTAACTAGGAAGCTATATATTTCATTCTCAACATATACTGATATTTCACCAAAAATATATTCTTTTAATTGTGATTTATCAGAATTATTTTTATGTAAATGTTTACTGATAGTTTTGTTTGATTACCTTGAAGAACATTTGAGAATATGTTCTTTTTCAATTTTTTTCAGAATGTGAGAATGTACACATAGTAGCAGCAGACCTGTGTTCGTGTGGAGTGCGGTGGCAGCAACCTTTTAACAGTTCAAATGTAATTACTGCAGTGCAGTAAGTAAATAAAAAAAACACGCATCAAATTTTCATTCATTAACTTTCATTTAATGCACGACGAGCCAACAACACACACACACACACACACACACACACACACACACACACACACACACGCACACACACACACACTCTGCTGTGGTGCTAAATCACTCGGGCAAACAAAAAAAAAGTTGCACAGCGCAGGTTAAATTACAAACCTTTAGGCGTGCATACAGATAAGTGCACGCATCCACAGCACAGCACCTTTACTACACACATTTACTCAGACTCACACACACAGGCACACACACACACACACAGTCGGTGTTCTGGGTGAATGTGTGCAGCAGCGTGGGAGGCCGGCACTCCGTATAAACGGTGTTGGACTGCTAGCCCCCCCTCCTCCCCCCCCCGGGAAGTCAGGAAAGGAGATGGAGATGGAGATGGAGAGACTATAGATGGAGAGACTATAGATGGAGAGACTATAGATGGAGAGACTATAGATGGAGAGACTATAGATGGAGAGACTATAGCAAGCCCAGAGTGCAGCAACGCGACCGCCAGTGCCAGTGCCCAGCTGCCCCACGCGTGTGTCTGCCAGCCTGAGCCCAACAGGAGAACAGCAGTAGCAGCTCAGCACAGGAGCGGTTGTAGTCTTGCTGCTGCTGCTGCTGCTGCTGGTGTTGGCATTGGCGTGGGTTGGGTGGTGGTGGAGGTGGTGGTGGTGGAGGAGGTGGTGGTGGAGGAGGAGGGGGGCGGTGGGAGTAGGCGGAATTCAAAAGGGTTGAAATGAAGCTCCTTCCGCCACACACAAACAGATGCATCTTTCCGAGCCCATTGAGTTGTTATTTAAAAAAAAAAATGTTGTCTTCTTTTCGCTGTTTCAGTGGCAGGGGGCATCGGCTCTGTTTTGCTTACATAATATTTCCGGAAATTTCGATTCCCACCCAGTGCAAAACCCTAATGAAACGGTTTTCTTCTTTCCTGTTCTCATAGTACGTTGGTCATAATGGTTGGACATACACAAGTATGCTCGTAAGCACCTGTGTGTTTCAGTCAGGTGTGCAGCGCCAGAGCACTTGTTGTGTTTAGATCATATGTCTGCAACTCTCAGCATTGAGCTTGTTTTGTCTCTTATAGCGTTATATGCAATGCATATTTTTACATCTTGTATTATCAGAGTGATAAAAGTGGCATTTTTGAAGAACTCCATTTCTTGAGTTCTTCTTGATGTTGCAGGACACTTCAGCCGAGGAGATGACACCTTGACAACTTCCCTGTCATGCTTCCTTTCCCCCCTTTTGTCTTTGCTTATTTCCTCCTTTATAATCACATGGCCCATAATCATATGGCCTGTAAAGCCCTTTGAGACTGTAACTGTGATTAAGGGCTATACAAATACAATTGACTTGACTTGACTTTATCTAGCTCCTTGGTCTCGTCCAGCATCTCACTCTCATCTAGTTCTGTGTCCTAATGTCTCATGCTGATGCTCCTTATGGCCACTTGGTGGCAGTCAAGATGGAGAAGATGAATCTGTCCTGTCCTGTTCCACGTACTTCTGTCGCGGTTGAAGCGATAATAGCTATGAACCGCCATCGATGTGTTTTACAAGCTTTTGGGTCGACCCCTGTTTGACGCGGCTAACGGGCAACCTAACCTTTTAGCTAATTTACTTCCGCTTGGGTCAGCGGCGTAACACGCATCCGCCTTCACGCTACTGCTGCCCGGTCCACCACATGCAGGCTGCTCTTTGTTGACCTTTCATCACAGAGGTCAGCCCCGTAGGGAAGCTAATCAAGCACCGTCAAACAACCGTTGATTAGAGGAGGATATCATGTCTTATAATCAATACAATGTCTTGGCCGGTCTATGTATTTGCTAATCTAATCCTATTTGTCTGAGGCTTGTGTCCAGGACGGAAAACTATAGGGGAAGGGAAGTAAGACGCAAATAGCATCTTCAGATAACCTAGCATGAAGCATCATAGCATATGGCGCTAGCAGCACAGTGCTCCATCCTCCGTGGCCTCCGCTCTGTGCTCTCCCTTTGAATGGCTCTTAATCCTGTCCTCAAACACTCAAGTGTCTCTGCACATGTCTGTGTGTACCGCTGTGTGTGTGTGTGTGTGTGTGTGTGTGTGTGTGCCTGTGTGCGGTGTGTGTGTGTGTGTGTGTGTGTGTGTGTGTGTCTAATGTGTTGTGCACGTGGCCTGCGGTTTCTTTCTCAAGGCATAACCGTTTTACGGGCCATGTCGGCTGCTGCTGCTGACAGGGTAATCCAGGATGGGGAGGACATTTCCTGTTGATCTTGGGCCACAATAGCCGTCGTGTAAGCTGTGAAACCGGGTAGTCCTCATCAATATTTCACGTCCTTCCATTGTGAGCACTTAAAGAGCCCGCCGGGTGCATTTGAAGATCCATGAGCTATTTTCCATCACTCAAATTTCATGTAAAGATCACTGACTTGTGAAGCCTTTATCCAGTGGCGCCTTTATCCAGTGGCCAAGTGTATTTATGTTACAAGCTGCGTTTATGAGACGCTCTGGCCTAAGTCACATGGCTTATAAGGTTGTTTTAGTTTGGGATTTTTTTCACTCTAGTCTGCGGAAGGTTACGTCTTTCTCCGACACCCATAAAAGCCTTACATTTTTAATTTACTGGACCGGTAATGAAAGTCTTTTTTGAGTGGATGTTTGAATCATTGACTTTGAAAAACATCTGCCGCAGTAAACTCTGTCTCTACCGTCTCTCTTTCTGTGCTCTCATCTCTCTGCCGTCATGTTATTGGCTGTGTGTTGTGATGGCAACCCACAGTGCCACCTTTTCACATCCATATTTTGGATGTTGCTGCATCTGATTATCTACTTCCTAATCGCTTCTCAGTGCAAGTTCACCCCCTTTTTTTATAGGTAATTTACTGCATTCACAATTTCAATCCCAGTGAAACGATTCATGTAACGTATCGGCTTCTTTTTTAAACTAATTGGTTAATAGTTGCAAAGACCGATCTTGCTTCGCCGATTACAGAGCAATGAAACTCCCTCAAGAGAGTGAATGTAATTAGGATCCCGCGGTGTTGTTCGGGGAAGAAGAAACACGCAGAACCAGCTAACAATGACACACAAATGAGTGTTTATGGCTGCCTCTCCACAGGACCCCGGCAGATGTCTCTCATGTCTCTATAAAGAAGTGTACGGGTGATTGGGTTTATGATGCTCATGGTCCAGTGATGGCAGGCTGTAACCTTTCAGTAAAACATCACGCATTGAGGATGTCTTTTATGTGGCGTTTAGTAAAAGCCTGTGTTTTAGCTTACAGGTATTTCCAATTTTATTAAGTCATATATTTCACCTTTGACTGAATGTCACTGGCACATCGGCGATATTAGCTATAAAATCCAACAAAAAAAATGAGTAACACGGCAGAAAACAATGGTCACACAAACCACTTACACAACAGTGTCACTACTGCCTGTTGCTACACACGACTAAGTATCGCCTGTAGCCATACAGTCTCTCTAGACCGCTTAAGGCAGGGTCTATATCGTGTGTATCTACTGTGAGAAAACAAAGCAAAAATAAAGACTTATTACATGGTTCACGCAAGCCACGGGAACAGGGCAGTGGTGTGTGTGTGTGTGTGTGTGTGTGTGTGTGTGTGTGTGTGTGTGTGTGTGTGTGTGTGTGTGTGTGTGTGTGTGTGTGTGTGTGTGTGTGTGTGTGTGTGTGTGTGTGTGTGTGTGTGGTGTTCCTCACAGACACGATACTGTCTGAATTCACTATGTAGGCTACTCTTCTGAATATATAGGGTCTATGTATCCCTATGATGCTCTCCCTCAGTGTTTCTCAAATGGTGGTACGTGTGCCCCTAGGGGTACTTTGAAGGATTGCAGGGGGAACTCGGAAGATGAACCAAAAAAAGTGTGGTGTTTTATTATTTGTTATGAACACTTAAACGTAAACTTTACATTTACATTTACATTACATCACTTTAAACTTTCATTAAAGGGGTACATTAGTAAACATAGCTTGAGAACCACTGCTGTGCATCACCGCGTCCATTAAAGCGGAAGTGCCGACCGTGTCGTAAAATGGGAGTGTAGGTTTTCTACGCAGGTTCCCCCTCACCTTGTTTGCACTCTCTGAGACACTATATTGCTCTCGTGTGTCCCGGGGTGGGGAGATGGGGACGGAAGGGAGAGTAGAATTGAAGGTAGTGGGTCCGTTGTGGGCTCAGGAGATGGTATAAAAACAAAGCGCAGGCGGTGCGTACGGGCGTCTGTAGCGTGCCTTGCCCCTCGGAAACTTTGACGCTTCGGGAAGCAGCCGATCACGGCAAATATAAATATAGAATAGATATTATACGTAGAAGAAAATCAAGAATAAACGCTTTTCTCTGATAATTTAGCCCGATTTTCAACCCTATCTCTATCCGCGTCAGGGTTATAGTGTGGAAAATCAGCTGCAGTTGTTACCAAAGCTCTCTCTGTCTCTGGAGCGCCGCTCAGTGCAGACACAAAATCTATCTCCCCTTACTTTCTATCTTATCTATCTAGATAGGATAGGCTACGTCCATCGATAGACAAAATTAGAAATGTCAAGCTGTCAAACATGCTATTGACTGTTTAAAATAAGCTGGCTGTCTTGTACCCAAATGTGAAATATGATGACGCTAGAGTAACTGTTACTTTGATATATTATTCTCAAATCATCGTTGCTATTGTGATGAAAGTTACATGGACAGGTTCAATAATGGAGGAAACCACGAAAGCCAAGTTTATTAATAAAGTTTTTCGGTAACCAAAGCTAGCCTTTCTGTTGTTTATTTATGCAGTCAAATGTTTAGCCTCTGAGTCAGTGATATTAGCATGACACTCGGTCTCATTAACATGCAAAAGAAATACAAACCAACACATTGGCCTCTGGAATTTTTTTTTTTTATCATTACATCATCAGGCTTCACAAGATGCAATGCAATACTATTACTGTGTGTGCATTGATTACAACGCTGTCGTCGCTAATGTGACCACAGTAGATTATGATAACAATACAGTTTATTGCGCCCACCCCCCCCCCCCCCCACCCCATGGTTGTAAACGGGGGAAACCCCTGTCCGTTTACAACCCTGTTTCCGACACTTCAAATACCAACCACTCAACACGCTGCGAAGCTTACACTGTCAGCTTCCACCGGCGTGGTGGGTGTCCTGCAGATCTGTGCCTGTGTTGACATGGTGTGTGTACACATCATGGACCCATCTTCATTGATTTTCCTGAAGGATGCTTTGGTGTTGCACTTGTGAGACATATCCAATATATATAGATATATACATATATATCTATATATATATTCTGTATGTTAGTATTGACACAGGCGTATACTGCTCAAGGGGAACCTAACAACCTCATCAAAGTTTAGTCGGTAAATAACATGAACCACATATATCATACAATTACACACACGCACACGCACACACGCACACACACACACACACACACACACTATACCACCTGCTCGTGTGCCCACACTAGCTCTTTGAGCCTGTATAACTATTGTTAGCTGCCGTTTTGATATGTTTAGTTACCCAGGCAACTGGTCCATGTCGTCTGTCTTCCCGTTGCTGGGTTTGAGAGATAGTTGCGGCTCGCGCTAATCGCAGGGATGTGATGTCTAATGGAGAGGAGGCTTAGAACAGTAGCGTGTAGAAGACCCACAAGATCACAGTGTTTTCTTACAGGTAGAAAATACATGAAATATACAAATACAAGATATTTATATATATATATATATACAGTTCAACAAAAATTGACTTGTAGTCCCATCCATCAATCCATCGCCATAGCATCACGCAAATCAATCAATTGCATTTAAAACAACCAACTACAATCTGTCAACAGTGGACACACATCTCCCCCCCCCATCCCCCTCATCCCCCCCACTCACCCTCCCCCCTCCCTCCCTCCACCCTCCCCCACCCACCCACCCACCTGTGTTCTCGGAGGCTGAGTTGAGGCCATCGCATGGATTCCGCCGTCCTTCTCCTGTGTCTGATTCAAGAGCTCTGACTCATCCATCGAATTGTCCAAGAATGTTCTGGGCTCACACAGTGAGACATCTGATTTATACATTTATGAAAAAAAAAAGTGTTCCATTTGATTGAACAAGATAGAATGTATTTTAAAAAGTATCCAACACAAATGAAGCTACTCATTCAAGCTGAAGTTCACAGGCGTCTTTGTGTGACACACTGTATCTGAGCGTGGGAGAGACTAAAAGTGAGGCATTTGGGGAATGGGATGGTTTGGTTCGTTTGACCAATGCAGAAGCAGATATAGACAGACATATACATAAATAGTGTTTGTGGTTACAATTGCGATTCCGATTATGCATCTTAAAATTGAAATAAAACTGTGGCAGCGTGACATTGTGCCCAATGCGCCCGCTAATCCGACCGGATCAAGTGCTGGGTGTATCACACCTTGCGTTCCTTTTTGCATGATTGACTTATTTATTTATTTTTAAATGTCAGGATCCACCGCGTGAGCAACAGCAGCAGCAGCAGCAGCAGCAGCAGCAGCAGCAGCCTTGAAAATCCCATCAGAGTCCGGCCGGGTTTTCTTTTTTTCCCCGATGGTTGCCATGACAACAGCGCATTTTATTTCAGGCACTTTTGAAAAACGGCAAGAGCGTTGGAGATCAGAGATGCTGAGCGTTATGTAAGCAGCGGAGGCCCTGCTCATGGCCGGGGTTTCCTGACACACTGTACACCATATAAACCAATTAATTATGGTGGAATGGTAGCAGACACCTAGGGGTGCCTCACAATTGTCTCCCCGTGCACCAAAGTAAGATGCATAATTGCTGGGTGTGAGACTGTGGGCTACGCCAGCTGCTATAAATAATCTGGTTTGTGTCGTGTGTATAATCAGTCGTGCGTACTTGTGTATAAATGTGTGGGTGTGGGGGTGGGGGGGGGGGATATCACAATGCAAGTGTAACTTGGGAGATAAAGGAGTAATGCAATGCAATTTATCAAGTCAACACAATGCATTGTGATTTCATGAACAGAAAGGACATGAGGCAAGGTTTTGTGAGAATGATGAACATCTGATGAACCTGTAGGGTTCAAATGGGTCCTGGGAGTGTCTAAACCAGGAAAGTCCACTGATATTACAGAATCCAGTGCTGGAATGTCCTTTAAATGGAACGTATTTAATTCAAATGACTTGAAAGTTAAATCGATAGTTTAATATTCAGGATTAATGGTTGTGGATTCAAAGTCTTTGTTCGTCACATGGGCTTACAGTTGCTGGTGTGGCTTGGCTTCTCAGACTATGCCAAAATGTCATATATAAATAGTATGTGTATTGTTGCTTTAATTGCCTACGGTGCGCTTTTAGTTTGAGAAATTGACATCAGACGTGCTGAAAACCATATGTATACAATTTTGAATATAAGGAGGCTGAATATAATGAATGTTGTGCGTTTATAAACAAGCATGTACGGTCAGGTACGTGTATTGTGACAGTAAAAAAGAAATATTTTGGCTCCGTTAAACCATGATTTGCCGCCACAATTAAAGTCTCTTCATGGGAAACACGGTCATTAGTTTAAAACCACAGTGGCAAGGGTTCCTCCTCTGCCTGTAATTATGTGAGACGCCAGGATTGCATGTTCTGTTTCTGTGTTATGTCCTTTTATACTATTTGTATTTGTACAGATTTCTTATAGCATTACAGGGTTATAGAAGAGTTTAGGCTACATTTTAAGAGTCAGGTCACAATGAGTAAATTAAGCATTTACTTTTTTTGTTTTCAATTGCACATGCTGATCAGTCTGGCTTTAAGCCCATTGAAGGCCTCTGCCAAAAATGGAAAGACGCGAGGACCAATCAGGTCAGGACTTTCAGTTGATGACGGACAAGGAGCGCGGCCGTCTTCCGGATGAAAACAAATACAAAATATAAATGGCAGCGGTTGAGGAAAGTGTAGAAATGGACGAAGCAAGCAAAAAAAGTTTTATCTTAGCCAGACTGAATAACAATGTTAAAACATGAACAGAAAGCAATATACCGCATTTTCAGATACTGTCAGTTGTTCTGTCGTCAAGTCAAGTCAATTTTATGTGTATAATTAAACACAGTTACCGCCTTCAAGGGCTTTACAGGCTGTATATATAAAGGGCAAGAAAAAACTCTTAATTAACAAGGAAGACATCTTGAGAAGGAACACAGAGAATCTTCTCTCAGCACTTCAGGAGGAGCTTACAAAAAAAAGGATGTTAAATTCTTCTTCCCTTGATGTGTAGCCGGGCATGTCCATGGAAGTGTCACAGGCCGCTTTGCTGGCTCTCTTGGCGAATGGTTGAAGTGTGTGTGTCTGTGTGTCTGTGTGTGTGTGTGTCTGTGTGTGTGTGTGTGTGTCTGTGTGTCTGTGTGTCTGTGTGTGTGTGCGTGACACCAGTGCTTATCTGAGCCGTGCCAACAAGCCCAAAGGGAATTTGATATCTTTAGTGAGGGGGTATAATTCTCCACCCACAACACGAGTAGGCCCAGCCTAGCACTGATAGTTTGATACAAGATGGCAGGGTGCAAGATAGAGACACGAGACAACAATATACAATATATATATAATACAATATAATAATATCATTTTGGTAATCATAATGTTTAGACACAGCTCAAATGTTGACTTTTTGGGTATTAAGTCCGTATATAATGGTTTGAAAGGAAAATAAAAGTGTTGTAACGGTTTCTATAATTTTTGTGCAGGGAATATTAAAGCTTCGTCAGTAAGATTGGAGAGTTGTAAAGAGACAGAAATCAGCAGAAGACATCAAGCTTCTGAAACTAAACCAAACAAAACTCCTCCGCCATGAGAAGTGTTGCGTTCAGGCACCTGTGATTGACGGATGGTTTCCTTGAGCCAATCAGGGAAGAGGTGCTCCGAGTGGTCAGAAGTAAGCCGGGAGGCGCGGCCTAAAATCAAATCTGAACAGTGGGCTCATAGCAGAGGCAGGCGCAGACAGATATTCTCCCAGCACATTTCACTCACTAGGAGCACCTGACGGATGGCTGTCAGTTCTCACAAAGTACACTCCAATAATGGGCCCTTTAATGTCACCCACAGCACATGTTAATGCACAGTAAAAGAATCAATCAACTATGAATGGTTTAATAATTCATTTGGTCAATGTTGATCTCTAATGCATAGATAGTGACGCTTGCAGGGCTAAAATCGTCACCCATCGTCACTTGGACATGCTGACCTGCCCATATAAAGACACACAGGAAATCTGTTTTCACACTCTTAAGTACTTGTGGATTTGTATTTTCAGCACTTAAATCAAATGTTTTTCTGAATTAATCCCTTCTGTTCCCAGGCTGTAGTCCTTGGTCATTCTTATTAGTGACTTGGTTCTTTAAGCAGGCTCTCTTCCTCTGTTCCATTGTGATTCATTCATCTCATCTGAAAGTCTTCTGGAGCAGATCTGTTGAATGGTATACGGGTGTAACTAATGCAACACCCTCTGATGCGACATACTGTTGTCTCACACACACACACAGAGAGGCCTCTGTGATACTGACCGCTATGCTTGTCACTTTTTGTGATCGCGGGTGCCAGATTGGAGCACAAGACATTGCGTCTCTCGACACACGAATGCCAACTCTCGTCATCGTAATCCCGACACTGCACATCATGTCACTGTGTACAAGATCCCATCTCCGATCCCATTTACACACCCGACCGCTGGCGGGATCAGATCTCTTTGTATCAGTTTCCAGAACTGTTAAAACAATTTGACCCAAACTGCCATAGACGTTGCTTCACATGGTCTAACCTGATGAGCTCCATTCAATTCCACTGACCACCTGTTGACATGTTTTTATATGTGGATCAGGTTGAGTTCAACTGTACTGCAGTACCTATAGTGTGCACAATGCACATGTCTGACCTGATCTTGCAACGTGACCGCATCCTATTGGAATCTGAGGCACTATGTAGTATTTGAAAGGGACTTGGCATGAAGAGAGCTTGGCGATAACGTTCAGATCCCGTGTGGTGACGGTAATGGGTGTACACCTCAGGCTTTACAACGATTTGATACTGTGTCGATTCTTAAGGCGACGATTCGATATTTGACGATGAATCATATCTTGCGATCCGATTCGAATTCGTAGCCTCTGATCAATACTGTATTGTCATCTCACCACATATGACAATAAGAAAGTCACAAATAATTACAATCAGATTGAGCTTGAGAACAAACACCTATTATTTATTTACGCAAAAAAATCTATACTTGTGCTTTGCATGGATTTTAGTCACGACCCTCAGACTCAATACGATAATCAGCACACCGCCAGGAGTGAGGCTGGTGGCCTGGGAGTCGGCCAATAGTAGACACGACCCTCCTCAACCGTTGTCAGGAAGCTAGTGAGTAGGAGGAGGCGCTCGCTCTCCCTCCAGATGCCAATAGATGGAGCAGTTGAAGTCGTCCAGAAGAGGAATACTTACGTTGCATGTGCTGCTCCCATGAACACTCGTCCCTGAGTCGGTCTCGCTGCTGTCAAAGCACTCTTTGCTGAGTTGGCACCATGCAGAGCTCTCATTGGCCGGGAGAATTTGAGTTTTCAGTCATCTTGAGTGTGTGCCATCCTCCTCCGGCTAAACCCAGGACAAAGAGAAAAAGTGGTTTATATCTGTGTGTGCATTTCCGTCAAGCAATTGATACCTGCGGGTTCCCAACAAGTATTATTTGTGATTCAGATCGGTAACTTTATCAGGCGTGCAACCGCCCCAGCAATTACGCTCACTTGATATCCTTTATTTTATTTGGTGATCCGTATTCATTTGCATGCAGTGATATTACCCTGCAGGATTCTATTTCTAGAGTCAGAATGCACGCACGCATGCAAGCACGCGCACAGGCACACACACACCCTGAGTTGCCACTGTAATAAAGTGGGAAAACGTGTACAGACAAAATATTTCATCTTTTCCCTCTCTCTCTGTCTGACCCCTGCCCACCCACCCCCCCTCCCCCCGCCCCTCCCTCCGCCCCTCTCCCTCCACCTTCTGTGTGTTTCGATGGTAGACCAGACGATTCCTCCCCATTGGTCGCCATCTCAACCCTTTGATGAAGGCCGAGGCCTCGCTGCAGCCAGCACCATGAAGGGCTTATCGGGCAGCCGCTCTCAGCACCAGATCCCTTCGCCGCATGTGCTGGACTACGACCCCCACCCCCACGACTTCCACGGCCACTATGGCCCCGAGTCCCGCCACCAGTCCTACCTGCTCAGCCCCACCGAGAGCTGCCCGATGGACTTCCACCACCGCTACTCGCCGCGCAGCTCCATCCACTCCGACTGCATGATGGTGTCCCCGGTCATGATGCCCCCGGCCGCTGCCGCCGCAGCCGCTGCCGCCGCGGCCGCCTCCGACCACATCTCCAGCAGCACCTTCCCCCGGATGCACTACAGCACCCAGTACTACGACCCCAGTGGGCGGGAAGACTGCGCCGCCATCGCCGCCTCGGCTACCTCGCCTGCGGTGGCTGCGGCTGCGGCGGCTGCGGCGTCTGCGGCATCCGCCTCTTCCTCCTCGCATCACGCCAGTGCCAAGAGCAACCGCCTCCCCGCCAACCTGCTGGACCAGTTTGAGAAACAGATGCCCATGCACCGCGATGGCTTCCACACGCTACAGTACCAGCGCGCTTCCGCCAACGCCGCCAACGCCGCCGCCGCTGCCGGCGAACCACGCAGCGAGAGCCCCGGCCGGATTCGCCACCTGGTCCACTCGGTGCAGAAGCTCTTCACCAAGTCCCACTCGCTGGAGGGCTCGTCCAAGATGAACGGCTCCAAAGGCGAGGCGGGCGGAGGTGGGAGCTACCACCACCACCACCATCACCACCAACACACCCCCCACCAGTACGGGCACCATCCTCCCAAGCATGGCGGCAGTGGCAGCAGCGGCGGCAGTGGCAGCAAGAGGAGCAAGAGCAAAGAGAGGAAACAGCAGCAGCAGCAGCAGCAGCAGCAGCAACAGCAGCAGCAGCAGCGTACAGGCGGCTGGTGGAGCTCCGACGACAACCTGGACAGCGACAGCACCTACCGGCCGCCCAGCGTCATGTCGCGGCACCACCACGGGGAGCACATCAGTGCCGCCGGCGGTCTCTGCTACGCGGACGCCATGCACGGCCACCACCACGGCTCGCACCACTACGGAGACCTGTCGCTCAAGACGTCCAGGAGCAACAACGACGTCAAGTGCTCGGCGTGCGAGAGCCTGGCCATGGCGCCCGAGGGGAAGTTTATGAAGAGGAGCTCCTGGTCCACGCTGACCGTCAGCCAGGCCAAGGAGGCGTACAGGAAGTCCTCGCTCAACCTGGACAAGGCTATGATGCACACCGACCTGAAGCCCTCGCTGCGGGCCTGTCACTATCTGCAGGTGAGTGGATTCTTCTGTGTTTTCTCCGAGATCGCAGCCGCGGTGGTGAACGTAGGGAACTGTGAGGCTGGTCGGGTTTATGTATATGTTATGTAAAATGATGCGTGTGTGTGTCACCTCCTGTGTATTTCTCTCAGGATGGTACTGATGCTGGCAGGACTGAGATGTGGTAAACTAGGGGTAAACTAGTTAGCCAAAGCTTCCACAAATGGCAGTCGTTGGAGTCATTTTTTGTCTTATTTGCCAATTGATTGATGAGAACTTCAACTTAAAAGGCTTCATTGTTTGCCGAAATCTAGGTTGGTAAAGCGAGCCCATTATGCTTCAGACACAATAGAGTGTGTTCTGACTGTTGACAACTGCAACCAGTCAGTCGGTTTTATTTAACAGGTAAGTCACAATAACAATAACAATAACTCTCAACATTGTTCAGTTGTAACACATAAAATACAAAACAATACACTCACTTTTTCAGTTCATTCCTCTTCCACAAATCCATCAAATTCTTCATCTTCAGTGTCTGAGTTTAACAGTTGGGCGATTTCGGCATCAAGCATGACCAGATCCCTCTCGTCATTATCCGAGTCAGTCTCGTTGCTGTCACTGAGCTGTTCAGTGATGATTCCAGCCTTCGTGAAAGCTCGGACGACACTTGAGACTGATACTTTAGCCCAGGCATCCACGATCCATTGGCAGATAGTGGCGTAACTCGCCCGGCGTTGCCTCCCTGTCTTGGTGAATGTGTGTTCGCCTTCTGTCATCCAATGCTCCCACGCAGCTCGCAATTTAACTTTGAACGACCTGTTGACACCAATATCTAGCGGTTGGAGTTCTTTGGTTAATCCACCCGGAATGACGGCAAGCTCCGAATTAGTTTGCTTCACTTGGGTTTTGACAGTATTGGTGAGATGGGCGCGCATGGAGTCGCAGTAGCCGCGGTAGCCGTAATGCTCCGACAATCCATCAAGCGGTGCGGCTTCGTAGTTTACCAAAGTCGTAGTAAAACATTTTGAGAGATTTTTGAGCGCCGTGTACCACATAAAATCGGTTCGAGGTCAGTAAGCACAACCAGAATTAATACATAAGGCGCACCGGATTATAAGGCGCACTGTCGATAAATACGGTACATCAAATCGTCAGAAGACAAATTACATACTGTAAGTCAAATCAAAATGTTAGGCAGGTAGAAAGCTCATCATTTTCCAAAGCCATAATTAGGCAAAAGACAATGGGAGAAAAATGCTGAAATGGTCATAAAAAACTATAATTGAAACCCATTTGCACCGAATTGTCACGGTCGCGACCGTGTCTCCGGGCTCCCGCGGTTGGTGGGCGTGGCTCCGGGCTCCGGTGCCGCTCCTGCATAATTAGCGGCACCTGCGCGGCACTCACGGCTGCCGTGAATTAACAATTAATCAATCACAGTATAAAGCCCCCGGCTTTCCAACCACTGTGGTCGGATCATTGTCGCTAATTCCGTGTTACAAATCCTGTTGTTGATCCTACCCGTATGGATTGTAACCAGTCTCCAGCCAGCCTGTTCCTCACCTGCCTACCTGCCTGTCTGTCTCTCACCTGCCTACCTGCCTGTCTGTCCCTCACCTGCCTGGCTGCCTGCGTGCCTGTATCACGTAAATAAACTCTATTTTGTACTGCATAACCCTGAGTCTGAGTCTTGCGTTTGGGTCCTCCTGCTCACATCGTGACAGAATGATCCGACCACAAATGGACCCAGCAGACTCAGGCTTGGGGTTGATTAGCCTTTTGCAGTACTTGGCCACCCGGTGCGAGCCGCTGCCGACGTTCGAGACCCAGCCGGTGCCGAGCTACCTGGGGACCCGCCTGGCCCTGGGGGGTCCTCGTAGCGTCCAACGGGCTCACCGGTGTCGGGGCAGGCAACCCCAGCCATCCCGATCCCGGGTCCCGGCTGCACCACCACAGTCCCTGCCGGTTCCTGCTGCCAGGTGGCAGACACCCCGGGTCCCTGCGGCCAGGTGGCAGACACCCCGGGTCCCTGCGGCCAGGTCGCAGCCACCCGGGTCCCGGTCCCGGCTGGACTGCAGCAGTTCTGTTTTCCCGCTGCTGGGTCACAGCCATCCCGGGTCCCGGTCCCGGCTGCACCGCCGCAGCTCCTGCCGGTCCCTGCTGCCAGGTGCCAGTCATCCCGGGTCCCAGTCCCGGCTGCACCGCAGCAGTCCCTGCCGGTTCCTGCTGCCAGGTGCCAGCCATCCCTGGTCCTGGTCCCGGCTGCACCGCCGCAGTCCCTGCCGGTTCCTGCTGCCAGGTGCCAGCCATCCCTGGTCCTGGTCCCGGCTGCACCGCCTCAGCCCCTGCCGGTTCCTGCTGCCAGGTGCCAGCCATCCTTGGTCCCGGTCCCGGCTGGACCACAGCAGCTCCCGCCAGTCCCTGCTGCAAGGTCTCAGCCATCCCGAGTCCCGGTCCCGGCTGGACCACAGCAGCTCCCGCCAGTCCCTGCGGCCAGGTCGCAGCCACCCCGGGTCCCGGTCCCGGCTGGACCGCAGCAGTTCTGTTTTCCCGCTGCTGGGTCACAGCCATCCCGGGTCCCGGTCCCGGCTTAACCGCCGCAGCTCCTGCCGGTCCCTGCTGCCAGGTGCCAACCACCCCGAGTCCCGGTCCCGGCTGGACCACAGCAGCTCCCGCCAGTCCCTGCTGCAAGGTCTCAGCCATCCCGAGTCCCGGTCCCGGCTGGACCACAGCAGCTCCCGCCAGTCCCTGCTGCCAGGTCTCTGCCACCCCGAGTCCCGGTCCCGGCTGGACCACAGCAGCTCCTGCCAGTCCCTGCTGCCAGGTGCCAGCCATCCCGGGTCCCGGTCCCGGCTGCATCGCCGCAGTCCCTGCCGGTTCCTGCTGCCAGGTGCCAGCCATCCCTGGTCCCGGTCCCGGCTGCACCGCCGCAGTTCCTGCCGGTTCCTGCTGCCAGGTGCCAGACATCCCTGGTCCCGGTCCCGGCTGCACCGCCGCAGTCCCTGCCGGTTCCTGCTGCAAGTTGCCAGCCATCCCTGGTCCCGGTCCCGGCTGCACCGCCGCAGTTCCTGCCGGTTCCTGCTGCCAGGTGCCAGCCATCCCTGGTCCCGGTCCCGGCTGCACCGCCGCAGCTCCTGCCGGTCCCTGCTGCAATGTCGCAGCCATCCCCAGGCCCGGCCCCCGCTCCGACGGCACCGGTGTCCCCCGCCCAGCCTCCAGGTCGTCCACCGGAGGGTCCCTGCTCGGCCTCTGCCCTGCCTCCAGGTCGTCCGGCCCGGTGATCGTGGGTCGCCTGGAGGCTCCCGTCTCCGGGCTCCCGTGGTTGGTGGGCGTGGCTCCGGGCTCCGGTGCCACCCCTGCATAATTAGCGGCACCTGCGCGGCACTCACGGCTGCCGTGAATGAACAATTAATCAATCACAGTATAAAGCCCCCGGCTTTCCAACCACTGTGGTCGGATCATTGTCGCTAATTCCGTGTTACAAATTCTGTTGTTGATCCTACCCGTATGGATTGTAACCAGTCTCCAGCCAGCCTGTTCCTCACCTGCCTACCTGCCTGTCTGTCTCTCACCTGCCTACCTGCCTGTCTGTCTCTCACCTGCCTACCTGCCTGTCTGTCCCTCACCTGCCTGGCTGACTGCGTGCCTGTATCACGTAAATAAACTCTATTCTGTACTGCATAACCCTGAGTCTGAGTCCTGCGTTTGGGTCCTCCTGCTCACATCGTGACACGAATATCTGAGGAGGACCCACTGAGTAAATTGCACTGATGTATTGATAGGACACCCTGCCGGTAAAAAACTCAACTTTTCATATTCCCGACAGGACAATTACCACGTGTCCATGAGTGTCAGGACGGAGCCGATATCTATTGTTCTTTGGGTCCCCCGTCTCACATGTTCCCCCTCAGGAGCCATTGTCTGTAAGAGGGACTCAATACACTGGCAGGAGACACTGAGAGCAACGGATGATCCCCAGGCAGATAGACACACACACCAGTTTAGTGTCTGAAGTAAAAGGAAAAGGTTTGTTTTTTTCCCCCTCCAGGAGAGACTGCGTGTTGTGCAATAAAAACAGTGACATGGGTTGTTGCAGTTATCAGGTTTTTAGGGGTGCCTGGATTTTTCTAACACCTTGTTGGTGTTAAAACTACTTGTGGACTCTTAACACTGTAGGGCTTGTGGTGATGACAATAACGGGTGTTTTTTTGCCAAGTAGTTTTCACAGACAAGGAATGTGCTTTTGTGAATTGGTGCAGAATATTGAACATTCAACAAATGTAAATCCAGTGACAACACCATGGTGTGTCTGTGTATTGCAGTTTACACCTGCACTATGCCAAAAGCAGAATGCTAAGATTACACTTGAAGCACAACATTGGCCAGATGGACAAGCATTGTGTATGCTGATTGAGCCACAGAACAGAGCTGGTTGAGGATTGTGGTGTGCTATCCTTCGCCATCAGCCGCTTCTTCCACGGACAAAGTAATCTTTGGGATTATTATTTATCGAAATCCAAATTACGGTTCACCTGATGTTGAAATGATCAAAGTGAGACGATAAATATGTTTATTGGCGTTTGCTGTACCGCTACTATGATGTCGTTAGGATTTATGCACACAGATTACTCACGTTGCATGTTGCCTCTCATATTCAACTGATATCGCCTCAAATACAGACACGAGATCATAAATCGCCGATCGTAAGCTTTTGTAAAAAAAACGAGTCGGCTGACAAATAGGCACATGTAGGGAAACACAGGCAGGTGTAACAGACAATCAATGCTTGGAGTGAATGAATGATGGATGCTGGATTCACACACCACCACAAACTAAAGCTAGCAGCTAAACAGCGGGAAACACACAGGCGTGTCCAAAATCACAATTTACGGCGTCACCATTTTGTGTTTCAATGGTTCCGTTATGTACACTACTTAAAGGGGCAGTTTGCCCACATTTAACACATTGAGGCTACTGTTGGTGTACATACAGGCTATTTATGCAAATTTGTGACATGGTCACATGTTCCGGCTTGTTCATGTGACCAGTACACGTCACGCCCTATATGCACAATATTTGGGACGTGACATTTTTTTTCCGCTGTCCGCAATTTGCATGTGTATTTCACGTTGTGCACTACTCAATATCCATAACTCACCACTAATATGGCCAACTGAAGTACACTTATTCCCTCACCATGTCCCATCGTGCAAAGCGGTTTTTAAATTCATCACGTTTATCACAAAAGAGAAGGTCACTGCGGTTGATGCGGAGATGAAGCCACACTAGTATCATGGTTTTAAAATATATATATAAATATATATTTATACTATTTGTATACTAACCAAATGCCGTCCATGCATACTGTTTGTATATCAATATATATATGTATATATATATATTATTACCTGATGTAAAATGATCACTACACAAAGGCCAGAGCTCTCCTGTGGGGTTAATGGCTGGTTTTTCCTTCTCCTTGTTCAAGGCCGTTGCCGATGGCAGAAAGCCATAATTCCTGGAACCACGACAACGATGTAATGCAATTTATTACGGCATGTCGCAACTCGCGATTGTCATCTTTATGCAGCGTATTCGGCATATTGTTAATGACACGATTTATGAAGGCTTTATGTTAATCAGGCTAACAGACACAATCTCCTTTCAAATGGCTCTGATGTGTTATGGTTATCTCTTTCCACAGCGGTCGGGATGGTCGTTGTAGGCCTACGATGCTGCTTAGTATTTTACTCTGTAGGCTTCCTGGGCCCTATCGTCTACTACCCTACACACGATATGGATTGCAGTGTCTTAGGAGTGAAGATAAGGAAAGAAGAGGAGAAAGAGTGGAGACGAGTAGAGACAAAAGGGAGCGAAGACAAGGGGAGGAGAGGAGACAAGGAGAGGAGAGCAGGAGAGAGGAGAGGGGACAGGACAGGGGGCATGCAGTGTCAACCCGATCACCAACAAGCAACGTGTTTCTTTTCTTTTGACATTGATCATTTCTCTGTTCTTGTTGGAGGACTTGACACTCCTGCTCAACTTTCCGCCACGCCTCCTCTGAAGGTCAAGGCGACGCCCCACTTCCATTTGATTTACAATGCCCCCCCCCCCCCGCCCACGGTAACAAATGAGGCCTCTGGTAGCCCCCAGACCCCCCCACTCGCCACTACCCACTACCAGCGTTGCTGCGCACTTAGCAAACCTGATGCCACCCCTCCGATCCCCCAAGCTTTGTGTGGGTGTGTCTGTGTGTCTGTGTGTGTGTGTGTGTGTGTGTGTTTTGGGAGGGGGGCTTGGATGTGACGGCGAGACAGATTAGGGTAATGGTGTGCATCTGTGTCCAACCACCGTTAATTCAACATCTGGACCCCCCCCCCCCCCAGGATGGGAAGATTCTATTGGATGGTGTTGACTACATAGATGTTCTAACGTTAGCAGCAATTTTGTCACTTTCCATGTGTTACATATTCGCCATATTCTGCTTCAAAATTGGATATCTCCATCTCTAAAGTGCCCACAGGTGTGCACAAAAGTGTGCGTTGCTGAGAGTTTGAAACGTGTCACTTTGCATATCTGTTGCTGTGGCAGCCAATGCTATTAGACACAAGTGCTAATTAAGTCTTGAATGATGCCCATGATCCTTGAGTAAAAATGAATACTAATAATATTAAATCTTCTCAAATTACTGCATAACTTGTCCATGTGCAACATATGCAGTATGACCGCGTGACCGCATAATACAGTGAACAAATGTTCACTGTATTTTTGTAAGTCGCTTTGGATAAAAGCATCTGCCAAATGCCCTGAATGTAAATGTAAATGTAAGAATGTTAACAGGTACATACATCAACATGACGATTTCACCGCATACAGGCTTTGAATGGTAACTCTGTTAGTTGAGGTGAAGAAGTACAGCAAGTTTAAAAATGCCATTGCAGTGAATCTGGGATCTGCCAGAGAAGCAGACAGGACGGGAAGCCCAGCTAGGGGGGAGGAGGCAAGGGAGCATCTGCTCCGAGGAAAAAAAGGGTGAGAGTTAGAGCAAATGTCACGCCGTCAACAATCCAACGCCCTCTCTCTCTCTGTCTCTCTCTGTCTCTCTCTCTCTCTGTCTCTCTGTCTCTCTCTCTCTCTCTCTCTCTCTCAGACGGCAGCCCAGGGACTGTTACGGTTATACCAGCGAGCGACAGACTGCAAAACTGTATAGACTGCAGAACGTCAGCTTTAGCACCCCGCAGCTAGTGTTCCACTCTGTCCCACTGTTTCTCTGTCTCTCTCTCTCTCTCCCACACACACACACACACACACCACACACAGAGACACACACACACACACTTTGACAGAATGTTCCACTTAACATGCTTCACGCTAGATTGATGCGACACCGCGGGGCCAAAGTACATACAGTACAGTCGGTGCCGCCCGCTCACCTGTCAATTGCCGAGACGTAAGCCATGTGTGTGTGTGTGTGTGGTGTGTGTGTGCGTGTGTGTGTGTGTGCGCGTGCACCTGCACGTGTGTGTCACTACATAGGCGCATGTGACTAATTCACCTCGCCGATATTAATTAGTGAGTTCCTCCTCATGTCAAGTCAAGCAATTTGAGCTCACAGGTAATTACTCTTTGTGGTTTTAATCTCCTCAGAAATGGGATTAACCTCAACGGACTCAACTTGCTGCCTGTGAATCATGTCACACACTTAATTAAACAATACGCTTTTTGTACGTCGAGTAGCAGGTTTTATTTGTTATTATTTGCATCCATATACATCATATTTCATTGACATAATGTGACATGTCATTAGTTCGTAATCCTCATGTGTTGTGCTTATGCGCTGCCATTGCTTATCCATTTTAGACAGCGTATTTTAATTATCCTTGTAATTCAATATAAAGGCGATCGAGATGGTTCTAAATCATGTGTTCGTGTCACTTCCTCTCCAGTTGCCATGGTTGCGGTGTTCGCTGGAATTAAACATAATGTTAGACACTTTCGGTGGTTCAACAAGCTCCACTGTGAGCCGTTCTCACTGCAGGGTAACATTTATTCAGTGTGATAGGTGATCGTTTGCCTGTTAATTAAGTCATTAGCGCTGTGACATTAATACCTCTGTTTGGATCTTTGAAATGTATAGCCGTAGCATCGCGCGGTTATGATCGACAACCTGTGCTGGCCGGGTAAAAGAAAAGTAAACCAAATTAAACAAGTAGTAACTGTACAACAAGAATTGTTGGTGTTGGTGGCGGTGGTCAACTCTACACTAAAGAAATGTCTCCTTGTATTTAGTGGAACTGTAACTGATAAAAAAAGATACAATTATGTAATTATCTGAGTCAGTCAGCCGTTATGTTGTTACGTTGTAATTACTCGATAATTAAGTATAGTTATATCAGACATTCAAACTTAAAACTACAGTCATGATAGAATATTTTACTTATATTTTACTTATAACGGTGCACAGACAAGCTTTTTCCCTACACTTTGGTAGCAATTGAACGCTAATTGTATGTCAAATCAACCGCTTGTGGTAGAAATGCTATAGTGAAATATATGAGGTATAGTGACATCCTTTGGAATTGGAAATTATGTGTTCTGAATGATTTAGTCATGGAACTTTATTATTATTTCTATATTAGGTTTTAGCTTGAGCTTAGCTAATTATGTTTGAAAAGGTTATGTTTAGGAAAGGGCGATTCCGGATGGTTAACATTCAAAACGGTCGCGATTAAGCATAATCTTTTATTGAAGTTGAGCTGTGGTCTGAGCCGTGGCTGCAGCTTCGGCTACTAGATGTCAAATCAGTGTGTATGTCCAGCTATAGTACACATGGTCCTGATTCTGACCGTCGCTTTTAAGAAGAACAAGGTGTCCACCAGCGTCCTGCTATTTTGCTTGAGCAATGCAAATAATTCAACTAGAATTATTGAGTACCTACTGAGTATACGAACAGCTGGACCAAAGTATATGTATGTATAATTATGATGATAATTTGACGGTGACTAATCTCAATAATCTCATCTTCATGTTTGGGAGTGCGTAACAAAAGTATGACCTCTCACTCTCTCTCTCGCTCTCCCTGTCTCTCTCTCTCTCTCTCTCTCTGTCTCCCTGTCTCTCTCTCTCTCTGTCTCTCTCTCTCTCTGTCTCTCTGTCTCTCTGGCTCTCTCTCTGTCTCTCTCTGTCTCTCTCTCTCTCTCTCTCTCTCAGGTTCCCCAGGATGAGTGGAGCGGTTACCCCGGCGACAAGGACGAGGAGATCCCGTGTCGGAGGATGCGCAGCAGCAGCTACGTCAAGGCGATGGGAGAGGTGGACGACGACGACAGCGGAGACTCGGACGCCAGCCCCAAGACCTCCCCGCAGAAGGCCGTCCGGCCCGACGCCCTGGTCCTAAAGTCTGCCATGCAGAGAGTCCACATAGACCCCCACAGGTAGGGGCGCATGTGTGTGTGTGTGTGTGTGTGTGCTAGGATGGGGCTAACGCTTAGATGTGCATGCATGCATGTGTGCACTTTATTTAAATATATATATATATATATATATATATATAATATATACTATTGTTGTTTTTTTCATTTTCATTTTCTGTCGAGGTTAGGGAGGAAATTCTCGCATGTTATACATTATTATACATTATACAATGGCTTGGGGCTGTTGAATAGGACTGCCTTGATGTATATAGGCTATAATTAATTACTTGCCAAACTTAACTCTTAAAGGTGCCAGAGGTAGGATTGAAGAGCTATTATTTAAATGTAATTTGTTAGAAATGGCGTAGCTATCTGCAAGCTATTCTTGAGTTAAATGCCCTGTGAGAATAACTGCACCTGCTGCTGTACGAGCCAAGTTTGACTTTAGACTACTCATTTCTGACCAATTCTTCCCTGATTGGTTGGGGATATCCATCTTGCCTGTCAAGCACAGGTGCGTAGAATGCACAATATTGAAGAAATGCAGGGAGGGAGGGAGCAGAGAGGGAGGGAGCGTCTTTTTCGGTTGTTTTCTACATGAAAGAATACTTTACAAAGCTAAATAAAAAATTAATGATGAAAGTCATTCTTAGGAAGCATTTTTGCTGTGACAAATTATCTTTCTGGGATTTTTAACAGCCAGTAAATGATTACATTCCACACGGGGACATGAATTGTGTCACGCCATTAGTTACTGTGAAAAATGTACCATATAAAGGGGTGGCTTCGCTAATTGCACAAGCTCCTTGAAATACAATAAAGCTGGATTTGAGTAGGTGCTTTGTGACACTTATGTCAAAGTAAGTGTCTTTTTGTAATCTAATATCTGTTGTGTGAAAACAGTGATTGGAATTAATTTTGTTAAGGTGAAGACCCGGCTTGGCAAGGAAGTGAGATTGCTAGTTAGCGGTATGCTCATCTGTATTTTGTTCCAGAGTATGATTTTGTTCCAGAGTTGGTCTGTAGCCCATGTTGGTTGTTTAGCCGCAGAGTTAACCCGTCTGCATGCATTGTTATTTTTGTGTTATAACTTCCTGCTGCCACAAAAGATCCGGTAATGTAGTCCTCTGCTGGGTGTCACTGGCAGCAGGTCCTTTTGTTTTGGTGACCTTTACTCTCTGCCAGTTTGATGTTTGCGCCACGTCTTACCAGCACAGTGCACCCTGTGTTAATACAGTAGTGTACAGGAAAACTGTCACATCTCTCCAAAGTCAAACTTGTCGACTCATGCTGGCTGTGGTTTTTATGGAACAGAGATCCTACAGACCCCAATGGACCGCTGACAGAGAGGCGTCATCGTAGGACGAACACAACGGTTGCTCATAACACAAGATGGAGTGCTGCCTGAGTTTGTGTTCATTGTTGATCAGGGACACCACCTTGGCATCGTCGCTTATGCCAACAGGTCCCATTTTTATCCCTTCCAATGGATGGTCAGCCATATCACGTTTGTTGTGGTTCCACTGGTCAGGTCCTTTCCAGTTGACTTACAGATCACCGCCCCCAGGAAAAGCGAAAGAAAGTTCACACAGATTTTTTGAGCCGTTTTTTTGATCAACAAAATAAATTGAGCTTGGGTGAGAAGCGCACTGAGATGGTGTCTTGTGATTTGAACACAACCCTTGTGAGAAGATAGGATACTATTGTATTTTAAACAAGAACAACTAGGTTTTTATTATCTATGAAACAACTTTCGATGTTCATCTAAAGACTGATTTGTGAGACTAGAAAGGAGCAGACCCATAATAAGTGCTATGAGTGACAACTTTGTCTCTGTGAAAAGGGTCTTATTGTTGGCCTATCAATCATTTTTAAATACTAATCCTCATATAACGCCTGCAAAATAGGCGAACACTTTACAATTGCTAGGCCTATAAGTGCATTAGATGGATTTATACACAGATGTTCAATTTCACCTGGGCTTCGTTTATTATCATTAACCAAAGGAGGTCCATCAGGGCCTTCAGGACCTTCTCTTTTTAAATAAAATATAATACATTTATCATTATTATTTGTTATAGTTAAATAATATATAAATATTTTTAGGTAGTTATCTATTTACATCATAACCATCAACACACTATCTGGAGCTGGAACTGCAGCCTGTGATTTTACGCTGTCAGCTGTAGTTTCCACAGGGTGTCCGCGGGTCAAAAGTCTTAAATAGTCTTAAATTCATATTTATTAAAAAAAGGCCTTAAAATGTATTAAAATGTATTCAAATGTATTAAATTGTATTAAATTCGTTTTTGAAAGGTCTTAAATATTTTTTGAGGCGATGTGTTCCCAATCTGACTATACGGTGTGATTGAGTTTTGCCAAATGATAAACTGAAAGAAAACCAAATACGATAGAAAATGATTTTTTCTTTTTAAATGCGCAAAGATCCTTTTTAGGTGAAGTCACGTGACCGCAAGAGTTTGCGGGTGCTTCTACTTTACCAAGCAACCTAAACTGTTCCACAGCAGTAGGCTACTGTCAGTAGGAGTGATTCTGACAAGATGACTTTCTGCTAAATTTCTGCTTCGGATTCAGTCAAGGGAGGTAACAATCTAAGTTCTATGTAATAGCCAAGCTAGCAAACTAACGGATTCATGGGTAAATGCAAGTTTAACGATAAATGGCTTGAGAAAAGAGAATACTCAACATGGTTAAAACCCGTGGCCGGTAATGTCTCCGAAGCCCGATGCAGTATATGTCGCAAATGCGCACTGGAGTAAGAGCCTGAAAATATCTCCCATTGTCTTCTCCAGTTAGGCGTACTGCTCCCTTTCAAGAGCATCCGGTGGTTTGTGGAATACCAGAACCACTTCTGCTAACTTCATTCTTGACAATATTACATACTCAGTTGCGAAGAGTGTATCTTTCACTTTTCATGTTTATTTTTGTTGCAAGTTTTGTCTTAAATTTCATTCTAGGTGGCATTAAAAATGTCTTAAAAAGTCTTAAAATTTACTTCTTGATACCTGCAGACACCCTGTTCCAGCTAATGTAGCTCCGCCCCCAGGCCCTTCTGAGTCCTGTGTTGCAGGCTCTGCTCATAGAAACTCAGTGTTTAGGTGGAAATACACAGCGACAACCAAAATTAACCAATCAAACTTTGATATGTGGGGATGGTTACGCCTCCAGGGCCTGCTAGCTGGCCCCAGGTGATGTCATCTAATATCAACCTTTCGTGAGCATTAACGTTAAAGGAGAATTTTGAGCGACGTGGTGTCAGGTGTCAGGAGGGATGATTGTGTAAAAGACTTGTTTTTTTGTGTGTTTTTGTTTGTTGTGTGTGTGTGTGTGGGGGGGGGGTGGTGTCGGGGAGGGGGTGGTTGGGGGGTCCATCTATCGAGGCCAAGACTCCACGGCCCGCTACTGTCATTGAAGGGTGAACACGTAATCGAAGCACGGCATCAGGGGTTGTCCTTGTCAAAGTTGCACTCCCACGCGATGGCACTAATCTTGACGAGAGTTTTCCTCCTGTGCTAAGGCTCTCTGTGCTGATGCGATGTGTGCTAAAACTGTGCTAAATCTGTGCTACGGCGGCCCATTTAGCTTCCTGTTTGTACTCTGTTTTGTTTCGTCTTTTATTACAGTGGCTTTTTATTACGGTGACTCTCCCCAGGACCCTGATCACTTTCCTACCTTTGTTCACAAACAAACAAACCTGTCCCCTTATTTTGCCAGCCTCCCCTGAATAATGTATGCTCTCTCTCTATGAAAACTATAGCTCTCAGTGTGTCTCTTAACGGGCGTCAGCACAGACAGAACAACACGGACACATTGCAGGGACAGAGGGCCGTCTTTTTTTTTTTTGACATTTTGGAGAGACAGTGGCTTTGTTCCGAAACCCCTCCCCCAATGCTCAAGCTAAGACGTGATCACTTGAGCTTCGAGCACGAGCAGTAGTCGTTGAGCACTAAGGAAAGGAGCAACGTGGAATTGGGACAGCTGAGCCTAAGCCGAGCTACTTCAGCATCATAAAAGGCGACTGATAATCTGGGTAATTCACAATCTTCAGACTTTGTAGCCAATCATGTTTGCTCATATGTAGCCATGATATGGTGCTGTGATGGTAAATGTATTGCATTTATAGAGCGCTTTTATCCAAAGCACTTTACAGTATTGCCTCATATTCACCCATTCAGTACACCGACGGCGGTGCCAACCATGCAAGGTAACAACCAACACGTCAGGAGCAGTTAGGGTTAGGTGGTGTCTTGCTCAGGGACACCTCGACACTTAGCTAGGACGAGCCCTGTGAATGAACCAGCAACCTTCCTGTTGCCAGACAACCGCTCTTACCTCCTGAGCTACTGCCGCCCCTATGTTAATCTAAGGGATGTGATCATATCGTGATCCGGAATATGTAAACATGAAGACTGTAAGCAAGCGTCTGTACTATTTCCGGCATAGGTCACTTACTTAATAGCTTATGGCATGCGATCACTTCGAAGTTGACGACTTTTAGAACTGTACAGAGATAGGTAAACGAGATAGTACATTATCAGTACAGTGTCGTCTGTGTCATCATTCCAAGAGAGGTTACCCTTTTGGAATGATTCACTGGTGTTCTCCGAACCCTCTGCCCACAGCTACCACTTACAGACCACCAGAGACATGCGGCCGCACACCAGCGTGACACTGGACCCGGCAACCAGCTTCCACCACCCACCGCCCTTCCGCTCGCGCAACCAGAGCTACATGCGTGCCGTCAGCACCCTCAGTCAGGCTAGCTGCGTCAGCCAGGTGAGTCCAGTGTTGCGCGCAGACGGGCCGAGGCGACCGCCCCCCCCCCAACCCGACCGGTGGCGGGAGAGAGAGGACGACGGGAGTGGGGAGAAGGAATCGGTTGAAGCTCTGTGGTGCTGCAACTGCTCACGCTAGCGGCTGCAGTTGTTACTTGTTGCTTTTGGCAGTCCATACTTTTAGGCTATGTGTGGCAGTATAGCAGTTGTAGTATCCGGTATTGCCCAGTATGTATTAGGGATATATTACAACAATATAACAACAAAATCGCTGTGTACGTCGCACTTCCCCCCGCTATTTAGATTTAGATTATTTATTATATTATATTCATGTATAACATTTCTATTCATTGCATATGGCAAGCAAATGAGGCACATGAGGCATGTAGGCCTACCTCCTACCCGACTATTGGCTACGGCTAGTCTAAACCGAGCTATAGGCTACGGCTAGTCTAAACCAAGCTACAGGCTACGGCTAGTCTAAACCGAGCTACAGGCTACGGCTAGTCTAAACCGAGCTATAGGCTATGGGTAGTCTAAACCGAGCTACAGGCTACGGCTAGTCAAAACTTAGCTATAGGCTACGGCTAGTCTAAACCGCGCTATATGCTATGGCTAGTCTAAACCGAGCAATAGGCTTCGGCTACTCTGAACTTAGCTATAGGCTACGGCTAGTCTAAACTTAGCTATAGGCTATGGCTAGTCTAAACTGAGCTATAGGCTAAGGCTAAGTAGTACAAGTGACTCCTTAGAAGCTTGCACTGCAGTTTTTCCTTAAACTCATCCATGTGTTCTTTCTTACCTCTTGACTAGGTTCAGTGGACACCGGCACTCCTATTGTCCATGTAGAAACATTCACATCTTTGAAAGCTAATGATTGGGTTTGTGCTAAACAGAATTCACAACATCACTATTTTATTATATATATTGAAGTATATGTATTTGTACTTATTACCCTTTGAGTTTATGTCCTTTTTTGACTTGGTTTAAGGAATTGAAAATGTTCTACCAAAAATGAATTTCCTCTAACATGCTAACACTCCTTCATATTTACTGTGCAAAGGGGAAGAATCAGAATGAGAAAGAGAAAGGAAGAGGAAAAATTAAGGACTGCTATTCCTGTTTTTGTCTCTCAGGTGAGTGAGACTGAGGTCAATGGCCCGTTTGAGTCAGTTTGCGAGTCCGTTTTTAGTGAAGTAGAATCCCAGGCCATGGAGGCCTTGGACCTGCCTGGCTCGTTCCGCACTCGAAGCCACAGTTACCTCCGTGCAATTCAGGCTGGTTATTCCCAAGACGACGACTGCTTGCCTTCAATGACATCCTCCACTGTCACTTCAACTCTCAGATCCACAACAGGTAAAAAAATCATCCCTCCCCCCTCCACCCCAAGACGCAAGAGAGAGAGGGGGGGGCTGTGTTAGGCTGCATATCGTCATACATCCTAAACATGCGCACATACGTAACATACCTACATATGTACAGTGGGGAACCCTTGGGCTTAAGCCATGCCATGTGCTAAATGGTTCCAGTCATTTTTCCTTTTTCCTTTTGTTTGTTTCGAAAGCCTTGGCGCGATAATTGTGGTTGCGCGCGTGTGTGTCTGTGTGTGTGTGTGTGTGTGTGTGTGTGTGTGCGTGTGTGTGTGTGTGCGCCTTTTTTGTTCCAGTTTTTTTGCCTCTAGTGTCCGTGTCCGTGCCCTTGTCCCCTTTGCACGATCCACGCATCATTGAGTCCAGCTTTTCCGATGTGTCGCTTTTACACGTGGTGCAGAGCTGGAGGCTCGGGTGAGGGGTGGGGGTGGGGTGGTGGGTCTTAGTGCCACTCAAACAGCTCCACGCCAAACACATGGACACCCAGAGCTGACACACACACACAACAACACCGCATGACGTGATGAGCGAAACGGGCGCCACCCCGAGCATGTCAAAAGTCGAGCTGTGTTCCAGATACATAGTACTGTACATATATCTGTATCTATATACTGTATGTAGATATAGATATATCTGTGTGTTGTGTGGCAACATTTAAAGGGAAGGGTTGTGTCAAAATGAACTGATTGAGCTTTCCAGCCAAGCACTCCCAATATCTCCGTCTCCGTCTCGACGCCCATACAACATATGAAGCATGCATTTTAAACTGATATAGTTGAAAAGAAATCACAGGGCACGTATATAGTGTTGTATATATATATATATATATAATCGTAATAACCATGTGACCATTGGAAGGTAAGTCAACAGCATTAGAATATTTGCAAGACACATGCTGGTTGCACAAAGGAACTGTCCCAGTAATGGCAATGACAATAACATTTCTCATAACTTGTTTTTTTTTTTGCAACATCACTGTGTTGTGTTGCATAAAACGTTTATGCGTATTAGCAGTTGCTAAAAATAAATAAAATAAAACAAGAGTTGAGAGGGAGCTTTTAAATTAGCTGTTTACATATAATGACAAGTTTTAATCTATGAGCAATGCGTTTACACTGGAAATGAGTTTTGCTTATAACACTGAGGTCAATCTGACCAAACTTTTGTCCGACACACTGCTACTAGCGAGTCATGTTTTCTGTGACACAGAACACACAACCTGAACCCTTATAATCATCACATCAGGTTCTTTGTGCAAGCAGAACCCATTCAGAAAAAAAAACAACAACATTTCTGTCAGTGCATTTGGTGTTTGCCTGCAAGAGTAAAGCTATGAACCCTATTGAAACACTTTCACTTATTATTCCGGTTTTGTTTCATTTCTTTAAAAAAATACAAAAAACTAAATGGATTTTAATTTTTTGCAAGGTTCTTTTACACCTTTTGATGCTGTCATTTCTAAGGCATTTGCACTTTTTCTTGAATTTGTATACTGGTTCTATTTGGAAATTTTTGGTTTGTTTTCTTTACTTTCGTAATCCTCTCACGCTTGATTGGGTTTCCATCTACGATTTGCAACAGAGAGTGACAGGAGTGCTGAGGATAAAGGAGTGTCTTCCAATCCCACCGTCTCAACTGCTGACCCTCTGCTCACCCAATAAAACACCCTGCGTCCATTTTGTCTGCTCCGGGAGGGCTTGCAATAGCAGTTGATTTGTATACAACAGGAAAACAACAAAAATCAATTTTACTGTCCATTTTCTGATTGGCCGCACTCTTCTATCACAGTTTATCAGGACAAGGCAGCGCGGTGGCACAATATATACTGTCACCAACATTGAGGCTTTTTTTTTCTTTCAATAATATCTGGTTACAACGTTGGTTCTCCTCTTTGAAATGATTTGAGTGAATAGTGGCCTTAAATATAACAAAATGAAAGTCAAGCCAAATATTGGCTGAGACCCTTGATTTAAGTCCCTAAAAACAGTGTTCTAGTCCTCTAGTTAAAGGATTACTTCAGGATTTTTCAACCTGGACTCTATTTTTTAATTTTTTGGGTCTTAGTGACTAATGCAGACAACAATTTTTTTAATTGGTCCAGTATTGAGCGAGGACGCTTCAACTGTCACAACATATCTGCAATGGAACCCTTTTGGGGCAATAGCACCCTGTCAATGTACAGCCTCCAAGAGTGCTTGTTTTTTTCCACTGACAGGCTCAGATTGTAATTATACATATCTGACAACATTATGGAAAAGATCCCTACAGAGGAATACAACTTTTATCGTTACCTTTCACTTAATCCGGTCTGTTTGTTATCGTGTCCAACCAAGTCTCACTCGTGGAGAAGTCTCGCTCTGAATCTCGCACGAGTTGAGATGAGTGCCAACACCAGTTTGTTGTGTTGGACTACAGAAATTGTTATGGCTGAATATCGAGACTGTGACTGCTCTCGCGAGATTTCAGAGCGAGACTCCTCCTTGAGCAAGACTTGGTTCGACACAATAACTAACAGACCGGATTAAGCAAAAGGTAAAGGAAAGTTACATTTCTCTTTTGGGATCCTTTCCATAATGTTGGCAGACACTTATAATAACAATCTGCACCTGTCAGTGGCAAAAGGAAGCACTTTTAGAGGATGTACATTAATGGGGTGCGATTGTCTCAAGGGGTTACATCGCAGACGTTTCCCGGCTGATGACGGAAGTGTTCTCGTCCAACACTGGACCAATTAAAAAAAATTGTTGTCCGCATTAGTCACTTAGACCCAAAATGATGGGGAAATAGGGTCCGTGCCGAAAAATCCCAAAGTTATCCTTTAAGAGTTGAGTTTTAAAGTGGCCTTACCGACCAAATGAGAGGCAAGGGGCGCCCTGGAGTGGGGAAGGGGATCTGTGGTGGTCCCCCGTAGGGCAGACGAGCAGCGTGGCCCCTCTCCATTTGACCCGTCATCTCTTGAAGGATAACGAGGGGGAAAGAACGGCTGGAGGCGTCAGTGATGATGGTCGCAGGTATTTTTAATGTTGACACGCATACATATATCTATGTATATGTGTGTTTTTGCACTGCCTTCTCAGTAAACTCGGTTAAAAAATAAATGATAGATTGTAGAAGTACGCCAGTAAACCTTTCCAAACAACTCACAAAACTCAGAGGCTTTTTACCCCTATGACGCTGAACACATTTGCCGTTAAGTTCGTTTTTTGCCAGCTCTTTGGCAGGAATATTGATAACATTGCAGTGCCAACACAATTTCTGACTTCTGTGAGTTGTGTGCCGTCAGTGTCTCTATTTTAAATGTGCTAAGACCACCTTATCAGTGTAAATGTATGGCACGGTCCACACCGCCCTGATTTTTTTCCGTAATGTTTTCATATCGCAACCATTCAAGACCAAAGCACTAAATGTTATCGCATCGCCACTGTCTCCGATCATTTGTGAGAGCAGCGTGTGTCCACTTTGTACCTGTTTTGTACTTTCTTTTTTTTCCTCTAACTCCATTGACTCCATATATATCTATATCTATATCTATATCTATATATACACCCCCAAAAAAGATCACGTGTGGCAAAGTCCAACCCGTTTGACATTAAAGTCTGTCAGCCGTCTTTGACTGTGGGATTGCAGCCTCTCCCTGGTGCAGCCAGTATGGAGGTTCCACCTTCAGCTGGACTTCTCCACATGGTCCAGTTAGCCTTGTGGCACTGGTCCCCGATATGTTCAATAGGGTTCATATCTGCTTCTCGGCCAATGTCGTGTGATTTCTCTCTATTTTTTTTCATGTTATTCCCTTTACATCTTTTCCTTTGCACAACAACAACAACAAGTAAAACGTACTGGAAAGATGTTCTGAGAGTGCCGAGTTCAAAAAATAAAAAATTGCAATTTCTAATTACAAAATGATGGATGATAACTTGTGTGTAATTCCAGTTTCACACGGTGTGGTGCAGTGAAAAGATGGAAAGTGGGTTGGCATTTTCTGAGATTCTTGAGAAGGCAGTGTAAAATCACCTTGAAAAGCATACAGTATGTGAGACCAAGTGAAAAGATTTAGTATGGCACTCATACACTCTTGCTTTTATGGATAGGATTTAAAAAATGTGCTTTCCCTTGATACAGCAATCTTGCCCCGAAGGCCATTAAAGCAAGGTTAAAACCAGAAACACACACAGTCTTGATTACATAACCCCGCCCTTGGCACGATCACCTGCACCATATGACACTATGGTTCTAAATGTGGGTCAATGTAAGAGCTCCACGTGAACACCTCCCCTTAAATGTTATTCTTTGTTTAAGTGTGCAATTGGAAGGGTTTAGCTCAAGTCAGGCAATTAAGGTAATGCACATACACAAGCACATCCATAGTCTACAGGGAGATGGTTTTGTAACTCAAACATACCTGTACCAAACCCCCAGTGTGCCAATTAGGGTTTGTTGTCGGATTCACGACTCACACGCTGTACGCTTTCCATGGATGTGTGTCGACGTCCTGGCGCCGCATCCTCTCTCGACAAATGAACCCCTCCCCTGCCCCCCCGCTGTTCTTTCCTCCCTGTTGAATGTCCCTCTGCTTGCGTATTCAAATCTCTCTTGCAGAGGGATATGATGTTCTGGATGGCACTTCTTTGCTAAATGAGGACATGATCGAGGACGACGACGGCGCCAGTTCCTCTGCCTATGTGGAGCTGGAGCGTCTGGAGCGGGAGACGGCCGCCGCGCGCAGCCACCACAGCACTAGCTCCACCGTCACCGCCATCTCCGTGCCGCCCGCCTCCCCGCCGCCCACCTCCCCGCCCTCGTACCGGGCGCCGCCCCCGCCCACCTCCACTGTGGGCGGCGGCGGCGGCGGTGACACAGCCGTGCCGCCGCAGGCCATCCAGGCCTTCAAGGAGTCCGCCAACATGGTGGCCGCCTTCAACATGCAGTGGAAGGAGGAGATCTCCGCCATGCGATACGAGCTGGCGGAGCTGCGGCGCGACGTGTGCGGCGAGCTCAAGACCTTCAACAGCAACTTCTTCAACTTCACGCAGTGCTACAACATGTGGACGCTGTGCCGGGAGGGCGGCAGCGACGGCACCAACGCAGACCGACGATCGGGTGTCTGTGGGCATCCAGGCGGCTCCAGCGTGGTCAGTCCCGTGTGGCAGAGCACGGAGGACAAGTCGGTGAATGTGCCAGCCGGGAACCGTCGGCCTTCAGCATCATGGACCTGATGGACCCGCCGCGCATCGAGATCATCGAGGGCACCCCGGACGGCTCGCCGGAGGCTCCGGCAGCCCGGCCAGCCCGCGGGCCTATCGAAGACTTCGCATGGGAGATCAACAAGAAACAGAAGCCCCAGCAAGCAGCAGGCGGACACCGCGAGCAGCGAGCACCACAGGAGCGCCAGCTGGAACTGTGGAGTCGAAAGTACACCAGCGGGCCGATGTCATACCTGTCCATGTCTTTCTAATCATTCCCATTCTGCACAACACACACACACACACACGTTAAGCAGGGATCTTGGTAGGGAGGCCCTGGGTTGGCTGAGATGCTTGATGTCCCTTTACTCCTATGTAGACAGTCTGTGTCCATCCTTACGACAACAACCAGACATTACAAGTACACACCGAATGGGTCTAGGGCCTTATCTTTGGAATCGAGGACAAATTTTGATCAAATCATAATGACGTGACAGAAGAATGTGAAAGAGTGACCGATGATCGTGATCCTCAAGTGCCAACTAGTACTCGTATCTCTTTGTCACAAAGAAAGAAATACTAACCTTTTTGATGAGCTAATCCAACGTTAGGTAAAGTTGTGTGAACCCCCACCATTGTAAATGGTGCGGTTCTGCTTGCCTCAACACACAATCAGTCGAAATATAAACCCTTCTACAGTGTGTCTGCCTCTCTAGCTCACATTCATTCCAGTTTCTCTTCACGTGGAAACGTTATATTAAGCACCTGAGCAGACTGAGAAAATACTGTGAATAACTTTCAAAATAATCCTTCTTTTTTCGTTTCTTTTTTATTTTAGAACATACATTTGTGACTTCTACCACATTGAGTTGTAAGCGTTCCGTTGACATTCTAGTCAAAGCATTCCTTTAGAATTGCCTTTTGAAGTCTACTTTGTAGCCAGTTCTACAAAAAAGTGTAGAAGAAAATATATTTTTCCATTCCACCTCCTGCTGTAAATTCACAGCAAATATAAATCAACAGTTTTGATTAACACTCCCCAACTGAACTGCATTTCAGGCATATTTTCTATAAATGACTAGAAATTAATAATATAGTCTCTAAACTCGGCGGACTCTTATAGTCCCCTGATAAAAATGTTTACAGTGGATCAGGACTGTGAAAGGTTTTACAAAGTTGAACAAAACGGCTATGAAAATAGCACCAACAGTTACGTTTAAAGAAAGATCATCAATTCTGAATGTATTGGCTTCAATTCATTCCTTGCACAAAACTCTACATCCATGTTGGGACACTACCGATATGTATATAGATGTACCATTTTGTATATAGAGAAAAACTTATATTCAATACTTGTACTGCAAATTATAACCATACTGTGTTCTCATACGACTGAGAGGGTTACATGACTGGCGTTGATGGCGGTTCTGAACCAAACCTAGCACTTTTTCCGTAGTGTTTTCCCTGTGAGGTCCCTTTCTTCAGTTGTTCAACCCATAGTTTATTCAACTCATAGGAATAGTTGCCAGTGTTTCCCCAAATAGGTTTGTTGTGCAGCAGCAGCAGCAGCAGAGGTGATTCTTGGCATTTGGTGTCCTCTCCAACCTACAGCGTGTCCCACATGCTCCTTACAATAGGCCCATGGTGTCAATGGCACGACAAATATATCTATATCCCTATGGCCCTGTTGGATCGCTGCTGGGAGAACAGAATAGAAACACTGGTCCACACGTAGACAATCAGATCTGCTGAGGGCTTGCCTCCCCTTCCCCTCTATCTCCCCCCCCCCCTCCTCCCCTCCCTCCCTCCCTCCCTCCCTCCCTCCCACACAGAGGTGCCCCCGCCCCCCTCCAGCGCCTCTGTATGTACTCACACCGCCTCACTAGTGATGATGGCTCAACATTTGTGTATTCATCCCAGAGAATAGACAGGGCCAGTCTGAATCCCAACACCCCCTCCCCCACCGCAACCACCCTCTCTCTCTTCTCTCTCTCTCTCTCTCTCTCTCTCTCTTTCTCTCTCTCTCTCTCTGGCTTCCTTTTTCATTTTACCACCACCACCACCAATCGTATTAACATGCCGCTACCAAAGTTCTTTACTTGGGGTGGGGTGGGTCCCTATGGAAGCCGTGGGAGGCCGACTGTATACCTGAGAACCCCTCCAGGTTTTGGCAGAAGGTGAATCTGTGGAGATGCTCGCTGCAGGAACAGGAGGCTTCTCCCCTCCGCCAGACCCTCTCTGACCGAGACGTGAACCTGACCTAATGACCTAATGACCTTATGACCGTACCTAATGGCAGAGGAGAGAGAGAGAGACGTCCTCTCTCACTTTGTCAGTGAACGCGAGTCGTCTTTTACCCACCGCCCCCTTCACTATTTTTCTTTCGGTCGACCAAAAGACAATACTAGAGAAACGTGGCACTTTTTAAAAGAAGATGTTTATACGGGAAAAGACTGTGTGCTTGTGAAAAGATCGGAAAAAGAGAGAGCGAGAAAAAGCAAAACAAAAAGCGGAGACATTTTCACTTGCGTTATTCATCGGCATGTTTTGATGATCAGCTCTTCTCCTCGGCAGTAATCCCCCGCTCTCTGAATGTTTTGTTATGTTTATTATAAAGAATTATACATTTCTTAATGAATTCAACCTAATCGTTGGCCATTCTTCACAGTAGAATGAAAATAATACAGTTCTACATAATCTTTTGGTTATCAGCCCAAACAAAAGGATCCTATTTACCTGTTATTAACAGGCAGAGACAACAGAGTATATATATATACAGTATATACATACAGTATATATCTATATATGTAGATATCTATATATCTATATCTATATATAATATATATATACTGTATAATTCTATAGATAACGAAGAGGCATTTGACTGTGAGTACATTTCGCAAATTAGCCTATAACTATTTTAAATATATACATACTGTATATAAATACAGACATGTAATCCTTTTGGAAAGCTTGTATTCGTTTTCACCTTTTTGAATGATTGAGAGAGGAGTGCAGTGGCATTCCCATGTCGTTCCCTGTGTCTGCGGGAATGCAGACTAACTCAAAGGTGCTCAATCCATAATGAAGACTGGCAGATCATCGTGGTTAAAAAAAAAAGTACATTCATTCATTCTATGCAAGTCCTTTGTTCTCTGTCACATTGTGTTGAAGTGCTCAGTGTTGGCTGTTCATGGTTGGAATATTCATGTTTAAAGTCATCAACACTGCAGATGTAGTGCATTTCTTCTGTTGCGTTCAGAACATGTCGGTGAATTGATTTTTTGCATGGGCCTCGGGGCAATGCTTAAAGAGAAACTAACTACACACTTGAAAACTTCTTGCTGCCCACTGAAGGTTATCTTCTCGTGAGAATGATTGGTATATTTTAACCTTTGGAGGTCAGCAAACACACACAAGTGGTTTAGTTTAGCAGCTACTCTTTGGCTTCTTGTTTTTTTATTTCCAGAAATATTTATAATAATCTGGTTCTGAGAGTCTGCTGTGTTTCTGAGTGGGAAACCTGACGGCATAGTACTGTAGCACAACGCAGAACTTTGTTGTTCTCTATGTTGTCATTAAGAGTCATGTTCATGTTATTTTTTTACATGGCAACGCTTTGTATCCAGACTTGGGGGTGTGTTTGTAGCCTTGTGAGACCATCCTGATCTCACAAGTTCCCGTTCTGTTTCCCTCTGCAGATTAGGTCTGGCCTCGGGCCCCGCTGAAATCCTCTATAAAACCATAGGTCCAATCAGGGTTCGGGGAGGGAGTTCCCGCTCTCGTTGAACAAGAAGCGCTGCGGTCTGACGAAAAGACGAAATGTTGCAATCTACGAAGTAATCAAAACTGTTTTAACCTAAATAGATGGAAGAACCATGTTAAAGAGAAATCAGCATGGAAGGCTTTTCTCAGAGGAGAATGTGTTTCTGCTTGACTTCCAAACCAACCAGATTCGGCAAAAGTGTCAATTAGTCGTCAATTACAGTTAATCTGATTGGCTGGAGTTTTTGGAACAACATAAGGCCACGCCCATATTTTTTAATTAATTGCTGACCGGCCAAAGGCCAGAACCTTGAATATCTGGATGGTCTCACGAGGTTTGCAGATTTGGGGTTTGTGAGTGGATTTTTGAATGGAATCTGTAAATTCCGGCATTGTTGAAATGTCATACTAGGGAAATAATAGATTATTTATTTTATTCATGGATAATTTACCTCAAATTACCAATAATAATAATAATGTTATTTAGGGAAAAGAAAAATGTATGAAATAAATATTTCTTCATCAATTTGATCAAACTGTTAATTTATGTTGCTGTAAGTGCGTTCAGGCAACAACCAGTGGGTCACATTAGCATCCTTTAATTAACAGAAAATGTACATTAAGTTGATAACAAACAAAAGATATTGAGACGTCACACACAACAGTAACCCTGTACATTCTGTTCCCATGAAAATATGTGAATTTAAAGTGGTGATAAATACTATATACAGTATACATAAATAGACAGCAATAGTACTTCAAATAGTACTATAAATATTTTTAAGTCCATTTTGTTATGACGGGAAAGCCAAAAAATACAGAACAACAGCGTAACATTTATTTTAAGTCCAAAGAAATTAACATTCTCCCGTAGATGTAGCAAAGTAACGTGACTGATATATTTTAGCAGAGAAAGATAAAATGTACTGTATATATTATACAAGACGTAATAAATATGAATGGGTGAAGGCTATCAAGTATACTTCCGAAAACCATGAGACCATTTTGTCTAACTCCACGAAAAGAACACTATATCTATAATTGAGTTTCCCCTTTCGACCACTACGATATTCAAACCTCTGAGATGACGCCACTGGTTCTTGAAACTGCCTTTTGTGATTGGCTGAATGTGAGCCAATCACAGACAGCAATTGTGACACCTGTTTGGCGCTATCTCTGTGGTTTGATTTTGTCTTTGTTCTCTTATACGTGTCATTTTGTTATCAAGAAGGAAACTAATATAACTACTATGGCACACGTGATGTCAGAATTTGTTTTTGTTTACATTGCTTTAACATAGTTTATTATTATTATTATTTATTATTATTATTATTATTATTATTATTAGCCCTTAAACGATTTCTCTTCCTGTATTTACTTAATGAATCTTCAAAATGTGCTTCTCTATGTTTTGCATCAATCATGTTGCAATTTTTCAGGGATCTCAGACTGCAATGTTTGGTGAATTACATTTTGTCAAAAATGATAAAGGATCCTTTTTAAAAATGTAACGTTTAGCTTGCATTTATTAGCTTTTGCCTGATTTTTTTCCTGTGGTGTTTGGATTTCAAGTTTTCATATTTTCGTATAAATTATTATAATTTTTCGTGTGGGGTGTTTCCTGTGAATTTTCATTTTGAACGTTTATTGGCCTCATGTATTTTTTCATAAATTGACATGAAACGATCGAGAAGCGCACAACGTGTTTGATAATGGAAAGTGATAGAAGTGGGGGTCATAGCTTTACAGCGGCAGCCAAAGATGGACGTGAACTATAATAATTTGTATTATCTCGGCCTGTGTTTCATCACAAAATGTGCAAATTTCCACTATTTCCCACAGAACACCCCTGACACGCAAACACACTGAACACACATGCATGTTCCTTCCTAGTTTAATCTTCCAACGATGTATTGGTTTTGTACTAAGCTTATCATCCTTTATTGTTTTTCTTTGTTTTCTTGTTTTTCTTTTATATTTGTTTGTTGTATGTTTTTTTCCCCCCATTTTTTTCGTTTTAGGCGCCCGTAGCTTAGCTGGGGGGCGTAGAGTGTACGGTAGGTCTGGTAGGGAACCATTTTATATATTATATATTTATATCTCTCCTTATTTTCTATGTTGTTAATACATGGCATGCATTTGATCTCACTCATCTACATATGCCACCCAGCGAACGTGGAATGCATCCCCAAATCGATGATACTGTCATACCTGCAACAATATGTAAATATACATGTCAATGTTTTCATTCGTTTTTTCCACTAAATACATTAAATGAAATACAATATATTGGACCCACTAGCCCCTGCCCAAATATTGGGTCAATATTAGTGAGAGAAATATGGTAGGAGTACTAAAATGACCATGAAGCCATTTTTGTGTGCCTGTGTTAACAAACAGGCAAATTACAGGATGTAATATAGATATGCAGAATAACCATATATACAGCATATATATATACAGTATATATATATATATGTATATATTTAATGCAAATATGTTTATATTATTCGTCATAGTAACTTACAGAAGACGAGCCACAGCGTTAATATGTTCCACAACCGATGCTTTTGTTCTCTGATAAGTTGTGTGTACCACTTCAGATTAGATGTCGGCTCTCTATTTGTAGGCATGTCTTATTTGTCAGCATGTTTTCACAAGCTGATTTTGGTCTAATTTTATGAACTTGTGGACATCTCCGACCTCAAATCCCTCACACTACAGCCCCATGTTAGACATGATGATGTTGGTAGAGCAGCCATGTGACCCAGTGGCCTAGGCCGCCGCTTCAATCAAATAGTGACACAAAGCTATATAAACTATTTCAGGGAATGTGAAGAATTGACAGTTGATGCAGTTGTGGCAGATGTACCAAGGTACACTGTTTAGCTACTAAGGCATTGCCATAATTTTTATCAAATGAAACCTCTAGTTGGATGTAAAATAGGGTTGAAACGTTATTTACGTTGTATGTCATTTGAATTAATTTTAATGTATCCCTGTTCACACACATGGTCTTCACCTAATTGGCTCATTTCACAATGTTTCAGTGCAATCATTTTCACTGATTCAACCAGAGGAAGTAGGATTTAACTGATTCAGCAAAAATCTGAGAAAAAATGCAGGTAAGGTCACATGCACAAGTTAAAAAAAGGTTTCCATTTGTAAAGAGAGCTTTGTAGAAAAGTGGTACACACAGAAGTATTTTTTTATTATAATTTCACAATTGCACATGCTAGCACCTAGCACACACACTGGTTGTTTTCTTGTGTTAAGGCTCTTTTAAGTCCAATAATATTAAATATCATTTAAATCTCACATCTCAAATGCACTGGAGGATTCATCCCTTACCCAGGACACTAGGAAGATGCATGTTGATTATAATGAATATCGTTTTATTTTTTCATTTTCAATGATACACTTACAATTATGCATCATTGGTATTTGGTATACAAAAAAACATTCTTGCTTTTTAATCATTCTAATTTTTTATTTTTTGGTTAAATTCCCCAGCACTAACATGAGCACAGCTGAACATCAGGTTTCTAATGTAAGTTAGATCTCCTTCCATGTGGCAAGATGGTCAGAGGAACAGCTTTGCTCTACAAACCACAGCAAACTGAGGCAGATTGTCAATGAAGCACCTTGTTAATAGAGTGGCAGATTCAGCACACTTTCAGTCTCGCCCTGAGTGACTTCACAGTACCGGTAGTTCATTTATCTCTTGTTTTCCCCCAGCCTGCTTTTCTGTGCTCAGGGCAACAGGAATGTTTTACAAGTGGCCTGGGCTTTTAAAATGGCCTCTCAGGGTCTTCAATTCTGTGGCTACATGCTTAGGCGACTTATGCTCTACTCTGACCATCGGCCAGGGGATTGAGTAGATAGGAGTTTGGGTTGGCCCTAAAATGTGGACATTTTGAGCGTGCACACACAGGATAAAATAAGACAGGAAGATTAGGATGATCTTGTCGATATTTGTCCTACTGCTTCTTTGGGGTCATTGATTCGTAACGGTTTGTTGTGATGTTTCTTTTTTTTAACTTTTCTTTCATACATGAGAGGTTAATCCACCTTGCATCCATGGGGGCATCACCACTGTATGTATATATGTATGTGGCTATGAACAACGACATGATATTGTACCTCTACACCACTGGTGGTGGGACACCACCACCACCTCCACTACCTTCTCCTCATATGCGGCTAAGCACCGGCAGAGAATATGAGCGATGATGATGAGGTCTGGCCCTTAGCGAGTCGCTGCTCCTTGTCCTCCTGTCCAATCACCCATACGCCCGTCCAGCACCTGCACCATCCACACATCTACTCAGCCACGCGGTCCACCACAGTGCTTATGTAGGCTCTTCTCTTCTAGCCATAGAGTCCTAGCTGCCTTGTAGGATGAAAAACGTCTACTTGTCCCCAATAGAACACCCCATGTGATTGGACTCCCTGTGAGGTACATGTCCACATGTCCACTTTCTGTCCATATTACGAAACTAGTTCACTGAAATGTGTTTCTGAAAACATTTGAGGCGGGAAATAAGATTGACAATTTAGATTGACAGTCACTAGTTGAAAAGTTTGCCCATGAGTTTCCAGAGGCGTCGTCGCGCTGGGCACAGCTGATTCACATTAGGTTGGCAGAATTCAATGCACTTCATGCAAATGAGGACTGGCCCATGTCGATGCCTCGCCTCTCGAATTGCAACGCACCACACCCAGAATGCATTGCACGGCTTCTCACACAGACCATGAGTGGGAGGTGTGGTAATGACGGACCTTGTGGATATGTACCTTGACACCTATAGGCTGCAGGCTAAGTCCCAGTCATGAAGAATCCTATGGAAAGCATGTGGGACTAGTTGAGGGCAGCAGTGAGTTATAGCAGCTTCATGAGAGCATGGATTACCTTCTCTTGGTTACCTTCAAAGAGGAATACTTTCATTTACAGATATAATGCTCTATGAGCGTGTATATGATTGATGACACATTGAGGGATGCTGGTAGGCGTGTGTGTGGGTGTGGAGGCCTACACAATTGTGTCCCATCTTCAGCCCCCATGTTCACCGTCTGCTGCAGCTCCTCAGCCACGCCCACTCCACATCCATCCCTCCATCCCCACTCCATCCCTCCATCCCCACTCCATCCATCTTGACCCCAGTAAGGATATCGCCACTGCTCCGGCCCCTGTGCCCATTTCAGTCCGCAGCTGTGGTAAGCGTGGCCTCCGGTATATACACACAGAGGGTAGATGGATGGATGGATGGATGGAGGAAGAGAGAGAGAGAGAGAGAGAGAGAGAGAGAGAGAAGGGGGGGAGGAGGGGGGAGAGAGAGAGAGGCCATGCACACAGAGCCACAGACATACGAAAACGGAGGTGGAGGAAAATGTATTGAAAGCCCCCGGTTGAAAGAGCAAGAGATGGAAGGTCTGCGACTACACTGTGGTAAAAAATAATAATTTTAAAGTCATGTTTGGCCACATTTTACATGAACTTCATTGCCAGGTTAATGACCAGTTATGGTTTTTTTTTTCTCCTCGTGCGTTGTTATAATTTAAGTGCGTAAATTGTAACTGATTTAGAATTGTCCATCGGTGATGGCCATTTACGGTTGCCATACAACAGTGTGGTTTAGTTCATGTAAAATGTGACTTACTTTTGTGTGCAAAAGGAGATTTTAAAATGAAACAAAAAACATACCTGGACATGTGCTCAACATAACCTGCAAGCATCAAAACCCACTCAAATTTGAAAAATTGAGAGAAAGAAAGTGATGCTATGCTTTGCCTGAAAGCGTAGCATGCTTTTAGTACTATCTCAACATTAGATATCCACATTTGTACATTGGCTTGCAGCTATGACCCACAATAACCCAATAATGCATTGAGAGAAAACAACTCATTGTGTTTTTTAACTGTCGCTGTCTCATCAATGTCTGGATCAACCTACACACACACTGCAGTGTCTTGACTGAAACCAGAATGCTTAAAGAGACACGACGCATTATAACACTTTGGGCGGTTTGCTGCCACCTTGAGGTGACACGTGGTAATGCTCTCGGCACGCTGTGATTGCTGCCTATATGGAAACACATTTGCTTTACTTTACATCCAAAATCGCCATAGTATGTCATTACCTTGAGATGGCTGCAATCTGGAAATGTGGTCTAGTGTGTCGTTTCTCTTCCTTTTAATTCACTCTCATTTTATATGTGCTGTTTACCAACACAGTGAGAGAATGCTGTTTGCCAATCCAACGCTTGATCTGTGAATGTCTGTCTCTGTCTCTCTCCTTGTCTCGTGACTCGTGACGCATTTTGTTGACAATACTCTCTAGCAATAGCATTTTAATAACACATTGTGAAATTATCCGATGCTGTTATTAAAACTCAGTGTTTTATCTATAAGCTAAAATCGAATTGGTGGGGCCTTATGTTGTTAATCTGGTAAATGTGATATGCTTTAAATAGGCTTAAGTAGCCTACATTCAATTTGAGTAAAGTTTTGTGTGTAGTGTTGCCTACACAAGTCAGTTCATTTGTTGTGGACGACAAAGTTAATGCTGGATATTGATCTAAGTTGATCTTAACCACTTAGACGTGTGAATGAAACAACATGTAGGCTACAGTGAATCCAGCTATATTCGTGTCCCTGTCTCCCCTTTTTACAATCACTGGACATTAAGCACACAAACGATGAAGACAAAACCTCACTCTATGTTAAAATTATACAACTCAAGTGCCCGTCCTGTGTAGAGTATGTCAACGGTAGGTATACAGAGAGATTCTCCTCGTGCTGTGTGTGTGTGTGTGTGTGTGTGTGTGTGTGTATAAATGACAGAAATGCTTTGCTTCCCTAACTGCTGTCGCTTGCCTCTTCCAGGGATCCATTTTCGCCTCCCCACCTCCTGCAGCGTGGACAGGGCTCAGCCACCTCCAGGTACCCTTCCAGTCTCCCTGCCTTTTTACTGGCGACCGAACAGGTAGCATTTCTTGCCGGCAATATAAGGTGTATAGCGCAGCTGAAAGATGCTATATATGTAGCAATGACACAGATTGTTTAAAATAGGTACTGCAGTCCACATTCATTCACAACATTGGAGAGAGACACTGCGACCCCCTCCGAAAACATGACTCGAAGCTCAGGCGCGTTGCCAGGTTGAGGACATTTAACGAATGCGTGCGCAAGACGAGCGCAAGTGCGACATTATATTTTGAGACGAGCGAAAGTACTAGCGCAAGTGCGACATTATATTTTGAGACGAGCGAAAGTACTATTGTGTAAAGTAGTATTGTGACAATGGTGAGCGACGATGAGTCATGTCTGTGTTCTCGGTCACATAGATATAACCTCGTGGTATGTTTATATTTTTAGATCTGCTAGAATCTATTGCAAACTCAGTTGATCCACTTAATTAGCTTGAGTCCGTGGCAGCAGCGCGCTGTGTTTGTGTTCCAATTTGTTTCATATCTGGCAACCCAGGATACTCGAGAATAACACACCAAGACCAAAACAAAATCATTCCTATTTCTAACATACTGGCTGTAGCATTCTTGTCGGAGAAGTCAGTAATTTTACTGAGCATGTTTCCTTCATCTCTCAATGACATATCGTGGTCATTGTACGGTATAGTTGGCCCCCTACAGTACACTTGTTGCACATACCACCTTTAACTCTGAGGCTGAGCAGGGTCCGTAGTGCGGCTGTAGGCTTATTGTACTTTTAGGTACAAAAAAAAATAAGGGCGGAAAGAAGTAAAAAACGATCAAATTGTCAATTTTGTTGAAATGTTACGTTTAAGTGCAATTGTAATTTGTAACGGCAGTCTCTGTCTTTGGCTGCTACTTGGGATAGGGTTTGGTCATTTATTTTCTGTCGCACGCACAAAAAGAATGAACTTGTCTTGAGATTAGTAGGATATTTAGTCGGATATTTCTCGAGGTAAACATTCAGTCAGTCAAGCCTTTTTAACAGTGGGCCGGTCAATCAGTGTGTACTATCTATTGTTTGTCTGGCAGTGTTGTAGCGGTTACCCACCGGGACCCCACAGCCACCCAGCTACACAAAGCTACATGCTAAGCCACTTAAATGTAAAGCGCTAGTAGCTATGCATACCCCAGTCTGCAAACTGCAATTTTTACGTGACAATGTCGTTTAAAAAGTGAATGAAATAGGAAAAGTAAGCGCATTAAATTGATAAAACGGCAAACCAGTGAGAGGAGCGATAAGCATGAATGGTGGATTTTATCTTATTAAACGTTCCTCCGCTACGAGCGCGATGTGACCCACTTTCAGTTACCTCTTTTACATAATACGAACACGCTTCAAATCTAGAGCAATAACGCTTAACCAAAATAAATCCTCTGATGGCATCTTTAAGACAACAGTGGAGACTCCTCCTTTTAGTTTAAGCATTCCTACGCCTGCGTGTGTGTGTGTCTGCGTGTGCGTTCGTGTATGCATACACACACACACGTATCTTCGGAATCGATTGGCCACACCTATATGCTGACATTAACATATTTACAATCATTATGAACGCCTCGTTAACATCGCCTAATTAGGAAGGATCAATCCCTCAACACAGGTGACGAGATGGCTGTGTGTGTGTGTGTGTGTGTGTGTGTGTGTGTGTGTGTGTGTGTGTCACATAGAGCCCCTATCTTATGAAGCACGTTTTTTAGTTGGTTGGTTGTAGGGCTATGAATCACTGTCTCTCTCTATCTTGCTCTCCTCTCTCTCTCTCTCTCTCTCTCTCTCTCTCTCTCTCTCTCCTCTCTCTCCTCTCTCTCTCTCTCTCTCTCTCTCTCTCTCTCTCTCTCTCTCTCTCTCTCTCTCTCTCTCTCTCTCTCACACGCACACCGTCAGTGATTCATGATCTCATGGTTTTTTATATATATATAAGCAATGGCCTCTTTTAACCTTCAAGTTGTTCCGTAACAGGCAATTTTTTAATCAACTGTCAATTATCAATCAGCAACAGTTGAAACAGGCTAAACTTTTTCTTTTAGAAGTGCAGGTGAGGATATTAAAGTGTGCAAAGCGATGCCACAAATACAAATACAATTTTCTTCTAAATCACACGTTCATGACAGGATTCAATGTTTTTGTGTTTGAGAATTTCAACAATAATTTAATCGAAACTGGAATGAATGTTATCTAATCGTCCCTTTTTTACTTTTTTGACAGGTTTTCAACTGAGCTTTTTGTGTATTTAATCTGGTCAGCAGCATCTTACAGTATCTTTAAAACTCGGCTTTAAAAAATATGGCCTTATAATAATTTTTACTATTTCAATGTTTTTTTGGTCAATAACATAATAACAACAAATATAATAAATAAATAAATACTTCATCTTTCTTGAGGGGTTTGGAACCCGTCCTGCTTATACAAGTAAAAAAAAACGTTATTGTATAAATGTTCAATTAAGTTCACCAAATCCAACCTTTCACATATTTTCTTGTTAGCCATTTTCAATTTAAATAAAACATTGAATAAAAGTCATTTTCAACTTTAGTTTTTAATCTTTAATATGACACTCCAAATCCTACGAGTGTTGGCTATTATAGCGTTAGAGTTACAGTGTGCTGCAGTCAGAATCACTTGTTAAGTCTGTTCTGTCTTTGTTCCCACTGGCTCCCCCCAGTGTATTTCTAAATACCAATTATATCCCACAATTTATATTAATATAAATGCATTATATATTATACCCATGAGAAAAAAACACTTCTTTAAAACAGATGATGATTAAAATCATTATTGCCACAAGGTTCCAGTTCTTCAGCAGTGGAAGGGTGCGAGGGAAAGGCAAGTTGTTCTTCTGTACACGTTCGTCTTGTTAGGTTGTTACTTGGCTGAGAATAGCAGGAAGATGTGTGGGCACCGGGTTAGGCCAACGCAAAGAGGTACCAGCATGTTGGTGGCGCTGGCTTCTCATGCTAAAGGCTCACCTGGTGGGAGACGACCAATGAGCTGTTTGGCATGAGGAGGCGGGCGTAGGCCCCTGATTGGTGGAGAGAGCATAAGTGGGCCTCACGTGATTGGCAGACGTGTGCCGAGGAGCGCGCAGGGGGAGAAAAAAAAAAGATGTTGCAAGTAGTGACTTACACTTTCCTTTGAAACTGTAAATTAAAAGTAAACGATGAATATTGGCGCGTGTCTGGAGTAACACTTCAATTCAAGCAGCTACACTGTAAAGTGCCGTAGCTGTTGATGAACAAATGTCAAAGTCACCATTCTGTGCAGCGCGGTGGGGCGGTCCGGTCTGGTCGGACCACCGTCCGACGGCAGCTCTCTCATTTGCATTGAAGAAGGGAATCCTCCCCATATGCACACACCCCCGCCCCGCCCCCTCCTCCCTCCTCTCTGTCACAGTGAAACACCATATCTACCCATCATCAGGCTGGCCTCGCTTTTACTTTGGATTTCTTCAATCATGTCTTTTCATCATGTCAAAAGTCGAAGCTAACCCTAACCACACCCACCTCCCCAGCTGGTCTCTTAGCTTACCCATGATGCTTCTTCTGCTGTTCTGTTTCCGTCTTTACGCCAAAAGCTGCTTCTGACCACACCCCCTCCTCCTCCCCTCCTCCCCTCCTCCTCCTCCTCCTCCTCCTCTCCTCCTCTCTCCTCCTCCTCCTCTCTTCTCCTCCTCCCTCTCTCCTCTCCCCACCTCCTCCTCCCTCCTCCCCCCTCCCCCCCCCCCCCCCCCCCCCCCCCCCCCCCCCCCCCCCCCCCCCCCACCCCCCTCGTCTCCCCCTCCCCCTCCCCCTCCCCCACCCCCACATCCTTCCCCTCCAGCTATGGCAACAAGAGGACGGCGGCGCCGCCCCCCGTGCCCCCCCGCGTCACCACCCCCGCCACCCCCACCATCGCCGCCGCCGCCGCCATCGCCGCCGGCAGCAGCAGCATCATCGCCACCAAGCCTCTTATCTCTGTGACAGCCCAGAGCAGCACCGAGTCCACGCAGGACGCCTACCTGGAGGGCCGGGCCGCGCGCGGAGGAGGCTCCGGCGGAGGAGGAGCAGGAGGAGCAGCAGGGGGCTCCGGCGGTCTGTGGACCACCGACAGCCTGGGCCGCGCCATCTACAACTCCACCGACAGCCTGGACAGCGGCAAGGCGGCCGTGCTCGCCATGGAGGCGGCGGCGGGGGGCGTGTCGGGGGGGGACGGGCGGGGCATGATGGGGGCGGGGCCGGGGCTGGCCGGGAAGCGGCACGCCTCACTGGGGGGCAGCCACACCTCGGTGCAGACCTGCGACAAGGCGGTGCTGGTGTCCAAGGCGGAGGAGTACCTCAAGACGCCGCGCTCGTCCATCGGCATCCAGGTGACTGTCTCTGTCTCTCTCTCTCTCTCTCTCTCTCTCTCTCTCTCTCTCTCTCTCTCTCTCTCTCTCTCTCTCTCTCTCTCTCTCTCTCTCTCTCTTTGTCTCTCTCTGTCTCTCTCTCTCTCTCTCTCTCCACCGACAGCCTGGGCCGCGCCATCTACAACTCCACCGACAGCCTGGACAGCGGCAAGGCGGCCGTGCTCGCCATGGAGGCGGCGGCGGGGGGCGTGTCGGGGGGGGACGGGCGGGGCATGATGGGGGCGGGGCCGGGGCTGGCCGGGAAGCGGCACGCCTCACTGGGGGGCAGCCACACCTCGGTGCAGACCTGCGACAAGGCGGTGCTGGTGTCCAAGGCGGAGGAGTACCTCAAGACGCCGCGCTCGTCCATCGGCATCCAGGTGACTGTCTCTGTCTCTCTCTCTCTCTCTGTCTCTCTCTCTCTCTCTCTCTCTCTCTCTCTCTCTCTCTCTCTCTCTCTCTCTTTCTTTCTCTCTCTCTTTGTCTCTCTGTGTCTCTGTCTCTCTCTCTCTTTCTCTCTCTCTCTCTTCCTTTCTTTCTCTCTTTCTTTGTCTCTCTGTGTCTCTGTCTCTCTCTTTCTCTCTCTCTCTTTCTTTGTCTCTCTCTGTCTCTGTCTATCTGTCTCTGTCTCTTTATCTCTCTCTCTGTGTGTCTCTGTCTCTCTCCCTGTCTGTCTCTCCCTGTCTGTCTCTGTCTGTCTGTCTCTCTCTCGCTCCCTGTCTCCCTGTCTCCCTCTTTTTCTTGCTCTTTTTCTCTCTCTTTCACTTTCTCTCTGTCCACACACACAGTGCATGAATAGGACCACCAAGTATTGGTGATTCTAGGTCCGCATGCTGCAGTTATGTCCTCATGTCGTAGGTACCTATAATTATGTGTATTTTGGCAGACTTCATTTGGGCACCCATAGTGCAACAGTAATCCCTCCTCAAACCCTTGATCTGCAGATCCTGAGTGGTAGTTCCTAGTTCCCATCTTATCATATGAGTGTGGAGTGTGTGTGGTGGGTGGTTGGTTTAAGCGGCCCTCACCTGACCCCCAGTTGACCCCCCAGTTAGAGCCTGCACGCCTGGGGTGCATTGGCTAATCAAGGCCCACAGGTTAAACCAGCCGTCACCCACACACACACACACACACACACACACACACACACACACACACACACACTCAGCAGAGAGCGCTAGCACGCTAGCAGTTACCACCTGCTCTGTCCACATTTAACTACAAACTCTGCAGTAAAGCGGTCTATTCATCATCCACCTGTGTCCTGATATTGGAGGAGCCCTGGAAAGCCACTTGTGTGGTGGTGTGTAGCAGCAGCCATGGTGATGAAAACACCTCCTCCCAGATTACATCAGATGATTACCATGCAAATTGACATAGCTTATGCTGACGTCCTCGCTCTGTCTCTCTGTCTCTCTGTCTCTCTGTCACTCTGTCCCTCTGTCACTCTGTCTCTCTGACTGTGCCTCTGTCTCTCTGTCCCTCTGTCTCTCTGTCCCTCTGTCTCTCTGTCCACCTCTCTCTCTGTCTCTCTGTCCCTCTGTCTGTCTCTCTGTCCCTCTGTCTCTCTGTACCTCTGTCTCTCTGTCTCTCTGTACCTCTGTCTCTCTGTACCTCTGTCTCTCTGTCCCTCTGTCTCTCTGTACCTCTGTCTCTCTGTCCCTCTGTCTCTCTGTCTCTCTGTCCTCTGTCTCTCTGTCTCTCTGTCTCTCTGTCTCTCTGTCCCTCTGTCTCTCTGTCCCTCTGTCTCTCTGTCCTCTGTCTCTCTGTCCCTCTGTCTCTCTGTCTCTGTCTCTCTGTCCCTCTGTCTCTCTGTCTCTCTGTCCCTCTGTCTCTCTGTCTCTCTGTCCCTCTGTCTCTCTGTCTCTCTGTACCTCTGTCTCTCTGTACCTCTGTCTCTCTGTACCTCTGTCT
>PIJE02000772.1:0-15000 GCA_002895965.2 Coryphaenoides rupestris
GTCAAACATGAAGCTAATTTAGCGCTAAAGGGGAGGGCACAATACAGAAGCACTGTTTCGCATTTCACGGTGAGAATGTCCCTGACTCATCACTCTGCAGCAGGAGACAGCACTGCAGCACAGGCTGGTGGAATCATCCGGGCCGTGATAGGCGACTTTGTGAATGATGTCCTTCTTGTGATGGGGTTTGTCTGTCTTTTTGTTTTCTGTTGACCGGCGTCCAGGGAGAACCCCGGTCAGAGACCAGGTGTCAGTTGACTAGTGACCACAAGGTGCTGCTGCTCTACAAAGATGAGGCACCGGGCACCCACATGGCATATTCTTTCTTTCTTGTATTCATTATTTAAATGGAAACTGCTGCTTCGTTTGTTAATAATAATAATAATAATAATAATTGATTTAACTTCTCCTCATGCAACATTTTACATTCTGCTGTTGATATTCAAACAGGTGAGCACCAACAGCCTGCAGCAGACTTGTCTCATCACAACATCCCTATATATGCCGATACGCTCAGGTTTGGGAAAAACAAGTCTTCTTTTCTCACCAATTATGCTGTTTCCTTCTTTTCTTCTGTCTGGGTAATTGGCTGGGATGGACGCATGCTTCTGGACTCCAGGTAGATACGGGCCCTCTGGAGAGCGTGCAGATGTGTGCGAGACAAAACAGCGTCTTTGTGGGAAGAGGGAGGATGGAAGGTTGCACAATTCCACCGTCCTATTCAGACGTGCATGCAAACATTGTGAAGACAAACAAAGAGAGTTCTTTACAAACAAAAGATGTTCCTAATTAACCCTTAAGGAAGCCTCATTCCATTCAATGTAAAATAATATGGATGTATCCGATGTACCTGTATAGTATACACCCCCTGCCCCCCCCCCCCCTCTCCCCCACACCCTCCCAAGCCCCGCCCCCGGACCCATTCATCACATGAAATCTGGATCGGGATTCCACTCCATGCTGAGGGTTACCTTGTCATGTGTCAGCTTCACAGTGCAGGCTTTCAATTGAACTGAATGGCCATTAGACATTCACATGGACAATGTCTGCAAAACTTCAGGAAATGTTCCACCACAACCCAATGGCTGAATCAATAGTTTCTCCCAGTGCGGCTCCAAATGAAGACATCAGTTAGCATCCTCCTCTGGAAGCTCTATTAGCAGGCTGTAGGCATAGCTCTGCTCCCTCCCATCTGCTTACTTCGCTGGCAGGGAGGCTAATTCTTATGCATTTATGTTAAATCTCAGTCTTGCTTGCATGTTAAACGGCAGGAGTTCCCGGCGGCCCGTGAAGCAAGCCGGGAGCCACGAGGACACATCGCTAAGCGCACGCCACTATTGGTTTTATCTTTATGGTTTGATTCATGTCAATAAACCCAGGCGTCCATTCGTTCATTATTCTTATGGCATCTATTATGGGATGTCATTATTTAACATTTAGGCCCCTGTTTTTTTTCTTATGTGGAATGTGCATAAATTCCATCCACGTTTTTTCTATTGAGCGCAGAAGCGCAAAAGAAGAAAAAGACGGATAAATGATTTCTTTGCTTTGAGAAAAGGTCAATTTGCTGTGGACGCCATCGGATATATGCTGCATTTTTTTCCATAACTCTGCGCAGGGGCTAAATCTATAATCGTTTAAACGTCAAAAAAAAAAAAGTATTTCATGATTGTAATAAAATGTCTGCAGATACGACTGGAATAAACTAGCCAGCCAAATGAATGCTGAGAGGGCTGCTCTCCACTGCTCACAGGGTAGTATGTGTGTTGTGCAGTGCAGTGTGCCAGCCTCTCCATATAGATTGACTGCAGGAAACTAAATTAGCTCAACATTGCAGACACACTTGTGCAGAGGTATGTTTACAGGTTACTGTCAATGCATTTCCCCCTCTCTCTCTCAGTCCACCTCATTAGATCAGTTTCTTGATGGCCCGTTCCAATTTCCATAGTTATTTCCCAGTCCATATTTATTTTGTTCTCCATCTCTTTTCACTGGCCAGGGGTGGAAAGTACTAACTAAGAACATTTACTCAAGTACTGAAGAACACATTTGAGGTATTTTCACTTGAGTACTTCTATGTTCTGATACTTTCTACTTCTACTCCATCATATCTCAGCGGCAAATATTGTACTTTTTACTCATTTTACTTTACAGTTACTTTGCAGATAACAATTAACAATACAAACTCCAATCAATAATTAATGTATTATATAAATATATCAATTAGGCTTTATTGGGAAATTCACAAGATATCCTGCAGTATGTAAAGTCATATATAAAAAAAAGATCAAAAACACGAATGCCTGCACCTCCTGTCAAGCTCCTGAAGTTTGCAGACGAGCCCTCATTGGGCTCATCTCTGGTGGGGATGAGTACGCCTACTGGGAGATTGACCATCTGATGACCTAGTGGGGTCAGAACAACTTGGAGCTTAACGCTCTCAAGACAGTGGACATGGAAGACTTCTGGAAGAACCCAGCCCCACCATCACCCTCTGGAACTCCCCAGTTGACACTGTGGAGTCCTTTCGTTTCCTCTCTCCCGGACCTGCATCCTCCAGGACCCTGAGGCGAGCAGGTAAGATTGTGGTCGACCCCTCCCACCCCGACATAAACTTTGAGTCTCCCGTCCAGCAGGAGGTTGTGGTCCATCAGGACCAAAACCTCACACCACAAGAACAGCTTCTTCCCCACGGCAACTGGCCTCATTAACAAGACCCGGGACCCCCACTGATCCCCACCGATCACCCCCTATGGACACTATACTACACGTTATATTAACATTTAACCCCACTGACTCCCACCCCCTATGGACACTACTGTGTTACATTAACGCACATTTTCTTTAAATTGCACCTTTTTATTGCTTATTTTATTACTTTTTTTTTGTTGCATTTTTGCATTTCTTTGAATTTCTGTGTTTTTACTTCTGTTTAATGTTCAATGTTCAGGTACCAATTGCACAAAAGCACATTCCTTGTTTGCAAAAACTAAGGCAATAAAGCTGTTTCTGATTCTGATTCTGATAGATCAAGCCTTCGACTCAAGAGTTCAAACTTCCAATCAAAGTTACATTCAAACGTTTGTGCCATGCGCTGTGCTCAATGGTCCATATATATTTTATCTGACTATGCGACGTGACTAAATTCATTTTTATTACACATTGTAAAGATTATTTTCACTTTTCTACAGCCTTTTCTGTTGTGTCCATGTGTTCACCCGGCGCATACAAACACTGAAATGTCATGCAATGTCCTGGGTCTCGTCTTCAGCTTTATAGAGCATAAAGTGAATGTTTGTAAGGTGCGAGTGAGAGAGTTTTGTTCATTACCTTACTATTTTGACTTTCTTTTCAGTCTGATTTGAGCAACTATTAAATAGCCACCACGATGTTATATGTGTGCTGTCAACTACAGGTTGATGTTTCATTGTTCTGTTGTTCCAGTGAGTGTACTTGCATCTGATCAGCTCGTAGAAACCCTGCAGCATCGACGGTGTACGGAAGTCATTATTTTAAAAACATCTGTGTGGATGGGAATAGAAAGTCTCTGTATTTGCGAAGGGAAAGGGTCACGGAGCCCAGAGCCACGGTGAGTAAAAATAGCTCATCCAAAAATATTAATGTTATTGTGATTTGAAACGGAAAACAGAGACAAGGAACATGTGCTGCACTAAGGAGCGCCACGGCTCGCTATTTTCTCCTTGATAAATGCCTCCGATTCTCTCCCATTCTCAAAATTGTATTCAGCAAATCGATGACGATTGATTAATCACTTATTCACTTTTGTAATCCAGATGGGAATCAATATTATACCGCAAGCACTGCCCTGTTTCTTCATACGTATACAAGGCCTAGTACTGTGTACTTCATGTAAATGTGTACAACACATGGTACAGCATCAACTAGTTATGTTGGAGACACAGAAGTGGAGCAGTATTGCGTTTAGTGTATCTGTCGGAATTCAGCATAATGGGTAATAGAGTCTATTGACATTGGTAGCAATCCATGGGAAAATCACAGAGAGCCAAATCACAGAACAACCCTAACTCACTTTACATTCGGCTGTGTCCTGAACACGGAAATGAAGGAAATAAAATACACTTCCAGCAACAGAATTAGCAGCCGCTAACGGGCTTTGTTGCATCTTTCTATTGCATTGCTCTTCGTTCCTGCGCTTCTTAAACAGATTTGCACATGGTAGCGTCTACAGCATCCTTCCACACACACACACACACACACACACACACACACGCACACACACACTCACACACACAGCATACCGTAATCACATCAACCTTACGCCTGCGCATGCGAGTTCAATCGCTACAGGGACGTCTCAGTTCACGTTACGCGTAACGCAGGACAACAAGTGCCGCTTTCAAAACTCCGAGGACCCAGGAGGTGTTCGCATCATCACCCCCCCTCCGCCCTCCCCCACCACCATCACCCATGTCATCGCATGCCCACCACCACCACCACCACCCGCCCCCCCCAACCCTACCAGCCCTCCCCTCCCTGCCGTGCTCAGTGTTGGGGCCCGTGACCTTTCAGACAGATTCCCTCGGCAGCGTGGCAGCCTGCAGTCATTTGAGGCGCGCTCTGTCACGGGCAGCATAGCAAAACGCTTTGTTTACCCCCACCCACCCACCCCCCCCCCAAAAAGAAGGGTCAACGCTACTGTAAATCATGCGTCACAAACTGTTGATTGGCATTCATTTTATATAATAATAACGAACGGACTCCCGTGTTTGTTGAGTGGGACGGAGAGGTGGATGGATCACGGAGGATGCGTGGATGAGGTGTATGCAGAAGTGGTGGCTCAGGCCCGGTGTGGCTGGTTGTGTGTGTGTTTCCAGTGGCCTGCAGTGCTGGATTAGGACTATATTTAGATGATGACTGGAATATGCTAATGGAAGCCTGGCACGATGAAGACACACGGCAGCGCACACGCAGTTACAGTAGCGTCATCGGAACTTGCAGCACGCAATCTTTTGCTACCGAACAGAACGGACGTTGACAGATTGAAACTACATCTTTGATTTTGTCCTTGGCAAAAATGTCAACTTTACTTTCGTCAAAATTTAACTTACGGCGATTATTTAAAAATTATAAATGACGATTTAAAATTGGGAAATTGGGAAAGGGAACAAAACATTGTAACATTGGGAAGACAAAGAACGAACTGAATTTTCTTCAAAATGTGTTTTCAATGCAGAAAAACTATTACTGTTATTAAATCCAATCAAAGTCTGTTCTGTTGTCTGATAAAATGCAATTTAATAGTGTGTCAAATTCAATGAAAGACCTGTTTTTTTGTTGTTTTTTTGTATACATTTTTTTGCCATTTTAAGAACTTCTTTTTTTTGGCCTTGTGGTTCAAGACCACAATAGTAACAATGGAAGCCTGCTATCCTAAATCTATTGGTTTAAACTCTATTTTAATTTTTTGTTGTTATTGTTGTTTTTAACGCTGGACCAGGTGTGGAGGCACAGTTCTCCACGGCCCTTTAGCCACTGGGGAATCTTATTTGAAACCAAGTGGGATTTGTGAGACAGAAGCTGACACATGTATAATGACAGTGGTGGGGTGAGGTGGTGGTGGGGTGGGGGTGGCGGTGGTGGTGGGGGTGGGGAATTGCAAATGTGATTTAAAACTTCAAATATGTAATTAGAAAAGGGAGAAAGAGCTTGGATACGCTGTGTAACACCGCGCTATAAGAGCTTATTTCTCTGCTGGGTGTGCTTATGTCTTGATTTAGTGTATTCATTCTGGCTTTGACTTTATGTATTCCATTTTCCAATGGCTACTGCATCCCACAAACAGCCTTGTGCATTGCGTCATTTACAACATTTAACGCAATTCATGTGGAACATATTCCAAGCAATGTTGGTGTTGGAAATGTGGGTAAAACAAATCAAGTGTGTGTGTGGGAAGGGGGACGGGGGTCCCTTTCACAGGTTGAATATTAATGTGATTTAAAGCATTAAATACCAAGAGCTACTTACCCCTGTTTTTTAAATCAAACTGAGGATCACCATTGTCTGGTCTAATCTATAGGAATAGTTTGGCAGGGTATTGACCGTGTGCATGGAAACCTGGCTTATCCTGAAAGGGAAGAAGGGATTCTGTGGATGCTTACATGGGAAAGCAGGCATGTTTTGTGAGAAGCATATTGCAGAGATGGCACCTTTTTATTTCCTGAGACGTGGTGATGGATGGAGAATTGACAAAGCCTAAAATTACAGCCACAAATCAATGGCACCTCTTTCAATTCCGGGGAATCCTGCCGACGCGCAATTAGGGAAGTATGAAATATCATGGATTTTACTTCTGATTATTACGCACTACATTTTGTTGTGTGCGTGTGTCCCATTCATCTAAATATATAGTAATCGTCAATGTACCTTCAAATAATATAGTACAGTATGTGTACAACAATTTCTTTGGTTGCTGAAAACAACACAGAAAATAAGAAGAAAAGAGAAAAATAACCATAAACATCACAACATCCCCAACAGACACAACCAAGGCACCGCAAAACAAAGGGGTCAGCAGAGAAACATCATTATCGCTGGGCTGTTGTCAACATGGCAGCTTTTGTAGATAAATATATATATATACTGTCTATAAATGTATACAGTATATATATATATACTGTATATATATATATATATATATAAGACCTACTGTGCTCCCAGACTTGAGCAGTACAGTACAGTAGAGCCTGCGTGGTTGATGATGACGACGTAATGAAATGCTAAAACTAAAGTGAAGGCTACCTCGTTGTCAGCCTCCATTCTTTATTGAGTTAAGTCACTCCTTCTGAATGTATCATGCAAAAACAGAAGTAAAAAAAGGCACCTTTTGCTGTGTACTTTGTCATTTTGTATTGTTATCGTCCTAATTGCGTAGGAATTGACTGTGTGTGCGGGGCTCGGGCGTGTTACCTCATGGAGCTGGATTAAATGAAATTAAATATTGATTCTCCAGTCCACAAGAGAAGTCCGCTGCTCAATCTTCAAATTTGGCTTTCATGGCTTTAATGTGGATCATATTTTTTAAGCAAAGCAGGAGGTCACATTAAATCATCAGATCCTGGATTAACTCACCGGGGGTAGATAGGTACCCTCTCCCTGGCTGGCAATTATTCAAAAGTAGAAGACAACTTTGTATAATATTCAGAGGAGGCATTTGTGGCTAGAGAGCGACTGCTAACCAACACATATTGTACTACTGTATACTGTATATGTGGTCTTTAATGAGACACATCAGGCAACATTGACCGTTTTTTTTCTTAATGTATTCAGTCTAATAATTGACACATGACTGCTGTGTGTTTAGTTTTATTAAAAAAAACTACAGTAATGACCAACCTTGTTAGGTTGGTGCCGGAGCACAATAGAGTCTAGATACATGTTTTAAACAAGTAGATTGCAGTGCTAAGAAAGCTGGCCTGGTCTGGCAGGGCTGTTGAGGTTGTCATAGAATAAAGATGTGCATTGGCCAAACTAAGGAAATAAGAAGTTGCGAAGGTTTCCGCTCCAAACATTGTGTTCATCTAAATCTACAGCATTGTATTGTGTTTGTGTGTTTTGTGTCAGTGTGTGTGTTGTGTTTTGTATTTCAGCATGCCATGTCTGTGTGTGTTTGTGGTGTCAGCATGCATGGAATGTTGTGTGTCACTAGAATGCGTGTGTGTGTGTGTGTGTGTGTGTGTGTGTGTGTGTGTGTGTGTGTGTGTGTGTGTGTGTGTGTGTGTGTGTGTGTGTGTGTGTGTGTGTGTGTGTGTGTGAGGTGGGTCTCAGCTGTAAAAGAAAAAAAAAAAAATAAGACTTTAATTAGAATTGGACGTCATCTCATAGACGGGCTATTCGCAGCCTTAAAACAGACAGGCCTCCTTGGGGAACAAACTCATCTGAATTAGAAACGGGAAGCTGCTTTTGACCAGGATTTATCCGACCGTTACCTCGGTTTGTCAAGTAGCCAAGACCAATAGCCCCCCCCAACCCTCCCCTCACCCCCCCACCCCCCCGCCAGTTAGCTATAGCCGGCCATTCAAGCACTAACCTGTTTAGCGTGATCCCTCATATTAACGCGCAATTAAGAGCTAAGCATGGCGAGTCAAACTGACCGGAGGGGGCGGTGGGTTAGGCGGGGGGACAGGAAGGGGTTTAGGGGAAGAAAGACAGACGAGCAAAGAAAGGGAATCATTCACAGCGTTGTGTTTCCTCGTCAGTCACAGCGCTAACGTTGCATCTGATGACTGTGTCCTGATAATGTGTCCGGATGGCTCCTCTCTATAATGTCACCCTCCACCCCCCTCCCGACCCCACCCCCCACCTCCACCCACCAACCCGCAATCTCTCTCTCACCCCCCCCCCCCCCCAGACCCCCCACCCCCATCCACACATAGTCTCCCCAGGCAAATCTTTTATGGGCCAAGGCTTGCTCTCTTCCACTCTCTCTCTCTCTCTCTCTCTCTCTCTCTCTCTCTCTCTCTCTCTCTCTCTCTCTCTCACACCCCCTTCGCCATCTGCAAACTGACAAGGTCGTCAGGGAAACAGCCCTGTCGCCTTCAGGAGTGTGCCCCCCCCACTCCCCCCCTCCCCTCGGCCCCCCGGCGACAGTGTGGGATGGATTACTGGACTTGACTCGATTCGAAGGGTCCAAGTGGCACACGTTTCCTCACACGCTAACACCACACGTACACCCACACACACACTCGGATGTGTTTGCTGTTTTGCTGTACAACACTCTTTGGTAAACACATACAGTATAAACGTGTCTCAAGTAATATGCCTCGTTGGATGTACGATAGGTTCATCTAAATGAGAGTAAACAAGAAAATCATTTCACAGCACGGGGCGGACAAAAAGCTTGTTGGTGCCAACTGTGTGTGTGTGTGTGTGTGTGTGTGTGTGTGTGTGTGTGTCTGTGTGTGTGTGTGTGTGAGAGAGAGAGAGAGAGAGAGAGAGATTGTGTGTGTGTGTCTGTGTGTGTGAGAGAGAGAGAGAGAGAGAGAGAGAGAGAGAGAGAGATTGTGTGTGTGTGTGTGTGTGTGTGTGAGAGAGAGAGAGAGAGAGAGAGATTGTGTGTGTGTGTGTGTGTGTGTGTGTGTGTGTGTGTGTGTGTGTGTGTGTGTGTGTGTGTGTGTGTGTGTGTGTGTGTGTGTGTGTGTGTGTGTGTGTGTGTGTGTGTGTGTGTGTGTGTGTGTGTGTGTGTGTGTGTGTTGCAAAGAGAGGGTAAATATGCATAGAGAGAGATGCTCTTTCTCCTTCCACAACATTCTACTCACCATATTCAGTGTCATTGTACTACCGTTGTCAACATTGTGTGTAGGCTTATCCTGTCTGCCTTATATTACAACGAATGTCGTTCTTTAGACCAACATAACCAACACTTATAGTAGAAACAGTAGGTCGCACATGTTAATACCAAGAAGACAGTTGTTTTTGTAGAAATGATCAACCAGCTCAGAACAGGCTCATAGTAACACATAAATGGTGGGCTATGACCATCGTGCTTTACACTGTACTTCTAACCCATAAAACATTCACATTATAGTCTCATTATTTTATGTTCACCAACCAGCTATGATACAATCCAGACACAAATGTGACACATTTTGATGTCACGTTTATTCACTGCCACAGGTTATTGTTTTGGTTGTTAGCTGTAGATCTATGGGGGCAGATGCTGCTCTCTCCTGTTGGATAACAGTCTGATGCATAATGCCACCGCATCTCCAGTTGTTGCAGTCTTTTGTTTCCATCTGCTTGGTCACGATGCGGATGGAAATGACCAAGAATGGTTCCCGAAGCCCTATTCATCCAATGGGGACTTGAATACATTCAGTGTAGCTTTGTTTTGGTGCAATTTTCTTTGGCAGTGTTTGTAACAATAATTGTGTTTGTTAGCAATCAATGGCAGAAGACCCTCAGTATTTGGTGTACTAATTGTGTAAAAGAACTGAAGGCACGCATGTGTTGCTGTTTGTACGATACTAAAGGTGCCAACAATATTTTCGGGCACTGCACTCAAGCATGTGTGTAAAAGCTATTGTTAAAGAGCTTGCAATTTCATTTGAAATCCGTTCTCGTATGCATTCATGAATGTGATCTATTTTTCTATCTACCTGCCGTGCGACTGGGCAGAATGAAACCTCGCCTTTCATGGCTGATTCTGGCATATTCACAGACATTTTTATTTGAATGTATATTGTCCCGGCCAAATAAAGAACAAATTGAAATGAAAGGAAATAGAATGCATTTCAAAGCAACGAGTGTGACCCCTTCGGTTCTGTATCGGCGGTGGCGTGGCACCACTGAAAAAGACAATATGAGGAAAAAAAACTGTTTGTGATGCCGGACCAGTACTTTCGGACCTCAAATCGCATTCTAACAGTCTTTCACTAAATTTTTTAATGTTTCCTAATTACCGATTAGAGCAGCCAGCCAGGTCCTAAATGGGTACCAGACTTTGATCGAGCGCAGCAGGAACACAAGGTGCCCCCGTGGCAGATATCTTTCGGTGCTCCTGGTTACATGTTGGTTTGATTGGGATGTTCCAGGCGGTGGGGGCGCATCAGTGCTGTGCTGGGGCTAACGCTGCCTGCCTTGGTCTCTGTGGGGACCGCTCTTAATCACCCGCATTCCACGTCCACGTCCCCCACCCTCACCTAATCTCACACAGCGATAATCTCTTAATGACCACTCGCGCACACCTCCACGCCTCTGTTACTATTAGTTACCTCTCTCTCTCTCTCTCTCTCTCTCTCTCGCTCTCTCTCTCTCTCTCATTCTCTCTCTCTCGCTTTCTCTCTCCCCTTCTGTCCCTTTCTCTCTCTGGACAGCTGTCCATATACGCTAGTATAGACATTGTGTTTGTTCACTGAGGGCCAGGACAAATAAAATTTGTCATCTGTGTTGCACTGAATGAATGCGGACATATTCTTCGTAAAATGCCATTATTTGATTTAATTGGAAGCGAACAAAATACAATTGATTGAATGAATGATAGCTACATGATGCATGGATGATAGATGGGTGACTGAATGTAGGGCTTCATAGCAAAGGATTTCCGCTGTTACTCGGTGTCAATGTTGTTCCATCTGTTGTGATCATCCCAGCATCACTGCCAAGTAATATCATGGTCCTTCGCCATTTGGCTCCACTAAATATCCCGTTGATACTTGGCTGCCATGTACTTTAAGCAGAGAGAGAGAGAGAGAGAGAGAGAGAGAGAGAGAGAGAGAGAGAGAGGGAGAGAGAGAGAGGGCGGGTTACCAAAATAATTAGAAATTACCAAAACATGCATGGGGCCATTACTGGGTTACTCATGGTCAGACATAAAGGTGAGGTGCTTGCTTTTTGCTCCTCAGCTCGCATTAGGCATTGCAGACTCCTTTTTCTTGGCTGTAGTCTAGCGCCCTCCGGGCCCTTATTCAATCTTTGTGGATGAGTTCTCCGAGTTTGTAGCTGATCTTGCAACCTACTCTGACAATGTTCTGCTTGTGGGGGATTTCAACATCCATGTGAATAACCCATGTGACTCTCTTGCGAAAGCTTTTCTGTCCATTATAGACACATTTGGATTCACACAGCATGTTCAGCTACCTACCCACACCGGTGGAAACACATTGGACCTTGTCCTGACTCGTGGAGTTGAAGTTACAGATTTATGTGTCTCTCCTTATACTTCAGCTCTCTCCGATCACTGTCTGCTCACTTTCCAGGTGGTTGTATCTTGCCCAAGGGACGACAGCCAGGCTACCTATAGCTGCTGTCGTATCACCCCTGACACCACAGCCATGGCAGATAAGTTACCCCTGTTACTTGCTCCTTTTGCTGACTTCAGGGGTTCAGTGGATAGTCTCACCAATGAGTTTAACACCGCTTTATCCGCAGCCATCGACTTTGCTGCTCCTCTTGTAGTTAAAAAGCGGAAAGCAAAAAGACCAGCACCATGGTTCAACGAAGACACGCGTACCCTCAAACGCGACCGCAGAAAACTTGAACGCAAGTGGCGCTCGACTAAACTTAAAGTCTTCTACCTTGCATGGCACGACAGTCTGCTTAGCTACAAAACTGCGCTAACCAACTCCAGAAATGCCTACTTCTCCAGTGTCATCAACTTAAACAAGAACAACCCGAACTTTGACACTGTAAAAGAGCTGACGCAAAAACAACCTCACAACTTGGACTCCTCCCTCTCAGCGAGCAACTTCCTGGAGTTCTTTGATCACAAGATCGACTCAATTAGGAAAGACATTGATGCGTCTCTTACCACTCATCCTGAACATTCGTCAGGTGCGGTGCCACGTATTCTCCCTGAAGCTACTTTCCAGCAGTTTAGCACAATCCCAATGAGCTTGACAAGCTAATACAGGCATCTAAACAGACTACCTGTTTGCTCGACACCGTTCCTACCAAGGTTCTAAAGTAACTTTTCCCAACGGTTGGAATGGCTATGCTCAATATCATGAACCTATCATTGTCGACAGGCTCAGTTCCCTCTAGCTTTAAGTGTGCTGTGGTAAAACCTCTACTCAAGAAGCCTGGCCTCGACCCCGAAGCTCTCAGCAGCTATCGGCCCATCTCTAACCTTCCTTTCCTCTCTAAAGTATTGGAAAGAATTGTAGCTAGCCAAATCATCAATCACCTGACGGCAAACAACTTATTTGAACCATTTCAGTCTGGTTTCCGGAGCCTTTACTCCACTTAAACCGCTGTGACCAGCTGTGAATGATCTCCTCCTTAGCATGGACAGCAATGCAAGCTCCCTGATGGTGTTGCTTGACCTCAGCGCCGCTTTTGACACAATTGACCATTGCATCCTCCTTGAGCATCTCGAACATTATGTCGGCATCAAAGGCACTGCTCTTCACTGGTTTAGATCCTACCTCTCAGACAGAACACAATTTGTTGTCTGCAAAGATTCAAAATCGAAGCATTGCAACCTAAGCTTTGGTTTTCCCAAGGGTCGGTCCTTGGTCCACTGCTCTTTGCAATCTACATGCTCCCCCTCGCAGCTTTGGCATTAGCTTTCACTGCTATGCGGACGACACCCAAATCTACATTCCCATTGGATCAAAAGACTCCCCCCAGCTCCAACAGATCCAAAAGGTTGAATCCTGCCTCACTGCAATTAAAAGATGGATGTCCCAAAATTACTTGAGATGATTATCTTCGGCCCGAAGCATAAACAATCACAACTTGATGACGTCACACTCTGCCTAGAAGGATCCACTATTGCCCAAAGCTCCTGCGTCAAGAATCGTGGTGTTCTGCTTGATCCTGCGCTTTCTTTTGATCAGCATGTAAAAAGTATCACCAGAACTGAATTCTTTCATCTTAGAAACATTGCCAAGATCAGACCAATGCTATCCGCTGCGGACGCAGAGACACTCATCCATGCATTTATATCATCCAGACTGGATTACTGTAATGCACTGTTCTCTGGCCTACTGAGCTCTACTACAAAAAGCCTCCAGCTCGTACAGAACGCTGCTGCTAGACTTCTAACGAGAACTAGTTTGACCACATTACTCCTATTCTCACTTCCCTCCACTGGCTCCCAATAAATGCCAGATCAGATTTTAAGGTGCTACTTCTTACCTACAAGATCCTGCATGGGTCCGCACCATCATACCTGAAGGACCTTATTGTTCCCTATTGTCCTTCTCGGCCGCTCCGGTCTTCAGAGGCTGGCCTTCTATCAATTCCAAAAAGTGAATAAAAAATCAGCAGGAAACAGGGCGTTCTCTTATCGAGCACACTATCTGTGGAACAGTCTGCCACCTGTAATCAGGGAGGCTGACTCTGCTGATATATTTAAGGCTAGACTTTAAACCCACCTATTTACCATTGACTTTGGCTGCTAGGAGTGCCCATCAGCTCTAATTTACAGCTAAATCAATACTGTTAGCACTAGCCTACCCTAGCTGCCGATGGGTACTAGGTCTGAGGATACTTGTATGTTCCCTGTTTACTGTGCTCCATCTAACCATCATGTTTTCTCCACTATCTAGGGTGCTGCTGTGATCATGACTGGATACCTGGCCACCTCACCTGACGGCTACCAGCTTGCTCTCCAGCCAGCACCTCATCATAATATTATTATTTAATTTACTATTTGTACTTTGTCGTTTATAATTTGTCATGCTTTGTTACCCCTGTTTTTAATGCCCGTATGACACCCATTGCACTCTGAACCATCCCTGGAAGGAGGGATCCCCCCACTCTGAGGTTCCTCCTCGAGATTTCTTCCTTGTTAATTAAGGGAGTCGTTTCTTGTCCTTAGGGGGGCTTGGGCTAGGGGGGTGTCATCATTTGGCCCATAATAATCTGGCCTGTAAAGCCCTTTGAGACTGTCTTGTGATTAAGGGCTATACAAATAAAATTGAATTGAATTGAATTGAATAAAAGCCAGCATGGATGTAACATTAAAAGGTACAATATCATGTATTATTATTGTCATTATTACGGGGCAGTAGTAGCTCAGGAGGGGTTGTCTGGCAACAGGAAGGTTGCTGGTTCTATCCTCGGGCTCCTCCTAGCTAAGTGTGGAGGTGTCCCTGAGCAAGACACCACCTAACCCTAACTGCTCCTGACGTGTTGGTTGTTACCTTGCATTGTTGGCACCGCCGTCGGTGAATGTGAGGCAACTGGAAAGCACTTTGGATAAAAGTGCTATATAAACATGATTAATTTATGTTAGTGGATGGATATCAAATGACGTGTTTCCAAGGTACAAACGTTGTCATCTATTTACTCCATTGAAATTCATGCACAAGACATGCATAACAATGTGTTTTTACGGAAACCCTATATCTCATGAATACAGATTAACACATATACTGCGCTGCATGTATGCATGCTTCACAACGGACTCACGACATATCATCCACAGACCACGCATCGGACAATGTCAAGCACCATTCACCTGAAGCCTTGAAGCACATGATTGTTCTGTAACTACCTTATCATATAAACATTATA
>PIJE02000772.1:20000-73439 GCA_002895965.2 Coryphaenoides rupestris
CACGCACACACACACGCACGCACAAACACACACACGCACACACACACACATAGGAACAATTCCATGCACGCACACATACACACATACTGTATTTAGCAATGGAAGATCACGTTGGCATTTGTAGGAAGCAAATCAATTTGTGGCATTTCTATTCATGCGTGTTCTGCAGAACTGTAAATTAAAGTTGTGGGTGTTTTTTAATGCTAGTCTTGTTCTGCATGTCTACCCTCTTTAATGCTTCAACTACACAGAATTTGAGGATTGCACGTAGTCATGACTGTGTCTGTGATATTATAATACAGTACATCTGTGGGACCATTTCTTGGGCTTTTACTGCATAATAAGCAGCTGATAGACATACTGGCACATAGCCTTTCAATGAGCTGAGTCAGCTGCTGACCTTCTGCTGTGGCAGCTGCATGGCCCAACCTTACCCATTTAACAGAACCATCATGGCACAACCTTACCCATTTAACAGAACCATTATGGCCCAACCTTACCCATTTAACAGAGCCATTATGGCCCAACCTTACCCATTTAATGGAACCATCATGGCACAACCTTACCCATTTAACAGGACCATAAGGAAACAAGTTTACCCATTCATCGGGGAGCTGAGGGTACAGCTAGCACAAAGTGAAATGTCTCTGGCCACTGAGTTGAACATTTCCTGGACACCAGGCCCAGAGATCAAAATCACGATGAATTTACATTTACAATTATTCTTTTCAGCTAAAGCAAAAAAACCTCGAAAAAACCCCATTTGCCATTATGCAGCTACATAGACCCCGCCATTGCCCATTTCTCCAAGGCATCGAGGCATGGAAATGACGTAAATCTGTACATTACACGGTGGTGTTGCCCACGCAAGGATCCACAAAATTCCTCAGTTGGGTTGGAGAAAAGAGGCTTATGTTTTCTTTTTTTCTTCCCTCCCTCAGTCCTCTTCTTTCCTGCTTATGCTCCCTGTTCCCATGGCAGCGTTGTGTTTGCATGAGCACCTGATTCAGAGCAGCAGCGGCTCCGGTGGCTGTGGGGGAGGACTGGTAAGCCCGGCCAGATGCCCTCTCTTTAGGTAGCCAGCTACAGAAAAGACGACCGAAAAACGCTCCAAAAAAGAGAAAACTTATGCTGCTGCTGCAGAACCACCAGACTGGGCCCAGTGTACACACACGTGTGTGTATATGGATGGAACACATATACACAGATAGAGGCAGAGATGCAAACATGCACTCACACATGCATGCACACAATACACCACACACACACACACACCACACAACACACACACACACACACACACACACAGGCAGACAGTTTGACAGGCATGCCCCCCCTCACCCCCACCATTACCACCCAGAGCGGAGCTACGCAGTGAGCTGTCATGATAAGATGTATGCTACTGTAGGTTACACACATCATCATGGTCCCCCCACCCACCCCCATATACACACACACACACAACACACACACACACACACACACACACACACACACACACATACACACATACACACACACACACCTGTCTGCGCTCTCAGGAGACACTAGTTAGCATGCAGGGAGGTGATGACAGGGTACCCCCCCCCCCCCGTAGCCAATAGCCTTGTTAATATTCCCAAGCATCTAGTCTCATATCACGCATTTATCGATATACTAATAATACTACTTACCATACCATTGCTTCTATGTACACTTCGACCACGTATCATACTAAGTAGGCCGATCATACTACTTCTACATATCATTCTACTTCTACTAATGGTACTTATTATAATACTACTACTACTTATCATGCTTATACTACGTCCTATCATACCAAGATCATACTACTATAGGCCTAGGTTCAAACCATATCACTTCAGCTCTTTGTTGAACTGTTAAACCTTCTTTCCAACTATTTGACATGGAGGAGGGGGTGGGGTGTGGGGTGGTCTGGGGGGCTCACAGTAAGTAGGCTACATGTCTCCCGACGGTCTGACCTGGTGGTTGTTTTTTCCCCGCTCTGTGGTCTGTATTGCAAACCGCCTGCTCTTTCACACCCCCCGTGCTCCATTATGTAAGTGGGAGGCAGGTTGCGTAAAAGGGGAATGAACAAAAGGCGCCAGGCGTGACGGCATGATTGGTTCTCACTTCACTCATGGTGGAGGAAGAAAAATACAAAAACTAGGACTCCTTGTTGGTCAGATGATGGAAAAGGCCAGGTGTGTGTGTGTGTATCTGTGTGTGCGTGTGTGTATTCCAGCGCAGCTAGTCATAAGGTGGGGGCTCAGGAGGTATAGAGCGGTTGTCTGGCAACCAGAAGGTTGCTGGTTCAATCCCCGGTGATCCCTGAGCAAGACACCTAACCCCGACCGTTCCTGAAGAGCTGGCTGTTACCTTTGCATGGTTGACCCCGCGGGGGGTGAATGTGAGACACAAATTGTTACGTTTGGCTTTCAACTAAATATTAATTATATAAATCTCAAACAAGGGTGATAAATTGTCATCTTTAATCTATTATCACCTTCTATGTTGCTTCAGTTAGTAGATGGGGAATGTATGAGGCTGCATGTGCAGCTTTCTTTTGGGTGCTCTGGGCATAACTTCATGTCCTCATTAATGGGCCTAACTGGAGTAACGTGTCTATGGTGCTAGCCATCATTACCACTCGTCGCTGGTGGCAAACGCAGGCCTACATCAGTCAGTGTGAATAAGCAGCACTCTGCGATGCGCTTGTCTTCCAGATGTGCAGATACGGGCTATTTCATCCCATGCATGAAGCTGGTGCTTTGGCAGCTACCATCGCCCAAGGCAACCCAATCCGCGGTCCTGCATGACCTCATCTTGTGCGGAGCTGCGCTACAAATGGTAGCACTGCGCCATCTAGTGGTGACGATGTTATTGCATGTTTCGAAAATGACTGAATTTTAAAACTCATTATGACTATGAAGATGGACATGAAATATATTAATTATTTTGTTATATATGTATTATATATTAGGGGGGGGGGAAAGTCAAAATATGTTTCAATTGTTTTATTTACAATATATAAATTTTAAATATCCAGTGGTAACATTTACCCAATTTAAAAATAAAACTTGTAAAAAGTTTTTAAAAATAAAAAGTCTGAAATCTCCAAAATATGCATATTACTGCTTATATTTTTATTGTGGATCTATAGGCCTTCCTCTCTCCAAATATTTGGGGTTCAGAAAAATAACTCCCATATTCATATTTCAGAGGAATAGATAAGTGTGAATTGATGATTCGGTTGCTGTCAAAAGGTTCTGATTAAACCAGTTTGAAATAACTTTCCCATCGGATATACATTTAAAAAGGAATCCAAAGCCTGTCAATTAGTATAACATAAGCTATTCCAATTTAACAATTTACTGCCAGTAATTACAGCAATTTCCTAAAAGGCTACTGCTTAGTTCATTATGACTATTTAGCAGATGCTTATCCAAATGGACTTTGTGGTTTTTTTGACAGATGTCAGCAAGTACAGGCATCAGGCATCTTGCACAAGGATGGACAGATAGATTGCAGACACTGGGGTTCAACCCCAGAATCATCTGACTAGGAGTTAAACATCTTCATCACTAGCCTGCCAACCACTAATACAGACCACTTTCTGAAAGATATTTCTGTTCTTCAAGCCGACAATGTCGTTTTCTACAATGAACCTGACTGTAACCTCAGCCTGTCAGAACGGACTGCAACACCACATGATCAGATTGCAGTTCAGCTAGTCCAGATTGACATAAAAAGTTAATTTAGAGTTCCAATTACATACATATACATCATCAATGTTCTTCCAGGTTGTTTCTGAGGTGACATTCAACTTATGTGAATTGTTTCAGGCAAGAGTCTGACAGCAAAAATCCTAAAACAATGCAAGTGCAATGAAATTGCACACAAAATGATTAATTACACAATACGCAGAATACTTCTGTCAGCCAAGCAGTATTTACAAATCAATGAAAATTATTCAGGGATGAATGCAATTTTAAAAGGTGCACAGTCCAGGGTTGTGAGCTCAAACATTTAATCAGTTTTGCTGTCTGTCGTGTTAGTGTCACGTATGTGGGTGCAGGTTAACAATGGCTCCCAAATCCTCCAGTCTGCTCAACGCATCGGCTTCATGGTTCACATCATGATAAGAATTCTGGAATCAGGGAATAAGGTAAACATTAGTTATTTTCCTTCAATGTGTACTATGTTAAACACGGTCGAGTAACATCACCCACCGTCATGGATTTTATTGTGTCGTATCCGTAGTAGTGTATTGGACGATTTTGGCGTTGGGCCGAGGGGTACCCGAACCCAACGATGTGTACCACGTCACAGTAGTTGAGAGCCACAAACACGGCCAAGATCCCTGTGGTTGGATGCACTGGCTTAGGAAACAAGACAGAAGACAGAAAAACAATGTGAGATTACAGCCACAATAAAACCTTGCTCATTTTTTCAAATGTATATATATCATTTCAGAAACCCATTGCAAGATGACAGTACTTGCATTAAATATAAATGCAGTACTGTACAGCAGTACTTAATCGGTTCACATCACACACACTAACTCACTGATATTCATGACCTTTCGCTCTGCATATTATTCTTAATGCTACCACTAGAGGTCTCTGGAGGATTACAGATTTGCAATAACAGACCTGCCATCTACTCTGATCCCAGTTCTGCTTTCTCTGACATAAATAACAGCTTTTGGATCTGTTAAATCAAGATCATTTAAAAAAAGTGTAAATGACACATATTTCTGTGTAAAAAAAACCAACTGTGGTGTGTGTGCTCAGTTCGGGTGGGGTGGGTGGGGTGGGTGGGGCTGCACCCCGGTGGTGCATTGTCTTATCAGTGCACCACAGCTTAAACCAGCCGTCAACACACACACTGGAAGATAGCTAGCATGCTAGGAGTCGCCACCTTTCCTCAAATCTTGACAATAAACCAGACTTTTCACCACCAGCCTGTGTCCTTTGGCAGGAGCCCCAGGAAAGCCACACATATGTGGGCTGGTGCTGGGAGGTGTCCGTGTGTGCCGTCGTCCTGTGTGTGCTGGGTCCCTTGCCACATGCCTCCAAGGACATAGGATGGTGGTGATGGTGGTGGTGGCTTATTGTACAGTTTGACGGTACAAGCTAGCATGCAAGCGCTCCCTGAGTGTGTGTGTGTGTGTGTGTGTGTGTTGATGGCTGGTTTAACCTGTGTGCCATGATTAGGCAGTGCAGCCCCACCCCCCCCACAGACACTAATTGGGCCATGGGAGATTAATTAAGCCAGCCACCAAACACACAATTTCACAGCAACAAAATCCACTTTGCTTTTCATGTTGTTTTCTGCTTCACTTGATAATCTGTTAATAATTATCCATGGTCACAGAGGGAGAGAATCATTTATAAACCAAGTTCCTCTCTCCAACCCCAACCGAGAACCAAGATAAACTCCATCCAAACTGATTTTATGTACCCAGATAATAGCTTTGTACGGAGCCCCCCTCGGGTCACCTGATAAAAAAAAATTTCAATGTGTAAATCTGTGCGAACGGTTTAGTAAACCATTCCCTCGGATTAGCAAATCCGAGGGAACGACTTAGTAAACCGTTCGCACGGATTTACACATCGTTGTTTTTTTTTATAATGTGACCCGAGGGGGGCTCTGTAGGTTTGCCCTTCTAGAACCCCATTTTTACCCCTGAGCAAATTCTTACTGGTGCATTTACTGGTGTTTACATCAGTCCTGTTCAGCTCCCAGGTTCCCGACTAAGGCATCAAACACAGCTTGCTAGGCCTTAACTTATTGCCCAGTACAATGTTTTGTTATTTTCTTTGGTTTTGACTTTTTTGTGTTTATAAAATCATTATAAAAAAAAATTACAGTCTGCACTCGCTGTTTCAACCCTTTGGCTCAAGTTGTACTGACAAAATGTGAACAGAGGTCGAAGGATTTCCAAGATATTTGCTTTTTTTGTGCCAAAGGGTTCAGAGGTGTTTTCAGCTTCTGTTAAGACACACAAATGTGTCACAACTGTGTGACGGGGGCGCTCTCTCTCTCTCTCTCTCTCTCTCTCTCTCTCTCTCTCTTCTCTCTCTCTCTCTCTCTCTCTCTCTCTCTCTCTCTCTCTCTCTCTCTCTCTCTCTCTCTCTCTCTCTCTCTCTCTCTCTCTCCACCTGCTCAAGCTGTTGCATGCCTGGGGCGACTCCATTCTACGCCGAGACAGACATATTGGTCTCCTGCAACGTGGGCCGGCTTAGGCTTACTCCCCGCTCACAGTGTAAAGCGGGGACATTCTCAGTTCAATACCTAACAAAGAATACAGTGTAGGCTGTCTTTTTTTTTTTCTTTAGGTCGCCCTGCAAGTGAGCAAGTCAATATCGCTTTCTCCAGACTATTCATCAAATTCTTGATGAATAGTCTGAGCATATGAATTTGCTAAAAGTGTATCTCCAATCACTACAAGGGTGACCACAAATCAAACAATGACTGTCCCATATATGTGTGTTTCAGGCTCTCCACAACCAGTCTACGCCAATGCTCGTGGCTAATGAATCCAACATGAATGCTGGCTGAATGTTGGTTTTGTGCTGGTCCTTTTTTTGCCCTGCTGAGTGGCACCCAGCCAGGGTGCCCAGCTGACCTGAGCCTTCACACAGTGTGTGTCTATGAGCCTCGTGTGGCGCTGCCAGCACAGCAGAACGACCCACCGGTGCGCCATACAGCACCCCGGACCCCCGGACCCCTGGAACGGTATATAGTATTTGGACGACGGCCCATTAAGCCCTGGCTGAACAGGACAAGGGGGGGGGGGGGGATGCAATCTCCCGTTAGTGTGTGTGTGTGTGTGTGTGTGTGTGTGTGTGTGTGTGTGTGTGTGTGTGTGTGTGTGTGTGTGTGTGTGTGTGTGTGTGTGTGTGTGTGTGTGTGTGTCTGTGTGTGCGCACTGGGGCATGCTTACATTTGCATTCTCTCCGTCTATTGATCACACTGACTAGGCACTAGAGCCACGAGTTAGCCCAACGCTAGTCAGTCAGTCAGTAGCATGTCTGAAGCCCCCTTGGTCTCACAGCCTGTTGCTGCCCCCCACGCAAGCGCCAGGCTGTGGGGAGCGGTGGACTGGTAAGGGGTGAGGATATGGGGTGAGGAGATGTGGGGGGGTGCTGGATGTCTGCCAGCATGGAGAACGGTAGACAAAGAGCAGCTCTGCTTCACTCAGGATCTTTCAAGAACTCCTGCTGGCATGTGGCTGGCGTAGCGTACCCATGGGAACGGACGGACGGGCTGAATGTGGTGGAGGGAAAAGGGTGGGGGTGGGGGGGGGTCTTTGTGGACTGTGTTAGGAATTGTGGGGACATATTAAGAGGCACCCTTGAAACAAATAAGCATCACAAACAAATCTATTACTCTTAGTTAGGGATGCGGACACATGCATGGTGATAAAAAGAGCTACTTGCCCTGTTTCTGACTATTTATTGTTTTACACAGGGCTAGTAGTTGAGAAACAAATGTTTTCAATTCATTTGTTCCAAGTGAAACTGCGAGTAGCTTTATTTAAATCCATTTATTGTATTTGACTTATACCTACAACGCAAGCTAAGTGAGTACAATAGTCTCAAAGGTGGGGTCACTGTTACGGTTCGTCCGTCCTCGCCTCCACATCCGCGCCTCCCCCCTCCCGTTACGCGCCCTTTGTGCTTCAACGGCAGGAGCGTCGATGACGCTGCCTGAAGCACGACTCTGCGCACCTGCTCGTCATTATTAATCACCGCACCTGTCCCTTGTATTCAATCACCTTCCACCACTACAAGAACCTGGTCGGCACTCCACTAGTCGGCAGTTCTTCCCATAACCCTGGAGGATTAACGTCTCGTCGTTAGCCGACCTTTTTTGCCAACCCTGGTTTTTCCTTTTCCTCGCACCCCGTCCCCTCCTCGTCTCTCCAGCATCCCGGACCCCCTCTGCAGTTGCCCTCCCAGGGATCACTATCCCTTCCCCTCCTTCTAGCCAATTTAACTTCACGCAGTTATTGAGCTATTCCCGGTTTTTGTGCAGCTGCCGTCCCAGGGATCACTATCCCTTCCCCTCCTTCTTCTCCTCGGCACCCCAGCATCCCGGATCTCCGCAGCTGAGCCGTGCCGACCTGCAGAGCCCTCACCCTGCTCCACCCGCAACCCTCTACAGCTCCTGCGAGCATCCTGACATGTTTGTGGCAACCCTTGTGTGTTTTCTTTATTAAACCGCCCCTCTGGGCTTGTGCTTGAACTGACTTCTCCTCCATTGCTGTGCACCTGGGTCTTCCTCCCTCTCCCCCTAACAGTCAGAGGTGTTCTGCACACGTGACAAGGTGACAACCTAACCCTACAAGCAGTGATAATACAAAATAATTAAGTAATAGTAAGTATTTTGTCTCATGTCTCATGAGATATATTTTTTATATTGACATGGAACATCTTCTCATCTATAGTTTGGTTAATTTTAGTTTGTGTTTTAATTTGTTATTACTGCTGAGCCTTCCTATAATGCCCTGCTCCCATTTGTAACGAAGCATAGTTTATAAGCAAAAATGTGGATAGGCTATCTCCTACACATTGATTCTATTTAAAAACAACCAACAGCCCTGCTGTGACAGCTGTGTATCGTTTCCTCTGTTGAGAGGGGAGCTTTTTAAGTCTTTCAACCCATAACTTCTTAATAACTTAACACCCATCCATCAACCTATTCTTCAGACATATATTAGCCGTGCGATAAAGCGGACAAATTATTCGCACTTAGTTGTGGCTCCACATTTCTGTCTGCCTCCTGCAGCCTTGTCCCTTCCGTATTAAATGAGTTATCACATCCATTAGGGCATCCTATTAGGGCTAGCGCCTTTTGTTTGTCTAGCTCATTTGGGTCCGGAAGGGACACACTGTGTACATTTCTCTCCACAGTGTGTGCTCTCAGGTTTCCCAGGGGGGTCACTCTTTGTTCTTGGCATGTCACCGTGGGGTGAGACACACCTTGTTTGTTTTTTTTGCTTCTGGTTGATCTCCATGGAGGACACCAAGGGATTCATCGCCACCTGCTGAGTCTGTCCCCAACCAGCTCTCACCAAGCCCCCCCCAGCCTTCTTCATCCACTGCCAGTTCCCCGATGCCCTGGTCCCACGTCTCTGTAGACTCCCTTACTGGCCTGCCACCTTCTGACGGTAACACCGCTAACCCCCAGCGGTAATCCCTCGAGGGGGCGTGGTTCTGTCTTGAATTATTATCTGTATTGAACTATTAGCTTCTATTAGCTGCCATGCCAGCTTTAGATGAATGGGAGTGAAAGTAGGGAGGGGCTGAGTGCATTTAAATCATCCTGTGCAATGTGGCCCTAAAATTCTGAACATTGTTCTATGTTTTCTAGCTTTCTATGTGGTGTACAATGCACCCTTCCCCCTCGCACAAAAAATTAAGAAAAACTATTCAAATCCATAAACATAAAATTGAAGCTGACATTTTTTGCATCCCTGACTGCATCCTTGAATATATAAAAAAATGAGGGTGGTAACTCCACACAAAAAAAAAGAAACAAATGGTTCTCAGGAAACCTACACTTGTTAAATGCTCTTACAGGAAAGAATGTGATTTAATTTAAGTCGCTGACTACTCTGGCCCCAACATTCTCTGCTCATCTGGCCTTTCCATGATCTCAGATGCAGATGGCGGGGCGCTCCTATAGGGCCGGCCCACTATTTGCCTGTAGGACCCCTTGTCCTCCCACTGTGCAACAATGTTCTCTTGCACAAACACGTTGTGTTTCTATTTGGAAGTCCAAAGGCAGAACACTTTCACATAAAAAAGGGAAAACATGCGGAATCAAAACAACACATGGCTTCGGTTCACGACCGATTCTTACCCAACACTGAATAAGATAGTTGTGTGTTGTAGGTAGTTGTTTCGCACTCAGTTCAAATAATGAGCTCATTATTTACTGTCTACCAGATGGTGATTCTAAAATACAATATAAACACTGCGAATACTTCTTACAACTTATTTTTGACAAAAAGATGGCCATGCCGAAGCACATATACTGTATATGTCGAAAGGGGAAGCTATGGTTTGTAAAAACAAATGTATACAGTTTACTGGCCTCATCCCAAGAGCTAATTATGTCCAGCGCGATACAGTGCAATGCGTCACAGAGGGCTTATCGCTGACTGAAATGACAGGAAGCTGTAACTATGAGGGCTAATCTCCATCCTGTTCAGCAGTAATTCCCATTGCGTGCCAACCCCCTCAAACCGAGAGAGAAAAAAGAAAAAACAAGTTCTAATCTCACAGAAGCTTGTTTTGTTTTTGGCATGCAGGACAAATAACAGAGGTGGTCCGTGTCTAGGATACTGTAGTACATCATTAGGCGAGAGAGAAGTCACAGAGCCAAGGGGCAGTGGATGAAGCGAAAGACAGAATGCAATGAGATAAAGCAAAGCGAAGAACAATCCTAGGTAGGAGCAGAGGTTTTTGTTAACACTCTCCCCTTTTTGCCACAGTTCATTTGGCGAAGGAGCATGACGCAATGGGAAACTACAAGGGGTAAATTATTTATAGTCAATTATACCTTTCAAAGCTGGTTCTGGTTAATGCTGAGCTATAGCTCAGCATTAACCTAATAGGGCATGGAAACTCCAGCCATGAAAACATGCGTTCCCGCCACAAAACTCATGGGCTCACACTCACTCGCTCGTACCACGTGAAGACCTCCAGTACAAAAAGAGATATCGCTCACAATTAACAACGTTTAACATTTTCAGAATATAGAGAGTATACTTTTAAGTTGAACTCGGAATGAATACCGGTGAGAAACAACGTGGAATGAGAACAGGGACAATTCGTGTGTAATGGGAAGCCACCTCTCACCTTCCTATTGTTGGAATGGAGGGGGATCTGGAGCAGCCTGTCTGCCGTCTGGTGCAGGTAGTGGGGATCCAGCACTCGGATTTTACTGGTATCACCCAGCCATATCAGGGGAGGAAGCTTCCAGAAGCCTTTCCTTACCTAGGACACACACACGCACACACACGCGCGCACACACACACACACACACACACATACAGCACAAACACCCATGTTACTCAAGGAAGGAAGACTCAGAAGGATTGGCAGGGAGAAAACAATGGAAAAGGAGAAAAAAAAATTAAAACGCTTGCTAGTTAAACAGTAGTGAGTGGAATTTATACAACTGAATTGATTAGCATTCGGACCACCATGTCCTTGGTTACCGGGAGCCACTGAACTGATGTGCAAATGAGGGGGTAATGACCCTGTGACTATTAGCACTGGTGCCCAGGGAACGGGAGGCGGGGTCCAGGGAGGTGGTGGGGTTAGACTGTGGAAACATGCATTGAAATCTTAAAGGCCGCCGGCACCACAGACATTAAACCCTTCACACATGTATCCTCGCTACGGGTGGTCAGTTAGCTCTGGAAAACAAGTGTGTGAGACTGTGCTCAGGTGTGTGTTTATCTTACAAACTATTGGACAGGTAAGGGGGAGAGAGAGCGGGAGAAATGGAGAGTGGAGAGACAGATTGAGGATTGATATTACAAAAAGGCATGTATGGCCATGTGTTTTTAGATGCCTGCGCTGTCACATCTAGGAGACTAGGTTTCCGAAAACACATACAAATCCTTATTTAAGGTGCACAGGTTTTCAATAAATGGCTTTTAGTGCAGTTGGTTCAATTACCAAGCAGCACGCAGCTAGCCTCATAAGACCATCCCCTTCTCACCAGTTCCCATTCTGTTTCTCTCTGGAGATCAGTGAGTCCTCCACTGAAAGCCTTTTCCAAAAAGTACAAAATGCCAGGACCAGTCAGTGCTCGGGGCAAGGAATTTCAAGATCATGATGAACCAGGAACGCCACATTCTCGTGAATTAGCCTAAATGAGCTTTGTTTGCTGTTTTCAAAAGTGGGGAACTTTTTTTTTTACCCAAAAGGGGGAACTGTTCACTGCGGCCCGATAAAATCTACCCATGCGTTCACACAAAAACCGAAGGCCTACCCTTTTCTCATTATGGACGATGGCTTTGAGCCAGTGCAGGTCTTGCTGTTTGAAGGGCACCAGGACCATGAGGGTGTCCGGGTTGTTGTGCAGGCCCGGGTCGTAGGACGCCGACTCCGGGTAGAAGAGCCTCATGGTGGTCTTCTCGCCCACGTCCTCCTCGTAGCCCCTCACCGGAGCGTCGTTCAGCCTGCACCACACACACACACACACACACACACACACACACACACACACACACACACACACACACACACACACACACACACACACACACACACACACACACACACACACACACACACACACACACACACAGCACCTGAGTCAACCTTCATTCCACCCGTAGATGGTCCTATAATCAATATAGACTGGTCCAGTGTTTGTTTACTTTTCTTTTTATTGAATTAGCAGTGGAAGGGGCTCAGTGGCATCCCTCTACCTTTGGCTACACATCTGCTGCACAGCCGTCGATAAGTGAATAGAATGAATGAAAGACACACACACACACACACACACGCACACGCACACGCGCACACGCACGCAGTATAGTATGTGTACAAGGCTTCCCATTACATAATAATTGGAGTCTTACGCTATGGGCAGGGAGCCTGCCTGTGCTTACCGAATGACCACATGGTGTTTGTCGATCACACTCCCCAGAGAAGTATTTTTAATGGAAAACCCATTCCCCACCACGACACAGGTTCTGCATCCAAGGCTGTTAACAAAAACAACTATTATTATAGGCCTAATACTTCAAATGTATTCCCCAAAAAAGCTAGTTATGAGGTCTTACAGTTGCAGGTCAGCAACATGTCAGTTTGAATGAGTTTGAATAGATCAGCTTGATGAAATTCTGAGATGTCTAACTGAGGCTTCAGCTATGACTTGTATTTGCTTCATGTGACATGGTACAACGTTAATCCACGCAAAATGATAACTAATATGATAATGTTCATTAATTATCACCCTGATACATAAAAACTTTTACATCAGCGACATGTACCAAAAAAAAAATTAACGCATACTCACTTTTCAATGTTGTCTGGCACTTTGTAGTTGACAACTGAGGAAAGAATTTTCAGCAGCAGTAGCTCTAGGGTAGCAATACACAATATATATATATATATTATTAAATGAACAAATTAGCTCTCTTAGATAAAAATTGGGTTCCCTATAGTTGAACAAATATTTGTCATATATTTGTGCTCAAAAATGTATTTGCGTTTCCTAATGGTATGTGGCTGTATTACATAGTTATGACACATGCCTGCACTGGCGTTAAACTAACTAAGTATTTCATCCAATTACATTGCTGTATTGTCAACTGTCACTCAGAGCAGATTGACAGCTAGCTTTGGTTTTTGACAGACAGACTCCAAGCCCCACCCTTGCCACCGCGACAAACCCTCCCACTTTTTGAAAAGCTATGTCCCGCCCTGATCTCTGGTGTGATGCAGACGCCTCACGAAAGACGTTTATGAAAATGCCATCTGACCAGGTTTTGAATCATTTCAATATGCAAATGAACAAAGTTTACCCGATGCACCCAGATCTCCTTGCTACTTCTTCGGGTATAACGCCAGAAAACGTGTTTCAAGTAAGATTAGCATTTGTTTACTTGCATCTGTGCTGAGTTGCGCCGCAGAAACAGATAAATGGTTGACCACAACTGCAGCCGTTTTTCTCTCAATATCGCCTTATGTTGTGAGACGGAGATAAGGTTAAAAATCAACCAAGCTCCCCTTTAAGAAATGTTAAGCCTCCAACTGTGTCTTGTCTCTGGTTGAAATTCAGGTTGAGATTAAAGTATACTGTCATAATATGCATATTATACTCTATGCATACCTCAGTAGCAGTACAATTAACCTACAGAGAGACAGTAGTGTGGCTCATTCAACTGGCCATCATCACGTGTCAAGTTTGGTTTAGCTGAGCAAAATAGCAAACAGCTCCGATGACATACACCAAACAGACCACACCACGTCTCTCATCGTGCCCAATGTACCGCCGGTCCCAATCCCTTCTGTGCCTCAAAAGGATAATATTATGCCCAGTAAATCAAGCAGACAGACAGGACGATGAAGCCAGGGCGACCTACCATTGCCCTTAATGCCATAGGGTAAAGCCCGACTCGACAGATGTTCCCGCCAGAAGAAATCCCCCACTTTGAGGAAGAGATCCGTCTGCCTGCTGATGCTGGGAAGGAAATGTAAGGCTCGGAATTTGCAAGCGTAACATCGTCACAGGTTGCAAGTACGTATGGAGACACGTTTACATAACAGCATACTTTTGTGACATGAAGTCAATATTTACGGAAGGCCAGAAACAATATGATGTAGATGTCTGTCAGGCAGGTAAATATAATCAATTATGAGCAAACCTGAGCTTGATTGTTTAAAATCCTTCAAATTTGCATGATATCCTCAATTAAAATGTGCATTTCCACTATGGAGAGCAATAAGAAAACAATAACCATCGCAATACAATATATCTATGATACATGAACCCAGAACCACGACAAGGAGACAGATGGAATGCCATTGAAAGTTTAGTTAAGCAGACAAGGTCACAAGGGGCGGGCTGGGCAGGGAATCCAAGGTCCAGAAAACAGGCAAGCAGGGTAAAAACAGGCAGGTCAGGAAAAATGGGAATTTAGAATACAGGAAAGGGAAAGTGAGCTGCAGGTGAGATGGGCTGAAAATAAAGTGAGCAGAATATGTGCCACTTAAAGCAACCATTGTTATATCAGTGGTATTAAGTAAAAAGGCGAAATTTTGAAGGCGACATAATTCAGACTATTGTCTGTGTTACTTGTCAAGGGGCAGCTGCAAAATGTTCTTGTGGGTTATATAAACAAACACCCCCAGAGGAATACAAATAAATGCCTCCCCCAGCAAATCACCAGTTAATTAAACTTTCTGCAGGTCAGAAGGTTCAGAGGTCTGTCAGCCAGAATGAGTCAATTGGCCACGATGCCTCCCTTAAAAGAAAGGTGGTCTTGAATAAACATTTCAGACATTCCATCCCAATCTGACTTTCATGGGCCTTTGATGTTATTGAACTCAAAACCATTTGTACAAATATATAGTATTTTGTTTCTATAATTGTATCTAATTGTATATTTATTTGGTTACAAGCTTTGTACTTTCCACAACACATGTGGAAAATACAATGTGTTTTTGTCAGTCCATCATTATTTCCATTCATTTTGATCTAAATTACAAAAAAAGTTAATTCAATGGAAATTTGTGAATACTTTTTCCCCCTCTACAATACAAATCTTGTTCTTTGGGAAATATGCTTCTGCTTCTCTTCTGACAGAGAGAGAGAGAGAGAGAGAGAGAGAGAGAGAGAGAGAGAGAGAGAGAGAGAGAGAGAGAGAGAGGCTGGCACCTTGGCTTCCAATAAAAACGCTGGCGAAGAGTGCCCTCCCAATCAGCCCGTCACCCACACGCCATTACTCACTTTAAATTGAGGCTCTCCCACTTGTGCTGCGTGAGCCAACCACCACATGGCACCGTGCTACTGTTTGGAGACTTGGTGACTTCGTAGCTGAAATACAAAAGACACATTCATAATGTAACTCATAGGAGCTCACGGTTCACCAGTTTGAGTGTAGTGTTTCCCCTACATGCGTCCAAACGGTGGCGCACGCTGGATTACGCGAAAAACAAATTGTCATTTTTCAGAATTACAAATTGGGTTGGGCGTCCCGAATGCTATTTGTTTTATTTAAACGCATATATCATATGAGCCCTCTACTGGACCCCCTTAATTGTTACATTGGCATTATTGTCATTGGAAGAATAAAGTGGAAAAAGATTGAGAGAATATTAGTGTTCTGCCATAGGAGAATATAAATGCATGAAGATACTGTAGGTGGCGTTAGCTCATGAATGGCTTCAGACTAAATGTAATAAACATAAAAAGAAAAAGTAACAGAAAGTAGCCTACATATTTGATTGTGTAGAACAGAGGCAAGAGTATGATGAAACCCAGACGGTGGTATTACTACAGATTGCAGACAGAAAACAATATTCGCGCGAACATCGTGTTATGTTGTTAGCATTTTTCTGTTGAAATCAGTGCACCAGAGCACTACTGGAATCACTGATCACACGACCTCTTTGTTCCTGCCTGCACACATCAGCACCATGCACACTCACATCAGCATTGTGCAGGCGCACGTCAACACAGTGCACGTCAACACAGTGCACCTCACACACTTCAGCACTTCAGAGAAAAAAAAAATCTGTTGACACTGTTTAGTTGAAGACATTTTGAAGCAAGCCAATTTGCCCATTTGATATTTAGTCATTAAAGAGCAGGGGTTCTCAACCTTTCTTCCATCAGCGCCCCCTCAGGGTTACCTTTGACAGTACATCGGCTCAAAGGTTTTGACTCAAAATGGAGCATATTCGCTGCATGTACTCCAAAGTACGTACACAACGTATTCAGATACAGCTAACTAATGAACAGGTACAACCTTTACATCCTTTACAACCATCGATCACAGGACGTTTCCGATGAGAATCGAGTGAGCTGGCACTCGCCACTGCACTATCCTATGCCGGGAAAACATTTATGGCATCATCATCACAACGGGCATGAGAGAGGTTACGTAACCTTGACGTGAACTGCCTCTAAGTGATCCCTCCCCTTCCCCAGGTGTCAGATTTAACCTCAAGGTGAGATATACTGTAAATAATAATATAAAGGAATAGAGTAGTAGTGGTAGTTCCTGGTGGTGGCACAGTGTGTGTTTTTGGTGGGTGGCAGTAGCTCAGGAGGTAAGAGCGGTTGAGCGGTGGTCTGGTACGTTGAAGGTTGCCAGTTCAATCCCCGGGCTCCGCCTAGCTAAGTGTGGAGGTGTCCCTGAGCAAGACACCACCTAACCCTAACTGCTCCTGACGTGTTGGTTGTTACCTTGCATGGTTGACACCACCGTCGGCGTAAGAATGTGAGGCGATAATGTTAAGCGCAATATAAATGCAATCCATTTATCATTTTAATGAAAGGAAAGGAATAGAGTAGTAGTAGTAGTAGTAGTTCCTGGCGGTGGCAGGGAGTGTGTTTACCTCTGGAGGACAGCGTAGGAGCAGTAGTAAGTAACAAAGGAGATGAAGAACAGGAGCACCACGAGTAGCCTGAACCACAACGCTGGACGGACAAAAGACATGCAGGGCCGGGACGTTACACACAAGAGACGAGTAGGACACCACGTTCAGTTCAAGCCCATCTCATCCAGTTTGAAAGAGGTATATGTGTTAGGACACGCATGAAGGGAACTATGTGGGTTAAAACAAGTATATTTCCAAATGTATTTAATTGTCATTTGTTATGATGGTGTGGCTTTCCAAATAGTGAGGGGGGGGGGGAATACAAATGTTAAAAATGACAATGCGAGATTAAGCCTTTGAATGTTCTTTTTGGTTATATTTTCAGAGTGCACCACATTGAAACAATTACTGATGTGGATTTGGGGACCAGTGGGGGAAACAATGAAGAGAGCGTACTTTTCGTTGACATCTGGAACATCTTCACATGCTCCAGGCTCTTCTCATCGCCGGACAGGTTTGAGCAGCTCTACAATACAGAGAGGTGTAAAAGGATGCGGTGGGTTAGTATTAGAAGTCTGTCACGGTTTCCGCCGTGCCTGTGTATTCTCTATGTGCCTCGGCCGGGTCTCCGGGCTCACTGTGTGTTGGTGGGCGTGGCTCCGGAGTCCGGTGCCGCCCCAGCGTCATCAGCCGCACCTGCGCTATCGATCTACAATCAACTGCAGGATCAAAACCCTCATCGCCAGATCGTTGATTTAGTCCGTATGGATCGTGACCCGTCTCCAGCCAGCCCGCTCCTCTCTCCCTCTCTCTCTCTCTGCCTGTCTGTCTGCCTGCCTGTCTGTCTGTCTCCAGGGTCGTGTTAATGCATAGGCATTATAGGCACGTGCCTATGTGATCTCGTGGAGGGGGGGGCCGAAAATGCACCTTCAAATATGAATGATGATTTTTTTTTTTTTTTGTAAAGACAAAAATAAAACGATGTTATTTAATAAAAAATATTTTCAGGTTCTGGTATCGTAATATTATGTAACGGCCAATAGCCCTTTAAGATATAGTTGTGTGTCCCCCCTTTAACTTACTTTAACTTACTGTGACGTGTGTGTCACATGAATCACTCATGTGATTCATTGCACCATCAACCGGACTGGTATGATCAATAACGTTACAACGGTACCTCCTTTGCTCAGTGGTTCAATCACGCAGCACAGCCCTTTCGCAACTTCAAGCTTTATTACATCACCTACAACGGTTTAGTTTCACATTGAAACGGTAGTATTACAGGCTACGTGAGCAAAAACAAACCACACCCTTGTTTCAGTGGTGTGTGTGTGTGTGTGTGTGTGTGTGTGTGTGTGTGTGTGTGTGTGTGTGACTCTATCTATTGTAGGCACGTTATTGCATATCCATAAGGCTTGTGTTTTGTAACTTTGTCAAAAAACTTTACCTTGTATTTGTAGTGTGTGTAGTGACTCAGTGGGTCATGTGACGTTGTTACATGGAATAATATGATTTGTGGAGTCTAATGAAGCTCAGTCAAACGGTTGAATTTATTCTGCACTTTGAGCTCTGTTAGTGAAACGATGCATCGTACAGCTTAACGGTCCAATATTGCAACGGGTCATCTAACAACGCATTATCAAAACATATAGTATAGGTTCTAATAAAATAAATCCTGACATGCCGTCCGCAGTCATTTTACCCGCGCAATGTTTTTTGGGGGAGGGGCCAGGGGGGCCCAGAGATCGTCCTTGACTATGTCACAGCCATGCCTGTCTCTCATAGAAATACATATTCTTTGTTCCTATACTCCGAGTCTGGATCTTGCGTGTGGGTCCTCCTGTAGCCTACATCGTGACAAAGTCAGTGGAGGTTGTGTGCGTGGAAGTCACACATGTGAGGTAAAGATTTGACGAAGGGGTCGGCTGCGATACTGGATTAGATTTAAGAAGATTGCAGCCTCTTGAAGAGCCGTATGGAATCCCATTTTTGCACATTTAAAGCACATTTTAAGGAATTGAAACCACATAAAAATACAAACAACAAACCTGCTCCTCATTTCACAATCATGTCATAAAATCTGCTTATTGCTTCCACGGTGGTCAAACATGTATGAATAAAGGAAGGAAATCTCTTGAGAAGCATTTCCTGTGAGGCAGACTTGCTAAATGTAATTGGCAAGGTATTACTCATCTCCTTGCTGAGGCTAAAAAAGCTGTATTGCATGTATTTTGCAGCTTCCAAAACACTATTCTCACACATTCTGTAAGAAATTAAGTTATACTTTAATTTGTATATCAATAATGGATTGTGTTTCTTAAATGAAAATAAAATGAGTTTCAAACAGATTTTATTTCAAATGTATTCAAATACATCTTTCCATTCCAATAATTTCCATTTCAATGGTATTATATGTATTGCTACAAATGCCAATGCTTTATGTGATCTTCACTAGTTAAACGTGTGTGTCCACGTATTTGCGTGCGTGTGCGTGTGCGTGTGTGTGTGTGTGTGCCTGCTTTGTTGAACATAAGCTCTTGCTCACTGCTTTGGAAATAAATCTGTTCTTAATTACTACTTGGGAAGAGCAAGTCAGCTCAAATGCTTTGAGAAGAAACAGCGGTTAACCATTTCCAGTCGGTCATCTCAGACCCTTCCCAGACAACCAGGAAGACCAAGTTGAAGAAAAGAGCCGAACTGCAGCCATAATAAATTCTTGCTGCATGGGCCATATTCATCCTTAGCAGAAGATGCCTGAACCTCAGTCAAGCTCAATGGAAACAGCTTTTTAACCCCATTCACAATGTTGGTCAGAACATATTATCCACAGTGGATAATATGACTTATTCACACACACACACACACACACACACACACACACACACACACACACACAACATTTGTACAGGATCAAAGGATTATCATTTTAGAGGACGTGACCAACTCTACAATTAACACACTCTCGTTATCCAGTAATCTGGAACCGTGACGTAGGAAGTCCGAGTCCAGATGTGAGGAAGAGGGGCGCATGCATGCAGGGCAAAACAGCCACTGCATGCAAGATCTCTGTATTGTCAAACAATTTTTAAAAAGAAAGTGCTACAAAAACACCTGGGTGAAATAAAATGCTTTCAGTCGGATGGCATGTGTGATATAGTGTCCTTAGGTTTATAGTGTTTATTATTGCTTCTTTAGCATTGTGTTATCTCACTTATGCCAATAACTAAACAGCCCCACAACCACAACTAGATCTGTTAAGCAGCCTAGTTGAGGCAGGGTGTTCTATAACACGATTGTTTGTTGTATGCTGTTCTATTATAAATTGTTATTTGGTCATTTTCTATTGTACTTTAAAATAGGCTACTGCAGTGTTTGTATAGAGCGTCAGGATGTTCACATAAGGAAATGTTGCAATAGCTGCAATGTTGCAACTTCTCCCATCATACCCTAAAATACCACAACACAACCCATGAGACCAAATAGACCAGATAATAGATGTCTATGCACCTATCATCCATCCATGAGTGGAAAAAAAAATTCTCCCAATATGCATTTGCAGGAGTATTATATACATATAAACGTGCTTACCGGCTGTTACTGGTTAATCCAGGGTGCTGTTTGATCAGAAGACGGAGGGTATCGTGTACATAATGTTCACGGTGGTGGAAGGAGGAAGGGAGGGGAGGTGTCCGCAAAAGGAAATCAACGCCGAGAAACCAATCAGTCGTCTCGTGCGGAAACACCCTGGTGACCGCAGGGCGGCAGCCGCCAGCCTCTTCGTGTCTCCGAGCGCATAACGCGACGGTACTCGAACGTCTTCGATGAACGGAGCACGTCCAGCCGCGTCTGGGTCGTGAGACGCATGCGCATCTGTAGCCTATATGTACAGTATACAGGCTATGAGCTGGTAGGCTTATTCGTAAAACAAACAAAAAAAGCATGTATTTTATTTAAATACAAATACTGTAGGCTAAACATGTGAAACTATACCCAATTCAAAATATGGTGTGACACTGAAATATTCAGTTTGTACTGTATGTATTATGAGTCATTTGGAAAGCTTTGAAAGTTGAGATGAGAAATGAGAATTTTAGATGTGCCATTGGCCATTGATGAGATCACCTGGTGGCCAAACCCAGGCAGCGACCGACCATGAAGAAACTCATGGAAACGATAGGCATGGTCTTATAACTGTAGGGAGGTCCGGGGGCAGTGGTGTAAGGGAGGGGCCGCAACCGGGGGCACCTGCGCCTGGGGGCCCCCTGACTTTAGATTAAAAAATACAAATAAAGTAACATATATATATTGTATATACTGTATATATATACATATACAAAAAGTCATGAAGTGAACCTTCTCCTGAAAAAATAGGCGCCATGTGGAGGGAGGGGGCCAGGAGGTGGATCTACAATTCCTGGGATCCCGACCAGGTCCTCTCTTCAGCCGGGTGGGTGGAGGGGTTCTGGGGGAGGGAGTCCTCAGAGTCTGAGGACGACTCCTCCTCGTCCGGGGTGTCAGGTGGGGAGGGGGGGGTGCAACCGATGGAAGTCGTGATGATGTTAAGGTTGAGGATGTCGCGAGCGGAGACCCAGGACCTCTTCTCTGGACCGTATCCCTCCCAATCAACAAGGTATTGAAGACCCCTTCCTCTTCCACCCGGAGAGGAAGGTCCCGAATGGAGAACCACACCTTCTGGCCAACCTGGTAGATGAGTGCCTGGGTGCGGTGTCAGTTGGCCGAGGTGGAGTATCTGTCAGTAGCTCGTGCTTGAGTCCAGGTTCGACGGCAGTGGCGAATGAAGATCTGGACAGATGGACAGGAGACATCTCCTTCCAGGGACGGGAAGAGTGGCGGTTGGAAGCCATAGGCACACTGGAATGGGGAGAGGCCAGTGGCGGAGCTGGTCAGGGTGTTGTGGGCGTACTGGACCCACAGCAGTTGTTGAGACCAGGACGCGGGATTCTGTGAGACCATGCAGAGAAGCACCGTCTCCATCTCATGGTGCATATGTTCTGACTGACCATTGGACTGGGGGTGAAAACTAGAAGACAGGCTGACGGTGGCTCCAAGTAGGACACAGAACTCCTTCCAGAAGATGAACGGGTAGGACAGGTGTTGATAAACTCCCCGGTGTCCTCCTCCAGGGAGGCCAACCAGAAACGTTGAAGAAGGACGTCCTGGGTCCTCTGGATACCCGGATGGCTGGTTAATTTGGAGGCTTGGGCCCATAAGAGTACGTCGGACCTCAGGGCGATCGGGGGGCAGGTGCTGGGACCGGGTTGGCACGAAATGTTATATTATATGGCTTATAGAGCAGTTCAACCACTTTATCATTGTGAAAATGAAATGTGTACCTCAAATGTATTTTTTACTTTCCAGATCATTTTGAAATGTCATATGCAATATTGGTAGTTGTTGTTAGTAATTAGTGAGTAGTAGTGACGTTACGTTCGCGAACGATCCGATTCTTTTGAACGACTCTTTGGTACGAACGAAGGGAACTGAGTCGTACGTCTTGGTGAGAGCCGTTCCTTTTATCGTTCGTTCACTTGCTGCCCCTAAATCCACTCCCCTTGACGTGAACACTGAGAAACATCTCCTGTTTTTGTCAAAGCAGCTCAGTTTTATTTTACTCTGTTTTTATGATACTTGAAATATTGTTCAGAAGTAGTTTTACTATTTATTCTTAAAAACTCTGGTGTGAAATGTTTTGTTGTTTTGTTGTTTGATTCTCACTAAAATCTGTTTTGCACAAAAGTATTGTGGCAGCCGGAGGCAAGTGCCCCATGGAGAGGTGATGAATGGACGTTATTGCCGATGGCCGGCATAGGCCACTGGCGTCTATCTCGAGGAGGGATGACGTCAGCGGAGAATCAGCCGCAACCCGCGGAAAGGGGACAGGTGCGGCTCATTAATAACATAATTAGGAGAGGATAAAAAGGACTCCATGATAACTAACAGGAGGAGTAGCTGAGGCGAAACTGGAGGAGCGTGCTGTGTGCAGAGGGAGGAGAGACAGAGTTGGCTGTGTGCCCGTGGATTAATGAGACCCCGCTTCGTGAATGACCCCCCCGCCTGTCTGACAACCTGCATCCAAGCCCCACCCTGGACTGTACGAGAATCTGCCTACATGTACCGACCCCTGCCTACAGACAACGTCGATTCTCGTGGATTACGGACCGGCAAATACTAACCCCTATCTCTCATTCCCCTGGTAATGTAATAAACGAGGCAACTAAACTATATTACCTTGGTGTGGACAGTGACATTATTGTACTCAGTCGAGTGACCCTTCCCATTCCCTGGAAGAGTGTCACATATGGTGGAGAATGCGGGCAACTACGATCGACTGAGTACAATACAATCATGAGTGATACCAGTGTTCCAGGAAATGCTCGCACAGATGGTGCAGAACACCCAGCTGCAACAGCAGAACATGCACCAGCAGCAACAGATGGACTTATTAATGACCCAGCATGGGGAACAAATATCGCAGATGAAGCGAGAGATAAGAGCTAAAAGCGGCGAGAGGGGAGCAGGAAGCCACCGCTCCGACAAGGTGAGTAAACCCTGCGCAGTTTTTGATAAAGCAGACCCCCACCGATAGCGTGGAGACATTTCTCCGCCACTTTGAGATCACCGCACAGCGGGAGAACTGGCCAGAGGCGCAATGGGCGGACTTAATAGCGCTCTTTCTGAGCGGGACAGCGCAAGCCGCCTACCAAGACCTGACTGAGGGAGCAACAGTCACATACGGGTCATTAAAAGAAGAAATATTGCAAAGTCATGGATTCACACTAATCGCCCGGTCCCAACGATGCCATGATTGGAACTATGATCCGACAGTCTCTCCCCGAGCCCAGATGCACAAACTCACGCGCATCACTAACGGGTGGCTGGTGTCGGACCCCAAAACCCTGGGGCCCATTGAACGAGTGGTGATGGACCGGTTCTTGCGAGCCTTTCCTATGGAAGCAAAGAAACTGGCAGGACAGAGCAACCCTAAATCTGCAGAGGCCCTAGTAGATATACTGGAGGGCTATCAAGCGGCCCAGGGGTTGCTGCGGCAGGGCCGACCGACCAAGACGGAAACGGGAATCCGACACACCAAACGCCAGCGAGGGGACGACGTCGGCCGGCGGCCCGCGGCCCCAGCCGACCTTCCAGACGTCGGCCACTCGTGAACCAGGACAGGAGGAAGTGTTATGAGTGCGGTGAGACAGGACACATCGCTTGGAACTGCCCTCACCAGGAGGACGTCCCCATGCCCACTGCCTCAGCCAGCGACACAGGCCGACCCTGTGGATTATTGACCGTCTGCTGGGCTCAGGAGAGCGGCGGGGTGCCTATGACCCCCGTGAGAGCTAACGGGAAAGACGCTACGGCCCTCCTGGATTCCGGAAGTGCAGTGACACTAGTGAGACCTGATTTCGCCCAGGTGCCTCATCTAAAGGGCACCATGAGTGTGACGTGCATACATGGAGAGACCAGGGAATATCCTATTACCACCTTGAACCTCCAGACTACCAGAGGCAGATACGCGAGGACGGCAGAGGTGGTACCGGACCTCCCCGTTCAGGTCCTTATCGGCCGGGACGCGGATATATTCCCGAGACTGTGGCACAGTTGGGGAGGGAAGAGAGCCCCACGGGTCCCACAAGAGACCCAAAAAGCCATCTCTCGAGGCAACCCAGTTATGCGGGTTCCAGGAGGTGGATACAGAGGGGTCTACGGAACCCCTCTCAGAGGGGGCGGCCAGTGCGGCGGCAGACGCGGCCGAGGCAGCCACCTATGAAACGGCGCGGGAAGAGAGCCGGTCAGCGGAGGAAGAAGAAGAGTTCGGGGAGATATTTCCCCCAGCATCCTGATGAATCGGCCCTCTCGCCAGGGGGTTTGGCAGGGCGCAGTTGGAAGATCCCAACCTGAACAGCGCGCTCCAGCAGGTGTTGGTGGTGGACGGCAAGGTGCTGGACAGCGTAGACCAAGTGAGTTTTCCTCATTTTGCCATTAAACATAACCGGCTGTACCAGTTCATAATGAAAGCCGGAGTACGGCAGGAATTGTTGTTGGTTCCCCGCCCCTTCATTCCCCAGGCCCTACAGTTCGCCCACTCTCACCTGCTGGGTGGCCACCTGGGGGTGGAAAAGACAATGGAGAGGATCCGAGCCAGATTCCACTGGCCGGGAATGAAGAAAGCCGTAGAGGACTTCTGTCGTAGCTGCCCCGATTGCCAGCAGGTGGCGCCCCGACCTCACCTGAGAAATACGCTCATCCCTCTACCCATTATTTCGGTGCCCTTCAGCCGGATTGGTGGGGCCCTTACCCAGGAGCAGTCGAGGACACAATATATTCTAGTCATCCTCGATTATGCCACGAGGTATCCAGAGGCGATACCATGGCCACAAAGGGAATCGCCCGTGAACTAATGATGTTCTCATGAGTCGGAATACCTGAGGAGATTCTCACCGACCAGGGCACTGCCTTCATGTCTTGGATTATGAAGGACTTATGTGGATTAATGAAGGTCACCCAACTCAGAACCTCGGTATATCACCCACAGACCGATGGACTAGTGGAGCGGTTCAACCAGACCCTGAAGCAGATGTTAAAAAAGACAATAGAGGCAGACGGGCGGAATTGGGATCAACTAATACCCTTTCTGCTATTCTCAATTCGAGAGGTGCCCCAGGCATCCACCGGCTTCGACCCATTCGAGTTACTATATGGAAGAAGACCGCGAGGAATCCTGGACCTGGTAAAAGAAGCCTGGGAGCAACAACCCTCTCTCCACCGAACCATGGTGGAACATGTGGAGGAGCTAAGAGAGAGAATGACCACACTATGGTCCGAGAGCATATGACGGAAGTGCAAACCGCCCAAGCCCAGGTATACAATAGAGGGGCCCAACCCCGAGAGTTCATCCCAGGAGACAGAGTGTTGGTCCTGGTGCCCACCTCGGAGTGCAAGTTCCTGGCGAAGTGGAACGGACCCTACGAAATTCTGGAGAAGGTGGGAGAGGTAAACTATAAGGTGAGGCAACCAGGACGAAGACCGCCGACCAAGATATACCACATCAACTTACTTAAAAAATGGGTGGCATGAGATGTGTTGTGCTCTCTCTCTCCTCCTCCCCCTGTAGGTAACAAGACCCACCTGATCGAGGTCCCGATGGGCGATCAAATAACCCCCACCCAGAGACAAGACTTACGGGAGCTGATCAACCGGAACCGAGATGTGTTTTCGACCGAGGCGGGACATACAGAACTCATCCAGCATCAAATCGTTACGGAGCAAGGAAAAAAGGTGACTCAGGCCCTACCGGATCCCGGAGGCCAGAAGAGAGGCCATCAGAGTGGAAGTAAGGAACATGCTTAGGGCGGGGATAATCGAAGAGTCCAACAGTGAATGGTGTAGCCCGATTTGTCTTAGTATCCAAGCAAGATGGCACTATACGTTTTTGTAATGATTTTAGACAATTGAATGAAATCTCTAAATTTGACGCATATCCCATGCCCCGAGTAGATGAGTTAATCGAACGACTGGGAAAGGCACGATTCATTACAACCCTGGACCTGACTAAAGGGTACTGGCAGGTACCTCTGGCTCCGGGAGCCAGAGAAAAGACTGCATTCGCGACCCCGGATGGCTTATTCCATTATCGAATGTTACCCCGAAAACAGAATTACTCCACCGTGGAAAAAGAATGCTTGGCAATAAAGTGGGCCCTAGAGGAACTGAAATATTATTTATTGGGAGGGCACTTAGTCTGGATGTCGAGAAATAAAGAGAACAACGCCAGGGTCACCCGCTGGTTCCTAATACTCCAACCATATGCTTTCAATGTCGTTCACAGGTCCGGAGCTGCCCATGGGAACGCGGATGCGCTGTCTCGGCGGGATGCGCTGAGTTCATGGATCGCCCCTTCCCTCAGGTCGGAGATGAGGAGGGGGGTGTGTGGCAGCCGGAGGCAAGTGCCCCACGGAGAGGTGATGAATGGACGTTATTGCCGATGGCCGGCAGAGGCCACTCGCATCTATCTCGAGGAGGATGACGTCAGCCGCACCAGCGGAAAGGGGACAGGTGCGGCTCATTAATGTAATAATGAATAGAGGATAAAAATGACTCCATGGTAACTAACAGGAGGAGTAGCTGAGGCGAAACTGGAGGTGCGTGCTGTGTGCAGAGGGAGGAGAGAAAGAGTTGGCTGTGTGCCCGTGGATTAATGAGACCCCGCTTCGTGAATGACCCCCGCCTGTCTGACAACCCGCATCCAAGCCCCACCCTGGACTGTACGAGAATCTGCCTACGTGTACCGACCCCTGCCTACGGACAACAACGATTCTCGTGGATTACGGACTGGCAAATAATAACCCCTATCTCTCATTCCCCTGGTAATATAATAAACGAGGCAACTAAACTATTACCTTGGTGTGGACAGTGACATTATTGTACTCAGTCGAGTGACCCTTCCCATTCCCTGGAAGAGTGTCACAGTATATTATACTTGTTTTTTATTGTACCAATAAAACGTTTTCTAATTAAGAGTTGCATGAATTGCATTCAAGGCGAGGCAACTTTATTGACAACACATAGAGGGTACATTCAAAGTAGTACATTCAATGACATGGATATGGTCTGGAGCCAACTTGTGTCATGTTTACAATGCAGATCATTGACATTAAGGTCTGGCAATACAGTCAATCATTATCATGGTGACTATTTCTCAGATAAACCTAGTAACGGAACGGAGCCATAAGATCCGGCTCCGCCGATTCCTGCCTAATGTTTCCATGGTGCTAGAGCCTTTACATGAACTCCTGAGGAAAGCAACACCATGGAGATGGGGGGAAAGGTCAAAGTCAGGCATTCGAGGCCACGAAAGAGTCTCCAGTCAGAGCAATTGTTGGTGCATTTTGATGACACAAAACCCCTTTACCTGTCTTGTGACGCATCACCGTATGGTGTTGGGGCAGTCTTATCCCACCGGTTCCCAAATGGCACTGACAGACCCATTGGATACATGTCACGGTCTCTGTCAACAGAACGGGGGTATTCTCAGATGGAGAAGGAGGCTCTGGTAATAATGTTCGGCCTGAAGAAATTCCACCAGTACCTGTTTGGAAAACACTGCACAATTGTCAGACCACAAGCTACTGCTGGGCCTTTCGGGTGAGAACAAGGGCATCCCACAGCAGGCGGCTGCCAGGATGCAGAGATGGGCATTGACACTTGCAGCCTATGAATACACTTTGGAGAACAAGGAGGGCTCAAAACATGGGAATGCAGAAATGCAGACTTCCACTGCCAAGCGCACCTACAGACACACAAAGTGAGGGGGAATGGGTGATGCTCATGGAACACATGAACGGCACACCGCTGCAGGTCAAGCAAATTCGGGACTGGACCCGGAGAGACCATGTACTGTCCAGAGTACATCAGTGTCTGATGCAAGGCTCATGGCCTACAGTGTGCACTGACTCAGAAATGCAGCCCTATGTGAGACGACAACATGAACTGAGCGTGGAGGATGGATGCATACTGTGGGGGAGTAGGGTGATAATACCACCTCAGGGGAGACAGACTATGATTGAAGAGTTGCATGAGGCCCATCCTAGAGTTTCAAGGATGAAAGCGTTGGCTCGGAGCTATGTGTGGTGGCCGAACAAAGAGCTGGAGGCTGCAGTGCGCAGATGTCATGCTTGTCAGTCCAACCAAGCCACCCCAGCAGCAGCACCGTTACATCCGTGGGAGTGGCCAAACCAACCATGGATGCGGCTGCATGTGGATTTTTGCAGGCCAGTGTTGGGAAAGATGTTCCTGATTGTCATTGATGCCTATTCCAAGTGGATCGAGGCTCATTCAATGCAGGTCATAACATCAGCTGCCACCATAGACAAGTTGCGAACCATCTTTGCCACCCATGGAATCCCAGCTGTTCTGGTCAGCGATAACGGGCCAAGTCTGGTCAGCGCTGAGTTCAAACAACAAGAATGGCATTAAGCATGTAACTACAGCACCTTACCACCCATCCTCAAATGGTTGTGCAGAGCGTGCGGTTCGCGTGTCAAGGAAGGAATCAGGAAGATGGGGGAGGGGAGTGTGGAGTCAAAGCTATCCAGGTTCTTGTTGAAGTATCGTTCAACTCCGCAGACCACAACAGGGGCCACACCAGCTGAGCTCCTCATGAACTGGAGAATCAGGACTCAACTAGATTTAGTGCGTCCTTCACTGTGCGACAAAGTTGGACTGAAACAGGCCACACAAAAAGAATATCATGATAAACATGCCCGGGACCGGGTATTCATGGAGTTGGACCCAGTTTATGTGAGAGGGTACTCGGGCCAGAAGTGGATTCCGGCAACACTGGTCGAAAGGACAGGACCAGTATCATGGAGGGTGCAAACACAGGACAGTAAGGTGGTAAGACGACACCAAGACCAAATCCGACCACGACATGACATCAAACTGACAGAAACCAGCCGCCAAGAAAAGAGTTTAACGGTGGATCCGGTGCCTCTTGAGCTGGCAGATCCTGAGCCAGAGCATCTGGCATCAGAGACTGATGAGCGGGCACTCCCTGAACCGGGTCTGGATGCCGGTAGACGTCATCCAATGGGAGTTAGGAAGGCACCTACTTATCTCAAGGATTATGTCATTTCAGGGGCAGAATAAACCCCGTAGGTGCCTCGAGGAGGGTAGTCGACCCCTACCTCGTAGTTGGGGTTCATTGTTCATTGTTCATTGTTAAGAATGTTATACATAAACAAACAAGAAAGAAAGACATTTTGAATGGCTATGGGGTGAGGGAGTGTTGCAACATGAATGTTAAATGAATGTGTTTCCACTCAGGCAGTCAGAATCACTATAGAGGTCCTGTGGGTCCGGGATATAAGATAGCACAGGATGCTGGGAAGCAAGTACAACTAAATGACTTAAGTTGTAACGTGAACTGAGGTAAACGGTATGAAGAGAAATCTGGACTCTGCACCTTTATTACAAATTAACATTAACGGTCTGTCAATCAGTCAATCAGACCCACAGTCCAATCATTCTCCTGAGTGAGATTATTTATCAGATAAACCTAGTAACCATGGCTCTTTTGAACGGCGCTATAAGATCCGCAGCACAATGAGCCTGCTTCATTAGACAGCAAATTAGACGCAGTGGTTCCCAACCGGGGGTACGCGGAACGTTCACGTTCACGCTGCGGCGGCGCGCATAGCAGTGTGGGAACGAGCGCTCTCATCTGTACCCACGGTGCAGCTGCGATGACGCGGAAAGTGCGTGGGCTGCACGGACGCGTCATGAAGGTAAACCCCGAAATTAAGTGGAATCACTGTATTATCCACCAGGAGGCTCTCGCCAGTTAAAGGATGAGCCCCGAGTTAAGTGCTGTTATGGATGACGCAGTTAAGGTGATTCATTTCATTAAGTCCAGACCAACGAATCACCGACTATTTCAAACTCTTTGTCAAGACAGCGGGCGGAGCAGAGCAGCTACCACTACTCAGGCTGTTTGAACTTCTCGCACTAGAGAGTGTCTGCTTTCCAGACGAGAGTACTTGCATCCTCTCGCAGTTGTTTTTCAGGATGCAGGCTGGGGTTGCACGGATGGCATATCTTGCCGATGTCTTCTCCAAGCTTAATGAAGCTTAACCTCTCACTTCAAGCAAGGACTCACTTGTCCTTAACATGTATGACAGAGTGAATGGATTCATAAATAAAGTCAATTTATGGGAGACGAAATGCGACAAGGGGGATATACGCTGTTTCCCGCTGCTTGATGGCTATCTTGCCACTACTGATGCTGAAAAAAAGCACATGGTGAAAATTGTGAAAACACATCTGTCCAAACTCAATACTGAGTTCAACCAGTACTTTCATGACATTGAAGCAAAGTCAGAACAGCCTGGACTCAGTGAGGAACCCATTCAGAGGGACCTGAAGCAGCAGCAGCCTTCCTGCCAGGACTGCAGGAAAACCTGGTGGATTTGTTCTCTGATCGTGGGCAAAAGATGGCATATGCTGAAAAGTCACTGACAGAGTTTTGGTGTGATGTTGCAAAGGAGTATCCAGAGCTGGAGAAATGTGCATTGAATTAACTCTTGCCTTTTGGATCTACTTATGTGTGAAGTTACCTTCTCGGCCCTGACTCACATCAAAACCAAGCAGAGGAACAGACTGATTGTGGAGCAGCAGCCTGGTGACGGCTGTGACCACACTGCCCCCAGAACTATCAACGCTTATGAAAGAAAAGCAAGCTCAAGCTCATTAAAAGCTCTAGTGACTTAATACAACATGTTTAAACTGCTAGAAGTGAGTCTTAATATTATTTCTTTCACTCACAATAAGTGTAAATGTCAAGTTTAAATTCATTTGTATTAAGGGTGAGTTATACAAGTGATTTTCATTTATTTAATGAGCAGTTGGGTTAAATACAATTACAAAGGTTTAATACAAGAGAAAATGTTGGCGAATCATCACAGATGAGTGAGGGGGTACTTATAGAATGGCGACCAGCTGAAGGGGTACACAAGACAAAAAAGGTTGGGAACCACTGACTTAGAGGATCCAACAGGGCAAGCAAATGGGGGCACACGGGGTGGACAGGACTGGACAGGAAAGAATTAAGCATGCTTCCCACATCACAATGGGATGGGACAACATGACTCTTGGTGTGTGGCCTGAATGTGGTGGGTGCCTAGCGCCAGAGTGCCATTGCCATCGGCCACTCAGGGGCCTCGGTGGAGGAAGATTTTGCCACATTTTCGGGGGTCCCTGCTGAGCATAGACAGTGTCCAGGGGACAAATCCTTTGAGGCCCAGGTCTTTGGGGAGGTCTGCAGGTGGCTGGGGGCAAGCAAGACAAGGATGACACCGGCCCACTCCATCCCCAAAGTGATGGGATGGTGGAAAGTTTTTACTGCACCCTGGCCGCCCAGCTCACCATCCCCACCTGTCAACACCAACAGGACTGGGACCGCCACCTACACTTGGACCTATGATCCTACTGAACTGCCGTCCAAGAGTCCTGCCAGTTGCACACCCACCACTCACATGTTTTGGACGCAAGCTCTGGACACTGGTGGACTTTGGAGGTCCCACCAAGCCTGAGGTTAACAGTGCGGAAAGAAGAGGGATTATTTTCGCCAGGGGCTGAGGGATCGTCTACAGGGGGGTCACAACTACACCGGCCGCCGGCCTCCGGACCACCCGGTGTGGGGCAGGATTTGTATGAGCATGACACGAAGACTGTGGCTGAGAGGGAATAAGGGATGGACTTTAATCCAGAAGAGTCAGTAAAAAACACATCAGGTAGCTTGTTACGGGAACTCTAAAACCCACACCACTTACGACTCAGGTCCACTTTTAGTATCCCGCACGAGCCCCCATGTTACGGCCTCGAGCTGCGTGTAACAAGAAATAAGGGGGGGAAACGGAGGAGTCAAAAGTACAAACGTGTTTTTAAATGTTCAATGGCCCAAGGTCCAAGCTAGTAATCCAACGGTCCAACAACGAATTCAACAACGAATCTGAGATGCCCTCTCTTAAGCCACACGTCACTCGGCCCGCGTTTCCAGGCAGGTCTGATGCCACAGGTCTGCCACAATGCTGCCTGCCATGAGAGGAAGGGCAGCTGCACTCTTATGGACCTGCTTCATTGCTTCATAGCGTAGACCTGTGCGCCAGCTCAAGCAATTAAGCCAATCCACTCCTGCAGGAAACAAAGAGAAACAGAAAAACACACCAAAAGGGAAACACAAAACAAGGCCCAGCCTAGCGGGTCGTAACAATAGTGGATTGGCAATGGGCAGGGTAGTCAGACTAGTGGGGGGTTTCGGTAATGGACATGGTATTTGAATAGTCTGGGGTTCAGCAATGGACAGGGTAGTCGAACAGGGAGGTTCAGCAACTGGGAGGATAGTCGGACAGGGTGGTTTGTTTAGTATTTATCAGCAATGTTTGCATTCATTTTGATTCCTTAATAAGTTTAATATTTCATTTGAAGGAAAATGCAGCATCTGTCTCATTTATGCGCATTTGGGAGATGTTATAATGCAGATTTGGTAAATCCTGTATGTTTTAAGGAATGTTCCTGATGTAGGGGAGCCCAGTGTTCACTTTCTGTAGGTTTAAATTGCTGGGGTCAACTTGAAATGTTTGAGAGAAAAAAAAGATGTGAAAAGACAGTCCATGCGGTTCAAAAATCGCTTGGAATGGCTAATCACGCTCACACCTGGTGGTATAATATGTCTTTACGAGTTTTTCACGGATCTAGCCTCTTTTCCTCTTAAGGTGCACCAGAATGATGTATTTAAATGTTAAGTGCATGCCCCCAGACCACCTTAGAGGGTTTGGACTCCCCCTACAGTAGTTTCACAAAATAGGGCCCCCCAAACAAAATTTCGCATAGGGCCCCTAAAAAGCTAGAAACGGCTCTGGGTATGAGGATACAATTCAATTCAATTCAATTCAATTTTATTTGTATAGCCCTTAATCACAAGACAGTCTCAAAGGACTTTACAGGCCAGATTATTGTGAGCCAAAAGTGATTTATGACACCCCCCTAGCCCCGCCCCCCTAAGGACAAGAAACGACTCCCTTAATTAACAAGGAAGAAATCTCGAGGAGGAACCTCAGAGTGTGGATCCCTCCTTCCAGGGATGGTTCGGAGTGCAATGGGTGTCATACGGGCATTAAAAACAGGGGTAACAAAACATGACAAATTATAAACGACAAAGTGCAAATAGTAAATGAAATAGTAATATTGTGATGGGGTGCTGGCTGGAGAGCAAGCTGGTAGCCGTCAGGTGGGGTGGTCAGGTATCCAGTCATGATCACAGCAGCACCTTAGATAATGGAGACAACAAGATGGTTAGATGGAGCACAGGGAACATACAAGTAACCTCAACCCCAGTACCAATCAGCAGCTAGGGTAGGCTAGTGCTAACAGTGTTGATTTAGCTGTAATTAGAGCTGATGGGCACTCCTAGCAGCCAAAGTCAATGGTAAATAGGTGGGTTTAAAGTCTAGCCTTAAATATATCAGCAGAGTCAGCCTCCCTGATTACAGGTGGCAGACTGTTCCACAGATAGGGTGCTCGATAAGAGAACGCCCTGTTTCCTGCTGATTTTTTATTCACTTTTGGAATTGATAGAAGGCCAGCCTCTGAAGATCGGAGCGGCCGAGAAGGACAATAGGGAACAATAAGGTCCTTCAGGTACGAAGTGTTGCACATACATCGCCAATGTCCCAACCGGGCACAAAAGATGAATCTCCTACTCTGACTCACTAGAATGAGGGGGAGGAAAGCCTTTAGTACAACATCCCTCAACCCCCAAAAAACGACCAATATTCTTGAAGAGGAACACAGGTTAAGCAGCACAATGAGCTGTCTTCATTATACAGCAGACTTAGACGTATGGATTGCAGGGGGTACTCGAAAGATTAGGGATTGCAATTTATTTCCACACAAAAAAACATTTTTAATACATTTTGTATCAGCCTGGTGTCTAGTTCCGCACCGCAAGTAACCACTGTAGTTCACCTTCACGCTGCGGCGGCGCGCATAGCAGTGTGGGAACGAGCGCTCTCATCTGTACTAGTGATGGGCATTCCGAGTCTTTTCGAGGAGCTGGATCTTTTGGCTCCGTTCACTAAAAAGAGCCGTTCATTTGGCTCTCATTTGGCTCTTCGTTCACTTATAGTTCCGGTTTTGCAGTTTGATTTTCCACTTACGTCCTGTGAGTGTCGGACGCATACGACAGTGCTGCCACGGTGTCCGTGACATTTCTATGGTTTTATTTAGTGTAATGTATATGCCTATGTTTATTGATTAATGTGTTATATTAATTATTAATTACCCACATTTTAATTAAATACGACTAGATCACTTCATCCTTCAACTATGATACTAATGTGATATAAAAAAAAAAAAAGTCTACTAGTCTTTCTTTTAATTTTAAGTAGCCTATATTAGGTCTGCCATAATAAAGATTTCAACTAGCAATATAGCAATGATGATTAGTTTTAATTATTTAAGAATCAGAACATATTTGTCTGTTGAAAAAAAGTTACAGATTAATATAATACTTAAATAATAATAAACACAACAAAATGCAAAAAGTGCAAGATTGCAAAAAAAATCTGTAGTAATCCACTATGCCTACTACCAACAAAATAGTTTTGCTTAAATAAAAGTATTACAAATAATAAAGTGCAAAACTGAAAAAAAACATCTGTAGTAATCCATTATTACTACTACCAACAAGACAGAGTAACTTAACCAGTGTTGCTTTTCTTCTGTGAAATAAACTTTTCTCTTAGGACATTGTAAGAACATACATAATAGGATCATGTTTAATATACAAAAAGAATTCAACACAAATAAAAAGTCAGAGATGGCATAATCTGTAAATAAAAGTATTATAAATAATAAAGTGCAAAAAAATAAATCTGTAGTAATCCACTATTACTACCAACAACCACTACAAGACAGTGTTGCTTAACCAATTTTCTTCCTTCCTCTTAGGTCAGGTTCAGTGGGAGGTTTGTGTTCAAAAAGACAAGTTGCCTCACTTTAGCGGGGCTGAGTCGGTTTCTTCTCTCTGTGATTATCTGTCCCGGTTTGGAAAATATTCTTTCTGAAGGGACAGAAGTGGCTGTGATGCAAAGCCTGGTCATCATGACTTTAACAAGACGGGGGTACATGGCCCGGCTTTTCCACCACTCCAGGGGGTCAGCAGTTCTTTGAAGCAGGGGCTCCTCCAGATAGGACCGGACCTCCATTATTGCATCCGCTGTGGCATTGCGTCTCGTCATGCCTCCAGATACTCTTTCCTCAAAGAGGCTCCAAATGGCAGAGCTTTCTTGTGGAGTATGCCCAGCTGCTGCTCCTGCTTCCTGCTGCTCTGCTGCCTCAGCCTGCAGGGTGACTCTCCCTGCAGCTCCTGCAATTCTTTGCAGAGCCTCGACAGCAGCTCTGGCGTCACCAAAGGCCTGTTTTTTGAACCTTGGGTCCAGAGCCGCTGCCTCAGAGTAGATGGGATTGAATTCCATCCTGTGGAACCGTTGGGCCATTGATGCACTCATTGTTTGCACCAGTTCCTCCACCTGCTCACAATAGCCTCCTCTAGGCAGGTTGGCAGTGATCCTCTGAAGACCCTTTGATAAGATTATCACTTTAGAGGCTGTCACATAGCTGAAAAATAAGAAGGGGACGGGGTTAACAAAAAGATCAGACTCAATTTAGAGATACTCAGTAATATTAATCAAGAGTAAAATACAATTATTTATTCAACCCCATTAATGTGCATATCTAACATATAATACAACAACAACAATAATAATAATAATAAACTGTACCTTTCAGCGCTAATTTCGACGGTCACTTCCTCAAAGGGCTTTAAGACCTGACATGCTTCCTGGACAACTTTCCATTCTTCTTGGGTCAGGCTGCCTATGCGGGCATCAAGCAAAGCCAAGGTGGAGACAATGGCATCTTTCACCTCCAGGAAGCGATTCAACATATAATATGTTGAGTTCCATCTGGTTGGGCAGTCTTGCTTGAGCCGCAGCTCAGGCAGGTTCATCTGGCGCTGTGTTGCTCCCAGTTTCTCTGCCGCAAGTGTGCTCCTATGGAAGTACTCCACTATGGCCTTCACCTTCTCCTGAGTGGGCTTGATTTTCTTCAATCCATCTTTAACAATCAAGTTCAGATTATGAGCCAAACATGGCACATTCAGCCACCCTGTTTTACGGATGGCTAGGGTAATGTTGCTTGCATTATCGCTAACACAAGCAACTACCTTGTCAGTGACCTGCCATTCCCTGGCAATTCGAAGCAGTTCGTCGGCCAGGTTGTCAGCTGTGTGGCGTTCTGTGAATTGAAAGCAGTCAAGGAGGCAGGAGAACATCTTATAGTCCTCTACAAAATGACATGTAATGGACATGTAGCTGCAGGTGGCAATAGATGTCCAGCAGTCTGTAGTAAGAGAGACTGCTGATGCTTTATCAATTCTCTCCTGTAGTGCAGCCCGTGTTTTGTCGTACAGCTGCGGGATCAAACTTTTGGAGAGGGTCTTCCTGCTGGGCAGAATATAAGATGGATTGAGTGCGTTGGTAAAGCTTCTGAATCCCTTGTCTTCGACAATTGAAAGGGGCTGGTAATCAAGGGCAATCAGTTTAGCTAATTCCTCATCCAACTTTTTTGTTTAGATTGACCAAGGGCTTTTGTCATATACTGGCTCAGTGAAGCTTGGACTCCAACTATTGGTCTTGATGCACTAACAGCAGTGTTGCTGGACACTGTGGCAGTAGTGGTTATTCCAGAAGTAGAAGTGGAAGCGCTTGTTCCACCATCTGAAGCAGTGGTAGGCACACTGCTGCTAGCAACACTGACCTGTGTCATCTGCACTGTGGGGTGCTTTGTTTTTATGTGCCTGTGGAGGTTGTTTGTAGATCCAGCTTTAATGGAAATGCTCCCCTTGCACATATTGCATACTGCAGTTGATGCATCTTTACGGGTGAAAAAGGTCCAAATGATACTTCGTTTTCTATTGTCACTCATGTTATCTTCTTCTTAGCGTCTTTGCTTCACGTGCATCTCGGAGAATATGCAAATGAAGGTGACTTCATTTGGGTCAAATCTAGGGGTAACCTGTAATTCGATACTCATGGACAAATCTCGCCAAAGGGGTACCCTATGTGTAATTCGACACTCATGGCTCTTAGTTCTGATTTGCTCATCGGACATGGACTTGAACGTAATACTTTATTTGGCTTTACAGGAATTTGTTTAGCACTTATTATAGCCTACTGCAATATATGTAATACTAGCCTAATTGCACAGCTCATATAATTGACAGATCATGAAACATTTAAGCGTGCTTACAAAACAATAGCATTACACAAATAAATAAATTCTACACTGTTATTATATAACATTTTATATAGCTAATCCAGCCGGCATAGAACGATATAGAATAGACAGTGACAAAAAAAATGAATACACAAGAAATACGCTATTATTTAGTACTTGATTTTTTATTTTATTCTTTACAGAATATTCACATATGATTTACTTGAGAGAAAATAATGTCTTGTCAGCTGTCAGTTTCAAGACTGAAGTGTCGTATGACGTTGAGTTTCCACAGTGTATCAGCAAATTAACGCGTTGAGACACATACGAGGCGAGCTGAGTAACAAAACACTAGTTTTATTGTTTTTTACTGAGTTCACTCAACCATTGAACCTGTTAAAGAGTTGTGCTTGTGCATTTTAACATTAATGTAGCAACCGCAGCGCTCACAACGCCACTGTCTGTCTGGTCACATAATGTTAGCTAACGGGGGAAAAGAGCCAAACCAAATGGATCGTTCACCAAAAAGAATCGGTTCCCTACGTTCACCAAAGAGAGCCGTTCAAAAAGAGCAATTCGTTCGCGAACGACCCGTCACTAATGAGCAGTCAAACTGTGAAATATAGTTACACTGAATATGGTGCGTTTATAGCGTATGAGTTTTGACATGTTTAAAATGAATACATTATAACAAGGATTGAGAGTGTGTCCCTGAGTTAAAAAATAGAAAGTGGCTGTGTTTGTATGCGTGTGCCCATGATGCATTGCGTAGACAATGCAGCAGAGGGTTAAAATAATACGATAAAAACGTCACTGCACGGAAACACAATGCATGACTTTTACAATACACGTTGCGTTTATTTATAGTACTAAACAACTAAACTAATTCACGTATTTCGTGTGAACCTCTCAGTGATAAGAGTAGCTGTGTGGATGGCTTCCCTCGTGGACGCTGTGCTCTTCAGTACGCTCTTGATTCTCTTCAGATCGTATAAATCTTTCGCCTTTTACTAAAGATTTCCGTGGAGAGGATCATTATGAGTATCAACTAATTTTTTGATGCCCTGCCTCACGGCGGGGCTTCCTATCTTGTAAAATATAAGTCTGCTTATTGCGGTTCGTGTCAACTACGAAGGCTTTATTCCTATTGAACCAGAGGGATTCTAATTAATATGTGCTCTAATCATAAATAAAAGTTATTTTCTTTCTTCTCCTCCTCGTTGAAGAACCTTACCTTAACTAACAGCTGAGCATCGTCAGACACATCAGTGGACTCATCTAAACCTATGCATGGTGCCTTATGAATGGCTTCATCCAGCTGAGCACATCCTGGCTTCATATTTCCCTATATGCTGACATGGGTATTTCCTTGATTTTAGCACAAAACTATTCTTTTCGTGCTCGTTTTGGCTCTCGTATCGTTTATTTTCTGCGCCCTCACTTCGGATTTGGGCGGCCGGGTATCTTTCGTATGTTTGGTGAAAACACGTATGTTTTTGTCTCGTAGTGGTGCTTCACATTACCGCTTTTTTTTTAATAATAGCCACAGTCTCGGGACAGATGAGACATAGGCCTACGGGTTTAAAAATAATCATGTACACGTCTGTCCAATCTTCATTAAAGGCTCTGTTCTCTCTGTCTGTCTGTCTGTCTATCTTTCTCTTATTAAAGTGACCCCTGGCGTGTGAGTTTTTACATGTTTAAAATGAACACATTTGGCACCTTAGTTAGAGTGTGTGTACGTTAGTTAGAGTGTGTGTGTGTGTGTGTGTGTGTGTGTGTGTGTATATGTTAGTTAGAGTGTGTGTGTGTATGTTAGTTAGAGTGTGTGCGTTTGTGTGTGCGTGTGTGTGTGTGTGTCGACATGGTCAATGCGCATGCGCCGTATAAGCGCTGTAGTTGTTTGCTTGTTCCCATGATGCATTGCGTGGACAATAGTTTGTGGGGGTAAAATAATACTATAACAACGTCACTGCACCACAATACATAATGCATAAAACATATTCCGTATATATACATATATATATAGTACTAAACAACTAAACTAATTCACGTATTTCGCGTAAACCTCTCAGTGATAAGAGTAGTTGTGTGGATGGCTTCCCCCGTGGACGCTGCGGTCTTCAGTACACTCTTGATTCTCTTCAGATCGTATAAATCTTTCGCCTTTTACTAAAGATTTCCGTGGAGAGGATCATTATGAGTATCAACTAATTTTTTGATGCCCTGCCTCACGGCGGGGCTTCCTCTTTTGTTAAATAAAAATCTACTGATCTAGCAAAGCCTATCTTGCTCTTTTGCAGAAGTGGCATCAATTCCCTTTTTTAATTTGTCGCCGTCATCACTCGTATTATTTATAATGATTGAAAACAAGTGAAGCTTTTAGACAATGAAAAGAATATGAACGTAGCTGCGTTTCAATACAGCGCCAACAGAGGGCGTCGTTACACAATAATAGCAACGCTGTGAAGGAAGGGCTTTTTTTCATTGGGCAACTTCATACAACTTCATATTCAAACACGCTTGATCGTTCCTCAAAATGTGAATTCTCTCACACACACACTCACACACACACGCACACGTAATTACACACATACAGAGCACACACACACAGTTGCAAGAACAGGAAGTGAGAGAGAAACAGGGACATGCTCAGAGTAATTTGACAGAAGCCGGTCTTCCTCAACGGAGTCAAATGCAGACACACATATTGGAATAGACTAAGGCACAGAACTAATTTTGTTGTTGTTGTTGTTGTTTTCTTAATCAACAAGACTTTGGACTGATCAACTTCAGGTAGGCCTACTGGACTTTGTCCATCAACTGACATATTTATCATATGATACAGTTATTAATGTTGATTATTAATCTCAGCACACCCCTGTGTTTTGATGTCAAGGCACCACACACGACCGTTACACTGTCGCTCTCGTTTTCAGTTTAACTAATGCAATGTGATATATTTAAATTTAATTAAAATTATAAAATTTAATTGTATTTTTTTTGTGGAAAGTAGAACCTATATCTAGCATTTGCACCATTATGGCCAAGCCCAATGAAGCCTAGAAAGCCATTTGGAAATGCAATGTGCCAAGTTACCTACTGTGACCAATATATTTCAAATGTTCCATGCTGTGTGACAACAGCCACTTGTACACTGGAAATAGTCTAGACTTGTCAGAACCACAGTGCCACACACACGCACACTCACGCACGCACACACGCACACACACGCACACGCACACACACACACACACACTTTGGTGAAATTTGAAGAAGTAAAAGGGCCCAATGACCGACATGTAAGAAGAAGTATGAGCAGTGAGCCCTGAGTGGAGCGCAGAATATAGAGCGCCTTGTATGGGAAGCCAAACGGTGCGACGTGACGTCGAGTGAAGGCTCAGACACCGCTGCCGATGCAGGCTTCCTGTTTTGTGGTCGACCTTCTGTGTTCGCTCTATTCAGTTGCTTTCGACAGGCCTGACATTTAAGGCTCCCTTTGGCAAATCTGGACAACTTCCTGTGACTTCACTTCTATACTGTATGCGTAGAAGCCAGGGAGGGGGAGCCATCGGGCCTCCTGATCAGCCCGCATTCTTTCCTTTGACGTCAAAAACGCCACGGGGGAGCCAGGCCGGTGATATCTGTGGGTCACCTGGTCTCTTTCTCTCTAGTTATGTGCAGTACTACGAGAAAAACGAGTCTGAAACATTCTACGTTCACAACGTCCTTGCTTGTGGTGTGGTGTCGTTGCTCACTCGCTCACTGTCACTCATTTCATTCCATTTTTACTGTTCCCTCCCATGGTAAGATATGGCACACCTGGACCCACCGGCCGCACAGCAACAGCAGCAGCACTAGTCGGAGAGCAGTGGTGCAAGACAGGTAGGTCGGTCGGACGGACATGGAGCTTGTGTCCGTGGAGTACGAGTACGAGTACGTGACGAGGGACGGCCGACGCGTGTCCATCAGGCCGCGGGAGAGTTACATTCTGGTGTGCAAGACGACCGACCACTGGTGGCACGTGCGCAAGGACCTGCACAGCAAGCCCTTCTACGTCCCGGCACAGTACGTGAAGGAATGCACGTTATGTGACGGTGACGGCGACGATCCTGCTGCGAGCATCGGCCTCTGTCTCCTGCCGCCACCGATGGAGCTTCTGAGTGATGGTTGTGGTGGTGGTGGTGGAGATGAAGCTTTGGATGATGCAGAGGCGTTGGCGGCGTTGGCGGCGGCGGCGGCCTCGGAGCCAATGCACGGACACGCAGGCGGCGAGGCCTCTCCACAGGCGTCCCCTCTGAAGCCCATCAGCAACCCCCCTGGCTGGAGTGATGAGGAGGTTGAGGAGGTCACGGCAACCGGAGGAGGAGGAGAAGGAACCTCCTCTAGCAGTTGCACAGAAAGCCACCCAACCCTAACGTCGGAAGGAAACTGTTCCCCAGAAAGCCAAACATTAACCCCAGACCCTGACAACCCGCTGGCGGTCTGTCCAACCGCTGCTGGTGGTCTGCCCGACGACACACCACACCCCAAGGGATTGAAAGACGCGGGCGACGGTGATGTGTCGAAGATGTGTTCAGATCTTTGCGAGATGTTCCCAGAGCTGAAAATCTCTCCGCCGGATGACCTCCCGGTGGATAATATCTCGACCCCCACGCCCACAGCGGCTCCCGATGGCCCGTCGGTGTCGAGGAGGAGCCTGGACGAGGGTGGCATTAACGATACAGATATCGATCCAAACAGCTCGGTAAGATTCTTCAATGCATCACAAACTAACAAACTAACAAACAAACAAACTAACACCAGAAATAAAAGCAATACAGTAGAATATAGAAGCGCTTCTACTTTACGCCACCAGGGGGTGCAGTTTTACAAGCAACCCCGCCTAGATCACCTATAACTAAATAAGAGTTTTGTTTCCACACCACCACGACCACAAAACAAATACAAGCATTCTGATTAATATAAAGAGACGGTGGGGAAATTGACTCTGTCATTTTAATAGATGGAAAAAAAATAGTTTCACTCATTTTTTGACTTAGAAATCCCCGCAATGGCACCGCTTACAGAGGACGTGTGCCAGCTCATCAGCATATGAATGAATACACGCCCGTCCCTCTCTGTCCATCCCATGCATGCCAGCCATTTACAATCCCCACGCCAAGAGGGATTGTACTGTACTGGGCCCCCATTGAGTGCCCCCCCGCCCCCCAGTAGATGCGATGCTGACCACGATCATGCCATCATAATAATAATAATAATAATGTGTTGGTGTTGAGTTGACCCCTTGGATGTTGCGCAACAGCCGGAGAAGAGGGAGGTGTTTTTTCGGGTTGTTTTTTGTGTTTTTTTGTTGCGTGCATTGCGGGAAAATTGCGGCCGAGAGCTGGTGAGTAAATAAAAGTCAGCCTGTGTGAAGGAGTGCACACCTCCACCTCCGCCTCCTGCAGCACCTCCACCACCTCATCCACCTCCACCTGCAGCAGCACCTCCTCCTCCACCTCCTGCAGCAGCACCACCTCCTCCTCCTCCTCCTCCACCAGAACAGGTTCTAAACAGGTTGTGTCCGCAAGGGGTTAATCAGAAACCTGCCGCCGGGCCACTCCCCAAACCTGCAACCTGCAACCTCCAGCTGCTACCAGGCTGCTGGGGCTGGGAAATTATTATTATTATTATTATTATTATTATTATTATTATTATTATGATTCCTCTGTGTGGATTGTACGTCATAGTTGGGGAAACTTATGAAGAGCGCCGTGTCCCTTCCCGGTAAGTTCATTTTATTTCTCTCGACACCATAACGTTCACTTCGGTTCAGTTCAGTTCAGTTCTTCTTCTTCCGCACACCTGTTGCCGCACACAGGTACAGTACAGTACAGTACAGTGACGTCACGGCGTGGAGAGATACAGGCTGGGGGGGGTGTGTGTGTGTGTGTGTGTGTGTGTGTGTGTGTATGTATGTATAGAGAGAGAGATACAGGCTGGGTGGGCTGGTCAAGTTGAAGGAGCTGTGTGTGTGTGTGTGTGTGTGTGTGTGTGTGTGTGTGTGTGTGTGTGTGTGTAGAGATACAGGCTGGATGTCTCTGTGTCTCTCTCTGGGTGGACTGGTCAAGTTGAGGACGCAGTGTGTGTGTGTGTGTGTGTGTGTGTGTGTGTAGAGATACAGGTTGAGTGTCTCTCTCTGACTGGTCACCTTGAAGTAGCAGTGTGTAGACAATAGAGATACAGTCTCTCTCTCTCTCTCTCTCTCTTTGGGTGGACTAGCTGTGGGCTGTGGTGTGCCTTAGTCAGATCACAGCGTGTACCATACTACACACAACACACCAAATACGTCGAAATAATATGTGTACCTTTTCAGGAAGTTGACAAGCCTACGAAAAGGCAGCATCATGTGCTTTAGGCATGACTCTTTTTTTGTGTGCATCCTGTGTGTTCTCCATTTTTTAACGGAGGTAACATAACACCAAATAAAATGGATGTGGTGCGGACCCCCTCTGCTCGGACACGGAGCTGCCTGCCCCAGCCCATGCGGACGTGCAGGGACCGCTCAAGTGAAGCAGCAATTCTTCACCTACAATGGAGGGCCATCTCCATGGTTACGTGTGGCTCTACGGTGGCCACACAGAACAACCAGGGCTTGTGTGTGTCTCTGTGGGTGTCTGTGTGTGTGTCTGTCTGTGTGTGTGTGTGTGTGTGTGTGTGTGTGTGTCTGTGTCTGTCTGTGTGTGTGTGAGAGAGAGAGAGTGAGAGTGTGACTAGTGATTAACTGAAATGTGGGTCACTAAGTGTGCAGGGACCGGGAGCCCAGCATGGAGGGAGGGAGGGGCGGAAGGGAGGCGGTGATGGCGGTGTCGCTTTTATTCAGGATATTTGGTTCACTGTGGTGATGATGGAAGACAAGCAAACTTGGGAGCCATCATGAGGGGAAGGAGTATCAGACAGAAGACAGGGGGCGATGGGTTAGACATTAGAACGGTTGGGAGGTGAACTAATTGTGTGTCGGAGGTTAAGAGGTCAGAGGGCACACATGTGATGCTATTGAGAAGCTGAGAGTGAGCACGTCCAGAGATAACACCTCCTACTCTTTTTTTCCACGAGGGCTTCTGTCTCACAAAGGCTTGTTTGCTTGTTGGTAAAAAACAGCAATCGAGACACAGTGAGGTGCGAAAGTTCAATCACCATTGGAGCGGCAGTAGCTCAGGAGGTAAGCGCGGTTGTCTGGCAACAGGAAGGTTGCTGGTTTCGATCCCCGGGCTCCGCCTAGCTAAGTGTCGAGGTGTCCCTGAGCAAGATGCCACCCTAACCCTAACTGCTCCTGACGTGTTGGTTGTTACCTTGCATGGTTGACACCGCCGTCGGTGTATGAATGGGTGAATGTGAGGCAACTGTAAAGCGCTTTGGATAAAAGCGTTATATAAATGCAATGCATTTACAATTTCTGTAGCCTCAGCCAGGCTAGCTAAAGCACACTACTCCACGGTACGGTTAGAGTAGCCAGTGTAGCCACAAGTCAAACGTTAGCATGCTCCTCAGTTCGTCTTGTGCAAACTCGTCGATACTAGAAAGTAACACCTGGCATGCACTGTCACCGTGACGATCGCTGACTGTATCATCGTGTTGTTGTGAGACGCATTGAAGGAACGTTGTTAGCAGGACAGCCGCCGCAGCAGCAGCAGCAGCAGCAGCAGCAGCAGGCAGAACGGAGCGCCTGCGTTGTTGTCAAACAGATAAAAAAATGCACAGAAAAAAAACTGCTCCAACAGGTAGTGCTGGAGTGAGACGAGTACAGAACACGCGGCTGGCTGGTTGTAGTGGCTGTCGGTGTATAGGAGACGTCAGGCTACACACGAGGCCTGCTGTTCCTTTCCACGGATGGAAGGAAAAAAATAACATTTTGTTCAAAGTTGACCTTGTAGATTTACTTGTTTACTGTTGTGTTACTGTTGGTTTATAATGGGTTCATGTACGTACGAGCATTGTGTTTTCTGGTTTTAGTTTGTTGTTGTGTTTAAGTACAGTATGTTCAACCAGAAGCAGAGTCCGCCAGAGCTTACATGATCACATTTATTGGAGACAACATTATTGATTATTGATTTACTTTAGTCGGTTATTCAAGGCCTCCTCCAACTGGGAGGAGACCCCCGGGGCAGACCCAGAACCCGCTGGAGGGATTATATATCTCGTCTGGCCTGGGAACGCCTCGGGATCCCCCAGGAGGAAATAGAGAGTGTGGCTGGGGAGAAGGAAGCCTGCTTAGCCGGCTGCCACCGCGACCCGACCCCGGATAACCGGACGAGAATGGATGGTTATTCAAGGCAGTGTTTGCAATGTCTTGTGTTGTCTCTGCTTGGCATATACAGTATGGGAAGTGAGTGAGTGTGTATATATATATATATATATATATATATATACTGTGTATATATAGGGAGGATTCAGACCCAGACAGGTGTAAAAAGTCCCCATTGTCCCCCAAGTTATTTACATCCTAGAGGTTCCATTCACACTCAAACGCTCCATTTCGCAAGTTTCAGGTGACAAGCCGTATCCTAACCACATTTGATGAATCTCTCTTTCTTGACATATGGAAATGTTTCTGTTTAGACTCACATCGGGTTTTTCCACCAATACACGTCAACCGTTGACCGCATTTCACGAGGTCAGGAAAAGTCTGTGGAAGAGTGAAAGTGCAAGTTTGAGTCACACTTTCAATTTCAATTGATTCAGAAAGAAATCCCTCTCTGCCCGAGACCACCACCACCCCCCCCCCCCCACACACACACTTTCTATGCTAGGCTAACATCCTAGCAGGTTGGCCGCCATCCCCTGCAAAGAACTGGAGTTAATGGGCTGATCTGAGGGATTTCTGGGAGGGATTACCGTCTCTCTGTGTGCCTCCCGCGCCGCATAGCAGAGTGCTGAGTCAGGTGCTATGAGATCCACCATTGACTCATCCGCTGTAATTACACAGCGTTGTGCACATTTAAAAACAGACCTCTGAATCCCTGAACAAAAATGAAAGGAAAAAACAAGCCCCGCCCCCATTTTTTCGAAACAAAAACACAGCAGACATATACTCCCATAACAGCGAAATACAGAAGTGCGACGCAAAAAAGAAGGAACAAAAGAGAAAAAAATAAATACATCAATTAATTATTTAATTAATTAATAATAAAAAAAATACAAATAAAAAACGAACACGACGGATTCCACAAAATGTGCGGTTTAAAATCTAAACGGCCCCATGAAGAGGCAGGCGCACAGTCAGCCAGAATAGATCTTCTCACAGAGCATTTCACTCACTAACAGCCGACACATTACACTGCGATCGAAGCTCACAAAGTCTTGCCTTTAACCTTTTAACACCTTTGACCTCAACCATGCCCTTAACCTAAGTCTGTTCCCTGTTTTCCCCGTGGTTGTGGGCTGTGGGCCGACGTCGCCATTTAAATGCATTCCGTACGCAACCGGGGCGAGGACGTGAAATGCAGAACTAAGGACCAAGTTGCCATGGTGTGCAGTAATGCGACTAATTAATCAAATATGAGCGCTAGGCGACCCCAAGGTCACCCGGCTGCCATTGTCTGATTGAATGAACATGCGATTAAGTAATCTGGCCTAATATCACAGCTTCAAGCTAATTACTCCAGAGATGCCGTCCGTCCGTCTGTCTGTCTGTCTTGTGTGTAAGTAGTGGGTTATAGTGCAGTTCTTTGAGCGTCGCTTCCATCGCAATAATGCCATCGCGCGTAAAAAAAAAAGGGAACTGAAGTGTAGTTTCGGTACAGTCTCTGTAATTCTTTCCCTAAGTTGACCTCCTTTCCGTGAGAATTACAGTTCTGAACTTTCTTTTTCCCACTGCTGTTATAAACGGCTTCCCTTTATCATAACATATGGAGTAATCTGTTGTTTTAAAAGCACTATTACTATTCCTCTGAAGCAGCTGGAAAACAGACTGACGCCTGCAGTAACTTCTGCTTTTGTGATGACTTTTTTAGGGGGAAAAAAAATATCCAAAAGATCAGTTATTCCTGTGTTATGACTCGGGAAATGTAGATCTATATCTTTTTAATGTGAAGTACCGTTCCCTCATTTTCCTTTTCCTGGAATTAGGCTAAACGGAACACACTATTCGTGTACACATATACAACGACACGCACACGCACACAGGCACACACACACACGCTCACACACACACAGGCACACACACACGCGCATGCACACGTACATAAACACACACAGACACAGACACGCACACACCCACACATACTGCCACTCATGCATAACATCCTCTCTCTCTCTCTCTCTCTCACACACACACAGAGGAACACACACATGCACACACCCAAACTCTTATGCGCACACACACACACACACACACCCCCGCCCCCCCGCCTCCTCCTCTACCCATCAGGCAGCTTATCTCTGTCGCTGCACACGCAGAGTGCACAGTCAGTTCTGCTTTCTCTATAGTCGGGGGCTGTTGTACACTGCCACACACGGATGCTCCCCCTGCACAGACCAGGATCCGTGGTGTGTGCGGTGAAGGCTGTTGTCGCGGTCGTGTCTGGGCTCCATCCAAGTTCGGTTCCAAGTTCGGTTCCAAGTCGTCCAGCAGCTGAGCCCTCGGTGCAGCCGTTGGGGGCGGAGGGGGGGGGGGGGTTGCGGTCCACGTTGACAGTTGGTTGCGGCCTCCCGGTGGAGTCGCATGGCCGTACTCGTCGTCGGACGCCCAGACAAATATGGTGGATATGTATTCTAGGGTCGAGCCAACGAGTCACCGGGGGTCCCGGGGCATGGCTCTGCCCCTGGCATCGCAGGTGAGGCTCAAAACGCAACTCAAAAACTTCATCCGCCCCACAAAGTCTTTCGGGTTGACGGCAACAGACGCAAGTGTTGATCACCTGCTAAATGGATTCGTAGCCGACTTCGTAGCCGATTTTGGCAGCGTTGTTTTTTGTGTGAGATGTGTGCGATGCCTTCTTATGGTGACATTGGTGCTTCCTGTTTTGTTTGGGTGTCGAGTAACGTTTGTGTGTGTGGGTGTGTGTGTGTGTGTGTGTGTGTGTGGTGTGTGTGTGTGTGTGTGTGTGCTGTTAGGAGCACATGCAGTATGTTACACACGTATGCTGCAAGGGGCTGCACAGTGGTGTCTTTAAACTAGTTTGTTGCGTGTGGATGCAGCTGCTTTTGGTTTGAACATTTTTTTTTTTTGTGTGCACTTAGTCATCATGGTACACCAAGTCATCAAGAGTCGTTTACTTGGCGCCTGAGGTGAAGATATTAATAATAATAACTTTAATAATAACTTTATTTGTAGAGCGCTTCACAGCCTTAAGGTAAAAACAACAAGGAAATTATGCAAAGGTAAAAACAACAGAAGGAGAGCAAGAAGCATAATAAAATAATAATAAGTAATAAAGATAATAAAAAACAAGCAATAATCCGGTCGTAAAAGCAAGTCTGTAAAAGTATGTTTTAAGAAGTGATTTAAAAGATAACACTGAGTTTGCTAGCCTGATCTCCTCAGGCAGGTCATTCCAAAGTCTAGGGGCCCTGGAGTCAAAGGCCCGGTCACCCTGCGTCCTCGTAGTCTAGACCCCGGAGTGACCAGAGGGGCTTTGTTTGCCCGAGGATCTCAGGCTGCGCTCTTGCTCATAAGGAGTTAAAAGGTCTGTGATGTATGAAGGGGCTAGACCATGCCATGCCTTAAAAGCAATCAATAACATCTTAAAATCAATTCTAAAATACATGGGGAGCCAATGAAGGGATTTTAAAATAGGCGTGATGTGCTCTGCTCTTTTGGTTCTCGTTAAAAGTCTGGCCGCTGCATTCTGAACTAATTGGAGACGGGATATGTTCTTCCTGGTGAGGCCGGAGTATAAGGAGTTACAGTAGTCTAGGCGGGAAGAGATGACTTTTTCGAGATCAGCGGGAGTTATAAATGACTTCACCTTTGAAATGTTTCTTAACTGATAAAAACATGATTGGACCACCTTGCTTACTTGTGTGTTAAAATTGAGATTCGTTGTCGAAGATGAGGAAATGATCTGCCTGAGATGTGTGAGACGTCGGTCTCATTGTCAAAAATACATTGTGAAACCAGATCCTTACGTTGCATCGTTGTTGGATTTATAAGCAGCGTTAAAACGGCAGCGCTTTGCAGCACGGCCTAATATTGGAATAAAAATTAAAATATGACTCATATTGGTGATATTTGGTTAGCATACCTGTTTTCGTTCAGTTTTCGTTTCAGTTTGCATATTACAGGCACTTTTGGACGGCTACATGTTTCAAAGATATTTCCATGCGTGTTCTTTCTTTCTGAGATGAAGACAAGAAAAGTTGTCCGGAAATGTGCAGCCGAGCGTTTAGCCAGGAAGGAAGGGACGGACTTCAACCACAGCATGCTAGATAACAAGTGCATCTCTCAACCATGATGAGATGTGACATTCGTAGTGTAAGCAATGACACAAATACACTTAACTTAACTTCTAATCTTAACTTCTGCCCACACTAAATGTGAAGATGTGTCGGTCAAAATGGGTGAGCTCACATTCAACGCTGCAGAATACCTTGAATGCTCACGACACACAAACTTGTGTGGTGATGATCTATCATCATTTCAACATTGTGAACACTAAAGGATGTTGGGTGTGGCTCTATTATAAAGACTATGGCATACAGTTCAGTTGGACCACCATTGCACAATCGATATGGTGCTTGTTGTCCATGAAATGAATGATCACTGGCCTGGCCACAACATTTAGTGTAACACAACACCAGCATCCAGCACTTTGATATTTACTTACCAGTATGTAAATCGTAAGAAGAATCTGAGTCAGAGATCAGAAAAGGCTGTTGTTTATTGCCGTGTCCATTTTCACATACAAGGATGTTTTTTGTAGTTTGTTGTTGGCGAGTTTAAATGTACAAAAACCCAAAACACAACTGGAAATGGATATTAAGTAAAGAATCTGAGAATATTTTACAAAATACAATATAAAAATCGAAGAGAAAGGGAACGTAGGCTAGCCTGTGTGTTGGTGCCCGTGTGTGTGTGTGTGTGTGTGTGTGTGTGTGTGTGTGTGTGTGTGTGAGCAAAGGTTATGGACATGTGTGGCCAATGGTCCTGACTTGATAGCCTTTGCGTCAGTGTGTTCAATCGTCCCAGATAAGATAATAAATAGTCTAGACCCCTATCCCCCGGCAAGGTGTTTACCTAATGTTTTGTGTGTGTGTGTGTGTGTGTGTGTGTGTGTGTGTTTGTGTGTCTTCATCGTGGTTCTTGTTGGGCAAACGGCACACAGCAAGAGAGAATTTCAAGAGAAAGGCTGATGGTGTAACTCTTGGTTCCTCTGTCGAGTCTTCTCGTGATGGGTCTGTGTCTGGGGCGGGGGTGGGGGGGGGTGGACACTTGACAAACACTTGTTTGTCTGTCTGTCTGTCTGTCTGTCTGTCTGTCAATAATGAGACTGACAGCAATAATTAAATGACGGAACGTTCGATGGGGATGATCGGAGCACCATGGAACGCAGTATGATGCCATAATGAATATAGCCTATAATATATTTTAATATATACATTTCTAGATCAACTGCATGCAACACGGCTACTCACTTGTATTTAAGTGAATTGAACTCATACACACTGGTTGGTCTCCTCATTAATGGCGTCTTAATGTTCACACTGTCTGTCTGACTGCTTTATCAAGCCGTCGAGTGAGACTCCTTTGTGAGGAGAGCTGTGTGTCTGTATAATGGGGGGGTCCAGATATAGGCCTGTATGGAGTGGAGGGGGGGGGCGGGTCCAGATATAGGCCTCCGCTGGCTGTATTTAGATGATGGGCTGGTTCACAAAAGCATAAAGGTAGGTCGGTGTGTGTGTGCGGTGTGCCAGGGACAGAAGGAGCAGGTCGGCCCTCTGTATCTGGGTTGTGTGTGCGTGTGTGTGTGTGTGTGTGTGTGTGTGTGTGTGTGTGTGGGTGGGCACATCCTGTTGGTGACCAAAACCACAAGAACACAAAATACTTGTTTTACCCTTTTTCTTGAATCATTGCCACATTTAATCGTGTGCATCTAATGTGTTTCAGCGTGGAGCTTAAAGTGTGACAGCAGCCTCGTGTGTGTGTGTGTACACGTGCACATGTGAATGCGCGTGTGTCTGTGCGTGTGTGTGTGTGTGTGTGTTGTGTACAGGACAGTGAAGGGCACGATCTAGTGCAATGGTATGCGTCAAACAAATGAGTTGTGAATGGGCTGCTAACCATTTATTTGCATACAGAAGTGATAGACCAGTGGCGCTGCTCTCTCCGAAACACACAGGGCTTGGGAGGCTATAGTACAGCATGAGCAGTTTGACTTGCCCACATTCATATCTTCCTTTCGTTTTTACTCGGCAATTTACAATTTCAACCTTTTCCACTGAATATCATGCCAGTATACACACACAGTATACCCTCAGCAGGAGCCATCTTGTCTTTGTACATTGTTCCATTGTTTCAAAAGCCCACACACACACAGGTGTTGTCAACAGTCAAGCCCACAGAGTAGTGACGCTGTGATGCCTTCAGCTGACGACCTCAAAACAATCCTTCCCTTCCGCATCATCGCTTCCGTGACAACACACACACACACACACACACACACACACACACACACACACACACACACACACACACACACCTTCCTTTTTCTCAGAGAACACGTGATGACTGGCGATACCTCGGTGAACAGCTTCAGCGGCGCGTCACGGCGGCCATATGCAGTGGCCGCCGTCATGTGAGGATATGAGAACACGCTGCCTGGCTGGCCTGGGTTATTTCAGTAGTAGGTGACTTCCTGTGGTGCGCTGGCGCCGGAAGGGTGTGATTAAATGTTCTGAAAAGTGTCACAAGCAAGCAGGAATCGGGTTACTGTGATTGGAGCGTTCGTTTCAAGTGTTGCTGTGATTGGAGCATCTGTTTTAAGTAACCCCTGGTGTGTTGATGCCATTAGAATGTCTGTCACAAGTAATCTCGGTGTGTGCCCTGTTGTCACTGTAAGGGAAACCTTAGAAACTAATATGATTAAGGCGTCTGGAAGACAACATGAGAGGGGGCTAAGTGTTTCTCCTTTGTCTAGCCAGGAATCTCATGCTGTGAAAATTGTGCTTAAAACTGTCATGTGAAGGTTGGTCTGGACTCACTCTGATAGAGGGGAGTCTAATGGATGCATCCATTAAAACTCTTAATTTGTTACAAGTACTTTGTCTGTTTTATACTCTTTCGCCATCGACGCAATTATTATCAGATAATTGCCACGACAACACACACACACACAGACACACGCGCACAAGACACAGACACCCACGACAATCGCTCACCACCACAGACTGTTCCTGTCTGACAGCAAAAAGACACAAAGACAACACCATCTATCTGACACACAATCGCTCACGTAGCACACAGACACACACAGACACACACACACACACCACTCATGTGCACCAGCAACAC
>PIJE02000772.1:73636-108636 GCA_002895965.2 Coryphaenoides rupestris
CCGCTGGCAGGGCGCAGGTCCCTGGGGGACGAGCTGGCTCACTTCGCCGCTGTTCTCCGGCTCCTCTTTTAGCCTCACCCAGGGGTGCCAGCGGTGGTGGTGGTGGTGGCGGCGGTGGGTGGGGTGTGGGGGGAGCTGGGAATAAAGTCTGCCTTTTTAATGGGATTTAGCTCTGATGCGCCTACATTGCAAGACCTACTTCTTCCTCTTTTCGGCAGAGAAAAGATGTGGCGGTCTGCCCTCTTTAACATAGAAGAGAGTTAGCTGCATAGTCGAGTAGTTATAATACCAACGGCAACATTGAGTCGAGCAACATATTCAAGTTTCACAGAGTTCCATTATTTTTGGAAGCGCAAAAGTTAGCCACATTTGGTAGCCAACAGGTAGCAACATTTGGTAGAGTTGCTGCATTTACTACAGGTAATTACATTTACTACAGGTAATTACATTTACTACAGGTAATTACGTTTACTGCAGGTAATTACATTTAGTAGAGTTAGGAACATTTAGTAAAGTTAGCAACATTTGGTAGCCAACAGGTAGCAACATTTAGTAGAATTGCTACATTTACCTCAATTAATGACATTAGTAGAGTTGCTATATTTACGACAGGTAATTGCAGGTAATTGAGTCAGCAACATTTAGTAGAGCTAGCAAGATGTATTAAAGTTAGCAACATTTAGTAAAGTTGGAAACATTTACTAGAGTTAGCAACATTTAGCGAAGTTGGAAACATTTACTAGAGTTAGCAACATTTAGCGAAGTTGGAAACATTTACTAGAGTTAGCAACATTTAGCGAAGTTGGAAACATTTACTAGAGTTAGCAACATTTAGCAAAGTTGGAAACATTTACTAGAGTTAGCAACATTTAGCGAAGTTGGAAACATTTACTAGAGTTAGCAACATTTAGCGAAGTTGGAAACATTTACTAGAGTTAGCAACATTTAGCGAAGTTGTAAACATTTACTAGAGTTAGCAACATTTAGCGAAGTTGGAAACATTTACTAGAGTTAGCAACATTTAGCACAGATGGTAACATTTATACGAGTTAGCGTCACGTAGAATAGCAACATTTAGGCTGGGAGTTTAGGACGTTACCCAATTCCTGGTCTTTACTTTTTTGTCTGCACTGTTTTAATTTTGCTTTCATGTTGTATGAAAAGTGCTGTATAAATAAAGTTGATTTGATTTTGATTAGATTTTTTTTAATGCTAATATGACGCTTCCGTAGTGGCCACCTCAGCCCCCTCTACCCGAAGAGGACTACCCCGCCGAAGACTACGCGGAGGACCGCCTGGCGGACCTCCTGGACGACCCGGAGGAGCCCCTGGCCATGGTCCCGAGTCCGTCCTATTCCCAGGAGTACTCCCTGAGCCACGTGACCCGGGCCACCATACCCAGGGCCGCCCTGGACCGCAGCTCCCCGGCCGGCTGGGTCCTCAACGTGGAGCCCGACGGGACCTGGGTCTTCACCAGCGAGCACTCGCAGGAGCAGGTAATGGGGGGGGGAGTGGGCGACCAGGACAGCAAGGGGACTGACTGTATGTTCTAGATAGGCTATTCCTAAAGGCTATGCTGCTGCTGCTGCTGCACTCCTTGACGGTGTGTCTGTGTGCGACCCACTTTAAGGATGCTCGTGCTGACCTCATGGCGTTTCTTCTTAGTCTTTGGTATCTTAACAATGTCGTCTTAACAATGGTTCGGATGCTAACTAGCTTTTTTTTCCGTCTTCACTTCAGCTTCAGTCTTCATTGCTGGTGACTGCAGTGCACAACAAAAGTATTTTTTTTTGCATGTATAATTCCTGCATAGATGCACAGTTCCAGGATCCTCTGGTTCTCATAAACATTGATTGAAAACCTTTGGCTCTTGTCCCACATTGAGTCCTGAATATAGTCCTGAATATTTTACTATAAAAAAAACCCCCAAGCATTTCCACATGTGTCCTGTAAGTAATTGAGTCACCTTTTTTTACTTTATATGTGAGTTCTGTTGGATAATTAGGTCTTGGCGTGTTTTTGGAATACCTGTTGAGGTCTATCAAAGTGGCAGATTTGTCATACGGCCAAACCGCTGAATAGCTTTGTTTGTATACTAAAGGATTTTCTGCTTGGGGGTCTGGCGGGATTATCGGCGAGATAGCTAACAAACATATGCCAGATCCCTCGTAAAAACAAACATGGAAACATGAAAAAACACGTACCTTTTTGTGGTATTTTTTTTTCTCGGTTGGATTTGTCATTGATACGCTCAAGGAAGACGATTATCTCATTGCCAATTTGTATTCAGAGTCTTTTAAGTAGTGCTGATGTGGGATGTGTTGTGTGCCTCGTTGCTAACAGTGGATTAAGTCCCTGGACGACCACGGGCAGACCTACTACTACCTGAGGGACGGCTCCAGTTCCCAGTGGAACTTACCTGAGGTAAAACTACGCTCCGCTGCTTGGACTCAGTGCATGTACTGCATGACCTTATTCTGCACCGGCACACTTTATACTGTCAAGCAAATCAAATAACAATGCCCTGGATTAGTTTATCGCGGTTGGATTCGATTTGATTACCAGGGTCGGATTAGACAAACAAACTACAAAGAATGTAGATTGTCTAAGATGGCGAAAGGCGTGTGAGATAAGCACGCCGTGTAGCGATGAAACACAGCGCCGGATTTGTATGACTTTGTATGACTACGTTTACGCTAACATTTGATAAGATTTGAATCCGGTAAGTTGGGTAACACATTGCTCGACATTCCTGTCCCCGAGGAGTGGTGGTGGAGGCGGCGGTGGAAGTTTGAAGAAGAGTTGGGTATCATTTGCCTTCTGCTCCCCCCCCCCCTCCCATCTCCCTACATTTCCCACAGGCTCCGATGTCTGGAGGCAAAGTAGGGAATGGGGTTGAGATGGACAACGTCTTTAAGAACTGGAGGCACACCATGTGTCCATCGCAGCTCGGCGGCGGCGGCGGTGGCGGCGGCGGCGGCGGCGGGTTTGCCCAGGACGAAGAGGTGAGCAGCCACACACACACACACACACACACACACACACACACACACTCTCTCTCATTCTCTCTCATTCTCTCTCATTCTCTTGCACTCTGTGTCTTTAGTTCACTCTCTCTCATTCTCGCTGTCTCTCTAATTCTCACTGTCTCTCTCTCTCTCTCTCTCTCTCTCTCTCTCTCTCTCTCTCTCTCTCTCTCTCTCTCTCTCTCTCTCTCTCTCTCTCTCTCACTCTCTGTCTCTGTCTCTCTCTCAGTCTCTGTCTCTCTGTATCTCTCTCTCCGGCTTACTCTTATACACAGAGACACTACCTTTTATGTTTTATTTGTATTTTTCGTACTCGGACGTCTACCTGCACGCTGCACCAGACACACTCAAGGTCTCCAACACACACACACACACACACACACACACACACACACACACACACACACACACACACACACACAGGCACTGCTGCGTGCACATCAATACGCACCCATATCCGTCTACACAATTTGTGTACACATTTACATTTAGGCATTCGGCAGAAGCGACTTACAAGTGAGGTTGAGTCAGATCAATGCTTTCGATCAAACCTGGAGTAACTATTTTAAGTTTGGTAAAATACAACTGGACAGAGTTGAAGTCACTCAAAGAACCAGCGACCAGAGGTTAGTGGAGTGGTTTGTTCTGTTGGTTTCATGTCTATTGTTAATATTGTTGTTTATTATTATTGGAGCAGGTAGTCAAGTGCATCACAGCAAACTGTCAACTGATCTATGTTTCCACATGCTCGGATTCTCTCTTTCTACACACACACACACACACACACACACAGACACACACACACACACACACCCACACACACACACACACACTCTCTCTCTCTACCTCTCTCTCTCTTTCTCACTCTCACACACATGCATAAGGTGTGTCAGCTTAAAGTGGAGGCTTTCATCAGGCAGGCCCAGGTGGTGTGGGTGTGAGTCTGTGCACCGCCTGACCTGCCCGGGTTTCAACCCGGACTGCATTTAGCTGAACTGACTAAGAGCCCGTTTCACTGCAGGCCGATCACCCCGGAGCTGTACGACCAGGGTGCGATGACTCGCGTTACAGACGTGTGTAAACACACAGTGTCTGCTGAATTCCAAAGCCAAGTACAGTCAGTGTAGTGTCCTAATAAGCCCTCCAATTATCCTATTATTGCACCCATCCCTGCAGTACCGTTGCTACAATGATGCATAAATCAAATGCATTTAAAATATGAAATATGAAATGGAGGACGTCGCACTCACCGGCTGTCATGTGACAACAAATCAAACCAGTGACGTCATCCGACTGGGTCTCTCTACCCCGTCTCTCTCTCTCTCTCTCTCTCTCTCTCTCTCTCTCTCTCTCCCTCCACCTGTCTTACTGTTTCCTGTCGAGAGACTATTAAACCCGGTGCCTCTGTAGGCAGACCCATAAACAACATGGGACCTGTTCCTGTCATGTTGGGGGTGTGTGAAGAAGTGATGCAATCTAAATGGCCCCGATCATGACACCTCTCTTCCTTTCCTTGCCTCCTCCCTTCCTCCCTCCCTTCCTCCCTTCCTTCCTTTATTCCTCCCTCCAGAGGTTTCTCCCGGTCCACCGGAGGAAAATGTCGGACTACGGCAGCGACTGCTCCAGCTCGGGCCATTCCCCGGAGACACAGCACCATGTGAGTCCTCCTCCTTAAGCCCCTCCCACTGCCACTGCCACTCCCACTCCCTCCCACACCCCCACCCCTCCCACTTTCCACACACACACACACACACACACACACCACCCATCTGCTGCATGTGGGTCTGATGACACCAATTACACCGGATTATCTACATGACGGTGGAAAAAAAAACGGGAAAAACAACTCTGCCCATTCATGTGTTACGCTAGCCCAGGAATACTATGACACTATCCTCCTCACTTTTCTCAATGCTTTTTGTGTGTGTGTGTGTGTGTGCGTGTGTGTGTGTGAAGGGTGTTGGGTTCAGGCCCTGGAGAGATCCCTACTATCTGACCTGGCGTTGGCTGCGTTGCACCGTGGGTTCTGTGGGTTTCTTCCTCTTCTTCTTCTTCTTCTTCTTCTTAAAGCGATTCCCTCTGAGCTGCATAGAGCTGCTGCTGCCGAGCCGGGGGCGAGCGTCTATGCCATGCTATGCTAGGCTAGCCGGAGGTGGAGTACAGATGGCGTTGCGGCGCGCACGTGTCTCCATTCTGTGCTTTGGAAAGTGCGTAGAAGTCACACTGACATTTCCCCCCCCCCCCCCACGCCCCCCCACCGGCATGTGTTCGTTGGGTTCGTTTGTGTCACCACAACCACAACCACAACCACCCTCGGCACCCTCGTAAGAGTGGTCGTCTGGCAACAGGAAGGTCGCCCGTTCGATCCCCGGGCTCCGCCAAGCTAAGTGTGGAGGTGTCCCTGAGCAAGACGCCACCTAACCCTAACTGCTCCTGACGTGTTGGTTGTTACCTTGCGTGGTTGACACCGGCGTCATGAATGTATTAATGGAATGGAATTCATACGCTCTGTGAGTTGGTGAATGTGAGGCAACTGTAAAGCGATTTGGATGAAAGCGCTATGTAAGACCGCATCCATTTACCACCGTAGAGTAGATGCTAATTAGGCCAGAATTATTTTTGTGGCGCTTGCAATGCTGCATCAAGGGATTCCTCTAGTCGGAGAAACGCTCCGTGTAGTTATGAGTTCATTGGTGATGAGATGGAACGTATTTACCCCACTTCCTGCCTGTTTCACCATACCATACGTCAATAAGTGTGTGTCTGTATGTGTGTGTGTGTGTGTGTGTGTGCTTCATTGGTCCCTGTGGTTAAAGTCAGCCATGCATCGAATTAGCAGCGCATTGCATTGCATTATGAATAGAATAGAATAGAATACAATAGAACTTTATTTATCCCGAAGGAAATTCTTGAAGTGTGTTCTTAATAAGATAAGAACATGATATATATACATATATGCATGATAACAACTTCTTTTCATATATATATACTGTATATGTTGGTATATGCATGATAAGACACGCGGATTCAAGCATGCCATCCCAGCCCATCCATCATCATGTCTGGCATAGCGGCTGCTCCACTGCTGCTGACTGGAATACGTTAGACGACCATTTTTTATTTAGTTGACTATTATAATAATAATAATAATAATAATAATAATAAGCTATAACATTGTGTCGCTCTGCGTCCTCAGGTGCAGAGCTTGGAGAAAGCTGGGATCCTGAACAAAACTAAAGTGTCAGAGAATGGGAAGAAAGTGAGGTAAGGAAGGAAATATTTCATCTTGACAATTGTTATTGTCGCATCACGTGTGGATAAAAAAAAAAAAAAAAGATGATGATTTAAATGCCGATGGAGGGTCATTTGGCCGTGTGACCCGGGTACGAGGGCTCACACACAAACTTTAAGAGTCATTAAGGACGGACACAAACAAATCTTTCGATGCACCATTTAAAGCACTCTCTCAACGTGCAAATGAGGGGATTAACATCCTCACCCTTGTTTCATAGCATCTGGTTATATCATCACTTGTGCAGTCTGGAAGACTCAGACTTTGAAACCTTCGGTAACGATTTTGTTTCTTTTACATTTCAAGTTGGGTTCAAGTTAAGTTCGTATTTGTCGTTGTCCTTGACGACTATAAGCACTGTGGCCTGTTGATGCACGTATGGACTGTCACTTCTCTTCTTCTTCTTCTTCGATCCCTTCTTCAACGTTAACGTTCATCACTTCCTCTCTTTGCAGAAAAAACTGGTGCCAGTCCTGGACCGTCCTACACGGAGGGGTCCTGACCTTCCACAAAGACCCCAAGTCCACCACAAGTGGAGCCTCGGTATGAAACCATCCGTGTGTGTGTGTGTGTGTGTGTGTGTGTGTGTGTGTATTGTGGGTGATACAGCACAGGGAGAAACGTCGGGTAGCATCACTTCACGCGGCCTTTACAGACACAGTATATCTCCTTTCATATACTTCTGTGGCTTGTTGTGGTGGAGTCATGTGTAGTGTGTGTATGCACTTTTCTTTGGCTGAAGGACGTGTTGTGTTGTGTTTGCGCGTGTGAGAGTGTGTGTAGTGGTTCCGAGCGGCGGTCGTAGCGGTTTTGTCTTTACAATGGGGGGGGGGGGGGGGGGGATGCGCATGAAAACCAAATCATAGGTCAGGCCTCGCAGTCAGAGCACACTGCACACAGGCCAGGGTGCTGAGGTGTCGTAGCGTACGGAGGCGATGACGGCACACACAGATGACGAGTCCTCTGGTCACGGTGAACGCCTGTAAGGACCGCCAGAGACTGACAAGGAGACAGGAATGTTTAGGAATGCGGCACTGTCGGTTTCACACATGTCTCACACCTCTCATCTCGCACTCTCTTTGTCTCTCTCTTTGTCTCTCTCTCTCTCTCTCTCTCTCTCTCTCTACCTGTACTCACTTGTTGATTGAATGTAAAGTACAGCGCCGTGTTTGTTTTGTGCCCCGGCGCAGAGCAAGACCAATCAGATCGTCCCGGATGCCGCGGTGGACCTGCGGGGGGCCGTGATTGGCTGGGCCCCCAGGGAGAAATCTAGCAAAAAGAATGTCTTGGAGGTGCGTCTTTCAGTTTGCTGATGATAACGTGCAGCACAACATACAAGTTGTACAATGAGATTCTGACGTTTCTGATTCTGATGAGATTCTGATGTTTTTTTTGCATTGTAAAGCCACCATTTGACATATGACATCACAAGTGGGAGAGTCTACACCAGGAAGTATGGTATACCGGTAGATCAGCCTACCAATTGCTTCAGTCCACTGGGTAGGCTGGTAGGCTGATCTATCCAGTATACTGGATACTGGGGGTGGACACTCCCACTTGTGATGTCGTAACCTGGAGTTTCTGAAACGGCTCGCAGTGGCTAACCCACTCACACCTGGTGGTATAATAGGAGCCCTTTAAGTTTTTCCTTAGGGTTAGGAGGGTGTCGTAAATATATGGCCTGTGAAGCCCTTTGAGTCTCTAAGAGCGAGACAAATAAAATGGACTTGACTTGACTTTGTCTTACGATGTTAGCACCATTTAAGGTCTCACAGGGGAAAAAAAAAACAAAGTCCAGACGATGTCGTCATTCGGGTCTTTTTTAGCCTACCAGCCGTTCCAGTAAAACGGCTCTAAAAAGCAACCTCACACGTTGCGTTTCTTTTCATTTGCCAGTTAAAAGGGAAGAACGCCGTGGAGTTCCTCATACAGTACGACAACGAGGGCATCATCCACGACTGGCACAAGGTCCTGGGGGACACCATCAAACAGCTGGTGAGTCTGTCCGCCGTCCGCAAGGAGTCCCCATCCGCTTGGATCTCGATGTTGTGGACCACTACTGTGTTTGAGGTGTTGGTACCGGACAAGGTCAAACAACGGTGTTTGTTTCATCCAGTTCAAATAATGAACAACACTTGAAACCTTGTACATTAAAAAAGATACGTGAAATTGAATGTTTCTCAACAATGAAACCTGCCCATCCATGAGTCAATCTGTCCAGGAACATTTTCTCTGTAAATTATTTTATTCTTGTTCACGTTTAAATCTCAGACGAAAATTTAAAAATGATGAAATGAAGTTATTGCTGCAACTACAACTTAAGACACTGTACTGTATGTTGTCAACACGTAAATAGTGCAGGTTTAAATCCTGGCTTTGTTTATATCAGTATTTGTTAATGTCAGTAATATTAGTAAAGGTTGGATGATTCATCCGAGTCGTGTGTGTGTGTGTGTGTGTGTGTGTGTGTGTGTGTGTGTGTGTGTGTGTGTGTGTGTGTGTGTGTGTGTGTGTGTGTGTGTGTGTGTGTGTGTGAGTGTGTGACTGTGTGTGTGTGTCAGGAGTATCAGGACCATCACTCGGAGGAGGACGAAGCAGATGTGTGTGAGAAGTCGTCCATAGCGGACATCACCCGAGAGGATCGGGGAGGAACCATGGACAAGAACCGCAGAGGTGAGTCACTCACAGTGCAGTGAGTGACTTACTGTACAATGAAGTGACTTACAAAGGACAACTTCACTATGTACCGTGTGTACACAGTAGGGCTGGGCGTTATGGATACACTTGCTATGACGATAATTATGGGGAATCAATAAATGTGACACAATATGCTTCAGAATTCAAAGTGCCATGCGTATCAGCCGAGCTGAGGGTCATTACATTGAAGTGTCGCGACATTTAAAGTATTACGGTATCAGACTAAAACTAGTTTTCCAACTTCAACTTTATTTTCATATTTTTTTTAACGGGAAGATACAATATACAAAGTTTCGAAGACAATAAACGATAATATTGAACTATTGCCCAGCCCTTGTGGCAGGATTCATTTGATTTACTGACGTATTTAACCTGTGCCCTCCTTCGCTCAGTATTAGCTAACCGGGCTATGAAACAACGCTATCTCTCCAGGCTCCCGGCCCAGCTCGTCCAGCGCCGCTCCGGAGGAGATGGACCAGAAGAAGGTTCGGAACAAGCTGATCAAGTTCCTCATGAAACGGCCCACGCTGCAGTCTGTGAAGGAGAAGGGTTACATCCGAGGTACAGTGCTCAATAGCTTCCATGATGGGTGCTCAATGCTTCCATGTGGGTGCTCAATAGCTTCCTGGATGCTCAATGCTTCCATGTGGGTGCTCAATAGCTTCCTGGATGCTCAATAGCTTCCTGGGTGCTCAATAGCTTCCTGGGTGCACAACTTTTTCTTCTTACAGACATGAAAAAAAAAGATCCTATCTGGATTCTGGAGTTTGTCAACTTTGTCATCCATGTCAGGCAATCATTTACGTTTTATTTTATTCTGAACACGTTTTTTTTGTTGTTTTATTTAAAGGTGCTGTATGTAAGAATAATGAATCCGTTGAGGGACTACATGTAGGATTTTACAGCACAAATCGCCTTAAATTGCCAGTTTGTGAGCAGGTTGTGGTTGAAGTTAAAAACACGAGAGCTTCCCCCGACTCTCTCTGTTGCGTAGAACAGCTTGTGGGCTGATTTCTCTTATATTTTAGTCGGGTCGGATTTCGCGGGAAAAGGGAACAAAGTGACATGTAAGCGTGGTTAATTATAAATATATATTTCATCGCTTTTTTTAAACGTGTACAAGGTTTAATTATGATTACAACTAACATTTTGTTTCTGATTGTCATCGTCTCAACCCACGGAGCTCAGAATGCACTGATTCTTACATTTAAGGAGAACCAATGTATTATTTTATGATGGGGAACTGTCGGACCCCAAACCAAAATGTACGAGAGTACCCCTTTCGAAAGGAGTCTGGGTCTGTGGCCAAACCATTGCACAGGACAGGAACAGAGATGACGTGCAACAACAAAAAGCAGACACTTCCCCATTTGCCTGTGTTTGTGTTTGGGTGGGGTTGGGTTTGGGTTGGGTGGGGTGTATTCCGGTACTGATCGTGCTGTGCTCTCCCACCCCACGCAGACAACGTGTTTGGCTGCCACCTGGCCACGCTGTGTGCACAGGAGCGGACCACGGTGCCCGGCTTTGTGGAGAAATGTATCCGAGCGGTGGAAAGGAGAGGTAGGTTTCGCGTCACGCTCAGTCGTCACCATAAAGAGTTCCCTGTTGCTGTTTCAAGTGGTTTTAACTGGGGGGGGGGGGGGTTTGTTTGTTTTGTTTGTTTTCAGTGATTGATTTATGTTGTTGATTTGACAGGTTTGGACATCGACGGCATCTACAGAGTCAGTGGAAATCTAGCGGTCATTCAGAAGTTGCGCTACAAGGCCGATCATGGTACGGTGAAACGCTGTCTCTCTCCCCGTCTCAACCACTGCCTCGTACTGTTGTCCTGTTGTGTTTCCCTCACGTTCCATTCCCATTACATGCATGACATGTTAACGCGGTTATCTGGTGTAATTTCCATCGCAACCGATTACATCATTTAGCTCCTTCTTGGCAGTTGTTTCAGAGAGAGAGAGAGAGAGAGAGAGAGAGCACAGCAACGTGACACATTCCCAGTTTCTGCACTGTGATCGCTGCTGCAAGGGAAGCACACCAGCGCCCCCTTGTGTTTGTTAACGGTCATCACCGTCTGTGTTGTGCACAGAGGAGCTGGACCTGGAGGACGGCCAGTGGGAAGACGTGCATGTCATCACCGGAGCCTTGAAACTGTTTTTCCGAGAGCTTCCGGAGCCCCTGTTTCCGTACAGCCACTTCAACAGATTCATCGGTGCCATCAGTAAGCAGATGCTGTTGCTCAGCCTGAAGCTGTTGCCGCGTGAACACACCGTGCAGCAGACGCACAATAGGAATGTCCATCCTTTTGGTTCCTGTCAAGTTATGGTTTGCGTTTATATTTGAGTCAGAGGAAACTCATTGCCAGCAGTGTACTGTACATCACACAGATAACATTAATGACATAAAGAACACAGATCAGAACGTACATAGACACACACACACACACACACACACAACACATGAAACATCAGCTACAGTGAGTTTCTTAGGACAGTGATGATTGAAGCTCTTCCCGAACTGTGCTTTTCTATTTATGTTATCACAAAGTGTAAGAATAAGATGAGACAAGACACCCAGATGTTATTTCACTGTGTACTAAAATGGAATGTTGCTCTCTCTCTCTCTCTCTCTCTCTCTCTCTGTGTCTCTCTCTCTCTCTCTTTAGGGACAATTGACTATAACGAAAAAGTTTCTTACATGAGAGATTTGGTCAAGTCACTTCCTCTGCCAAACCACGACACCATGCAACTCTTGTTTGGGCATTTACACCGGTACGTTTCAAGAGTCAAGACTCAAGAAGTTTAATTGTCACATACACATTCAGGATGTGCAGTGAAAAAGTGCCGATGCCCAGCGGAATGTGCAAAAGAACAATATAAATAACATGGTCAGAATATCAGAATATCCACAATATTTACAGTATTTACAGCAAACAGAGAAGCTCAATAGACAGCAAGGCATATGAACAAATAGGCAATATAACAACAAGGGGATATAAAGATGTCGGACCACTGTATAACGTTGCACGCGATGACATAATTACTAGATGTGTCGTAACTGTGTGTTACAAAATATACTCGTAGATGTGGTTGCGGCGGGAGCATTGCGTTGAGATGAGCAACCGAGAATTTCGACCGTGAACTCCTGTGGTGTCTTTCAGGGTCATCATGTACGGCGACGACAACAGGATGTCGGTGCAGAACGTGGCGATCGTGTTCGGCCCCACGCTGCTGCGGCCCGAGAGGGAGTCGACCAACCTCGCCATGCACATGGTCTTCCAGAACCAGATCGTGGAGCTCATCCTCAACGAATATGAACTGATCTTCAGCTAGTGGGCCTGAGATTCCTGAGAAGTGTTCTGCGCGGCGGCTGTGGCCAGAAGGGCGGCGCCAGAAACAAACAAGCAAGACAAAGTGAAAACACTTGAAACCTGAGCATCGCTCCGTTTTAACAGTAGAAATGCTTGAGCGGAAACGCCGCCACGTTAATAGATACAATATAAAATAAAAGACAGGGAGGGGTGGGGGGGCGTGTCAGTAGTGACTAACCGCCGTTTTGCCTCCTCTCGCCCCCCCCCACCCACCCAATCATGCTCTTCATTTAAAGGCTCACACTATTTGAGAAAAATATATCCCTATTTTTGTTGCAGTATTTTGGGATTGTGAAAACAGCCACTCCGTTCACACGGGGGTTGGCTCTGTTTCTAGTCTCTGAGCGTTGGTCAGTGGTAGAGCTTTAGGCTTTGCTCTCACTCTTTCACTTCTTTCTACAAAACAGAGTAAATCTCCTGGTCACCACTCCTCGAGGACGCTGCGCTGGCTGCTGTCTCACTGCTGCATCGCATTAATGTGTTATAATGTTAATAATGCCATATAATAGTTTTGTCGAATTGCTGTTTGGAGCCTGAGTAGAGTCTCCTGCTGCCCTGGAAAGATGCAATAATAATGTTCAGTGGTTGTCCAAGGATCAAACGAATGCTTCCGTTGATTTGTTTTGTTTGTCTGTCCGTTTTAAATCTAAAGATTACTTTTTTAATGTTGGATGGCATGGATCTGAAGTGACTGTATATTAGATATGGCGGATAATTTTGTCTTCTTCGTCTCATTTTGACATATTAGAATTATTATTGTAATATAGTAATGTATAAAATATTAAAACAGCTTTACACATTGACAAAGCCTACTTTTAAAATGTCTAGATTAATTTTGAATGGATGGTTGATCTTTCTAAATCCTGCTGAATATGTATAATAAGACTAACAACATACTAGTGCATTTTGGAAAAGTCAATAAATGGAGCCAGGGAGATGTCTGGAATATAATGAGAAAAGCTTGATCTAATAGGAGATGTGTGCCTGTAAATACAGATAGGAAGCATATTTATGCTGAAAAGGCAGACAATGTCCAGGCTTCTCTCTAATAAAGAATAACTTTGTACAAAAAACTGTGATTATTCTTCCAAAGAAACATTAAAAAATAGGCATGGTGGGGGGGGGGGCTGTCATCGTGGTACGGAGTTCAGGGAGATGACAGCTGAGGGGAAGAAGCTGTTCCTGAGCCTGCTTGTCTTGGAACGAAGGTTCCTGTAGCGCCTCCCAGAGGGAAGGAGGGCAAACAGTCCATGGTTGGGGTGAGAGGTGTCTCTGACAATGCTACGTGCCTTCCTCAGACACCGTTTGTGTTGGGTAGTCTCTATTGCAGGGAGTGGTAATCCGATGATGCGTTGGGCGGCTTTCACCACCCTCTGCAGCGCTTTCCGGTCTGAAACAGTGCAGTTGCAGTTCACCAGAATTTGAGGGGACAGGTGGGCTTTCCTCAGTCTCCTCAGGAAGAAGAGACGCTGGTGAGCCTTCTTGACCAGTGAGGCGGTGTTGAGGGTCCAAGAGAGGTCCTCGGAGATGTGGACCCCCAGGAATTTGAAGCTGGAGACACGCTCGACCTCCGCCCCGTTGATGAGGACGGGGGCGTGCGCGCCAGCTCTGGTCTTCCTGAAGTCCACGATGAGCTCCTTGGTTTTCTTGGTGTTGAGGGCCAGGTTGTTGTCGGCGCACCACGCCACCAGGTGCTGGACCTCCCTGTAGGCTGCCTCATCGTTGTTTTTGATGAGGCCTACCACCGTTGTGTCGTCTGCAAACTTGATGATGGTGTTGGTGCCATGTATAGGAGTGCAGTCGTGGGTGAAGAGGGAGTAGAGGAGGGGGCTCAGCACACAGCCCTGCGGGACGCCGGTGTTCAGGATGAGGGTGGAGGAGGTGAGATTGTCTAACCTAACAGACTGGGGTCTGTTGGTTAGGAAGTCCAGTATCCAGTTACAGACAGAGGGGTTAATGTCAAGGTTCTTGGTTTCCACGAGGTCACCAAGTTTGGAGATGAGTTTGGAGGGGATGATGGTGTTGAATGCTGAGCTGAAGTCGATGAACAGCATTCACACGTGGGTGTTGCTCTCATCCAGGTGGGAGAGAGCAGAGTGAAGAGCTGAGGAGATGGTGTCTTCTGTGCTCCTGTTCTCACTGTAGGCAAATTGGTGTTTATCCAGTGAGGGTGAGAGGCCAGATTTGAGGTGAGCCAGGACCAGCCTCTCGAAGCACTTCATGATGATGGGGGTGAGTGCAACAGGGCGGAAGTCGTTGAGGCTCGCTGCAGAGGAGTGTTTTGGCACTGGCACAATGGAGGTGGTTTTAAAGCATGCTGGGACAACTGCCTGAGCTAGTGACAGGTTGAAAATGTCAGTTAAGACCTCCGTCAGCTGCTCAGCGCAGTTCCCGAGCACGCGACCGGGGGATGCCATCAGGACCAGCTGCCTTATGTGCATTTGTTCTGCTCAGTGCCACACACACATCCGTGGGGGAGAGGGTAAGGGGTTGGTGGTCAGCAGGGAGAGTAACCCTGGTGGGCAGCTCGTGGTTGTCCTGGTCGAAGCGGCCATAAAATGTATTGAGCTCGTCAGGGAGGGATGAGTCAGTGGATGGGGGGGAGTTGTTGGAGGGTTTGTAGTCTGTGATGGCCTGTATGCCCTGCCACATGCGTCGGGGATCAGAGTTGTTGAAGTGATCTTCGACCCTCCGCTTGTGGTTGAGCTTGGCCAGCTTGATGCCTTTGTTCAGGTTGGCCCTGGCTGAACAGTAGGCCTGTTCGTCGCCAGACCTAAAAGCAGTGTCACGTGCCTTTAGGAGTAGGCGGACCTCTCTGTTGTTCATCCACGGCTTCTGGTTGGGGAATGTTGTGATCTGTTTGTTTGAGAGTGGTGACAGTGTCAATGCTGGAGTTGATATAATCCAAAACAGAGGAGGTGCAGGAGTCGATGTCGGTGTGGGAGTCCAGGGTGGACTGGGAGGGGCAAACAGACTGTTAGTGATAGTACTTTAAGTTTATTCATCCAATTTCCATCACAAGTATGCATAGAGTCATATACCTACACTGTAACATATTTATATTTAATATTTGTGAAATGATCAATAAATAAATAAATAAATACATAAATAAATAAATTATAAATAAATAAATAAACACAACGTGATGTACTCGGAACTGAGCGCAGTCTCGCACACCGGAAGTGGCCCCTGGCGGAATCATTTCGTGGCTGGACACATTTCCGGGAGCTGTCAGCTACGAAAACTAGAATCCTTTGCGATACGAATCATTTTTACGATGAGTTTTGAATGGCCCTGGCAATATAATTTTCCTCCTTTTTTTACGTAAGTCCTTTTTTGAATCACCTGTTTAAAAGTAGCGCAGCGTACTAATGTGTCCATGTTGTCATGCATTCCGTGTTGTTGTTGTTTCCTAACTCCCTGGTTAGCTACATGGCTAACAGACAGAGCGCTAGGGAAGTGGATCTGTCAGTAGAATGTTGGATATCTGGAGTTACGTTATAAGCTAAGAGCTCAAGAGATGTGGACGTGGATACATTGGCCATGATACTACCTATACTAACTATAATATTAATACTACCTTGATTACTGACTGAACGATTAGTAGTGAAATGATAATCCTAGATTAAGATCTATATTTCCCATGCTGTGAACGACAATGCAAGAGATCTTGTCAAACATGAATCTGAAACATGAAGTTATGTTCAACAACAACAGCATATTGAAAAGCCCTCATGACTAAATCTAACGATTGCAAATGTCGATACATTGCAAATGACCCATCCCTAAAATCTGTGTTTTTACTACTTTACCACGCTTGGTCTCGTATCCCTGTATGTAATACTGTCTGTTTTGTTTGCTGTTTCTGTGGACAGATTACAGCCTAATGTTGACACCAGACAGAAGCAGCTGGCGGCGTGGTGCTCGCTGACGCTGGCTTACTGCCGACACCACAAACTCTACACCCTGGACGTCATGGAGTCCCAGGAGAGCCCAGTGTTCAATAACAAGAAAATAGAACGTATCCCTAAAGACGCCACTGGGAAGACAGTAGATTAGGAAAAATCGAGTTTGTTTTTGTCATGAAAAGGACATGAAAACTCCTCGGCCAGTTGGTAGTGTTATAATGGCATGCACTGATTCCCAATGAGCACTGATAAACATACAGTAGATCAGGGTGAGTGCAGGTATTGAGTCATAATTCCAACTATTGTTGTTGTTGTTATGAGTCTAGCACGAGTCAGTTATTGAAGACTGTCCCAATAATGAGCTGATTTGATTGGATACTGATGGTAGTCAGCTGGTGTGTTGATTTGATCCACAATGGAATATGAGCATGTGGCTAATGGTAATAATTCTGACTCCCTCTGGGTAAATCTGGATGAATCCCAATGAACAACATCCGATCTAACTTCACCGTTGGCATGATAGTAATGCCTAGTCTTTAGAAGCGGTTGATTGACTTTCACGGTTGCCAAAAAGAAGCAAAACATTTCCTTCCTTAACTAAAGTTCCAGGAAAACTATCAATGGAATCGATTCAAGTTATCTTTGAGGAACTGAGGAAAAAAGGTGACTATTCTGGCGGCCGCTATAGTTCTTGAAGATGCGGTGCGCTCCACACTTCATGTGTGACTGAGTAAAATAGCGGTGTTGATAGTTAGTGTGGTTGTTTGACTGTCCTCCTGCCATCTTTAGGGAATCTGGACTGGCTGGACAAAAATAAGTCCCGGTGTTTAGTCATGTGGAGACGGCCAGAGGAATGGGGAAGCTGATCTACCAATGGGTGAGTCGTCATCAGCACCAGATATGAGATATGATATTATGAGATATGATGAACTCCGGACACCGCAATGTTCCTGTCCTCAGCTGCTCTCGTTTGCCACAGGTTGCATTGGCCAAACGGTTGGTTGACAAAAGGGTTGACAAAGGAATGAAAAGACTTGATGTTCTTGCTTTTGAAATTTTACTCTTGCTAATGTTCAATACTATCAAGTTACTACATTGTTAATCTGGGATCCAGCAGTCCTCCTACCTCACAGCAGAACTTCTGTGGCACTGAGCCTTGGCCAGGAACCCAAAACGGAAAGGGGTCAGGTGTCCTCTTTTGTTACGGAGATATTCTTCCCGAAGACAAACACATTCATGAGTGGATGAAGCTCTAAGAAGGGGATTTTAAAAAGTGTAATTTCTACAGTGGCCAACACAATGTTAATTTTGAAAGCTTTGCAGACACTTTTTGTTTGCCGTTTGTGTTCGCTGTTAATGGCCAATTACACATCCCTGCCTCCAGGACCATGATTGGTCAAAACAAATATGAAGCAAAAGAAAGTGAAATGCTCAGATTTTTGTCTTTTAGATTTTAGAGTATTAATCTTAAGTCTCATTTCTGAGCCTGATGCATTGTTATCGTCATCCCTTACCTGTTTTAGGAAGTCATTGCTTCAGCTGTCAGTTTACATCGTCTTAACTATACATACATTTAAAAACTCTTTCTGTCTTCCAAAGGGTACCTCAATGTGTTCTTCTCCTCTTTAAATGCCTAGGTCTCCAAAATCGGCATGGTCAACTCCGTGTTTACACTTTACGAGCTGACCAACGGTGATGACACAGAGGGTGAAGGTATAGTCCCATATCTCAAATCAAATCAAACTTTATTCTTATTTTGTTTATTTAAAATCCCTGTTTAGAAGAACGTATACAGACTCTGCAATAAACCAGTTTATTCAATGTCTGCCTGTGTCCCCCCGTGGAAGGGGAAGCCCTGGAAAAGTGAAAAACGTTATGTGTCATGTAGGTTGATCACTGCTACACCTGGTAAACCATTAAGAATTGTTCGTCCTTAACAGGAAGGTTGCTGGTTCGATCCCCGGGCTCCATCTAGCTAAGTGTCAAGGTGTCCCTGAGCAAGACGCCTAACCCTAACTGCTCCTGGGTTGTTACCTTGCATGGTTGACACCGCCATCGGTGTCTGAATGGGTGAATGTGAGGCAATGCAATCCATTTACCATTTACCTCAGAAAGGGTCTTGTACCGGAATAGAGTCCCCCTCCTCCCCACTCCAGCCCACTTTTCCCGGATGATCGTCAATAAAATAAATATCCGAGACACTGATCTCATTATATGTCGCGCCAGCATGTCTTGTAAAATGTGCAATGTTCCCGTTTTCCTAGAATTCCACGGTCTAGAGGAGTGGATGCTGCTGCGGTCGCTGGCAGGCGCTACAGGCGGAGGGCAAGGCGGAGATCATGACCATGGACGACAGCAAGGGGTCAAGTTCTTCTGAGAGGAGGCGGCAATCCACAAACTCTGACCCCTTTATATATCGCTTTCTTTTTAAGACGCTTTAACGGTGGAGCCTTTTTTTTTTGGAGGGGGGGTTATGCAAGTTCCACCAAAAAGCCTGATCAAGTGGATGCTGGTTAAAAGAAAAAAAAAAAGATTTGCATCAGGAAGTTGCCGCTTCTAGTCCCGCCGAAGGCCAACCAAAAACGAGAGGCCGTCTCTCAAGATGGAAAAACAAGATGTGAGGAGGTGCTTCAACAAATGTGTTGTACGATTAAAGCTGTTCTGCCTATTTTGTTAAATGGCCTCAGTTTCCTGGTTCAAATGCAACCAGTCTTGTCAGGGGGAGTCGTCGGTGTGCGGCGGCTCTGTTTAATTCCTGGGAAATACCGCTGTAACTTCCTGCCTCTTGTTGTAAATATGACTGTAGTTTTAGTCTGGGGTTTTCTTTTTCAGTACGTGGGGTTATGCATTATGAATAGTGGGGAATATGTATCTGTGCTACCACAACACACACACACACACACACACACACACACACACACACACATCCCCACATATCCCCACACAAGGAGGGACCTTTACCTTGTGGGAGTATCAAACGTGCGGTTGCCAAGACGAGGATTAACATGGAAATAAGGAGCACTCGTCCCCGGCCTTGTTCTGCTGTTGTAACATAACACAGAATCTCCTCTGGCACGCCCTTCTCCTTGTCCAAATTATTTCCTTTTGTTATAGTTTCCTTTTGTTTGTTATATAGGAAAAATAAACATTTCCAATTGTTTGTACTGTGCCGTTGACTCAAGGAAATGTGTGTATCGAGTTTGACTAATACTGTTTTCGGTTTCATTGATCGAAGGACATGCACCCAGGAATTGTGTGCACACACAATATAATGCTGTTGAATCACAAGATAGTTACAATATTTTTTTTTAAACTCATTTTAACAGCGCCCCTTCTGATGGCAGCTCATAAAGAAGTGTCAATAGATTGATAGGTTTTGTAATGAAGCTCTCTATCTAACTTCTCTCTCAAGTGCTTATTCTCCTGAATCCATGTTCTTGTGGAAGCCCAAAACTGATATTATGAATGACCTAGTTTTTCTAAGTAGCTTTGGAGTGGGGCCAGCATTTAATCATGTGGCAGGGCCCGTGTGTGTGGGGGGGGGGGGGGGTGTGTGTTCACTGATAAGGTCACCGAGTGAGTTTTAATCTTGAATGAGCCCAACTGTGGCCTTGGGGGGGGGGGGGGGGGGGGGGGGGTGATAAATAAGGTGGTCTTGGTGGCGCCATCTGCAGCACACATGTTGTACTACACCACGGTCTTGTTCTAGAAATCACGTTCGAGAAGGACGTTGTTAAAATGTTGTGAAATACTTGAACCTTGACCTTGGATTAAAAATACATTGTGTAGGCCCACGCCATATCATACTGTGAACTCTTAACGTATAGTAGGCCTGCAGGCTGACTAAAAAGACACTGTTCAGAATGAATGGATGTATAAAATCTAGTGTTTGCTCTGCTGACAATAAAAAAAAACTCAATGTCCAACAGTGTGACAACAGCAATAACAGATTATTCTGTCATGTAGGCTGTGCATCACCCTGCTGTGGTGTGTGTGTGTGTGTGTGTGTGTGTGTCTCTCAGACAGTGCCACCTGCAGAACCACCTGTGGGTTACTACTACTACTACACTGTGTGTCTGCACAGCCCAGCCATTACAACCACAACCACGGGAAGACAAGGAAAATACCAGACAAGGGGAAACATCAGCTCAGCATAAAATGTGATGAAACCACTTGCGATTGTACTTGGAACTTGATCCAAATGAGTCATTGTTAATCGCCCTCTGCTGCTCTTTTATCATTATGGCAGCGGGGGGGAGGGGGCGGGGTGGTGGGGGGCGGAGCCGAGCCGCTTAATACAGAGCGCTTGACTCCAGAGGTTACAAACGCCCCGGACCTCAAGCAAGGAGCAGCGTGTGTTAATGGGAAGTGTTCAAGTGTCTGCATTCTATTATCTGTACCAAGTAAGTACAGCCTGATGTAGTTATTTGCTTATTTAATTTTATTTTTATATATATATTTGATGTATTTCTATGTATTTCTATGTATTTCTATGTGTTATTTGTTATTTTTGTATTCTTTTTTTTGGTACAAGTTGCCACTCTCTCTGTGGTTTGTCACCTCTTTGCATGGCTCAGGTAGACTCCCATGAACAGCGCAATAAGTGACTGAGAAGTTATGAGCAATTATGATTTAACTTTTTTCAACTGATGACCTTTTTTTCGCCCCCAACATTGTTTTTTTTTTCTCCAGGGTCCAGATTAAAGGGGGACAACAGTGAGAAGATGTCACACGCACAGGTGGCGGAGAGACCCGGCCGCGGCTTCCCGGGACTCTCGGTGGACATGCCCGGCAACAACAACGACGACGACGACCACCACCAACATCACCACCTGTCCCGGGTGGTGTTGCGCAGGACCCCGGGTCTGGGCGCCCGGCGCAACTCCTACGGCCTGCACCAGATCACCATGGACGCGGACTCCCCGCTGTACGCCGCGCCGCTGCTCTCCAAGGCGCTGTCGTGGTCCGCCGAGAACATCCTGTCGCTGCCGGAGTCCCGCGGCGAGGAGGACTACGCGCCGCCGCCGCCACGGCAGCCGCCTCCGCCGCTGCTGCTGCTGCGATCACCGCCGTCGCCGTCATCGTCCCCCGTCGCCGGCATCACGTCCCCCGCCGCCGCCGGCAGCAGCAGCAGCAGCGACAGCAGCAACAGCAGCAGCAGCAGCAGCAACAACAGCAGCAGCAGCAGCCAAGCACCGGAGGCTGTGCGGATCGCCGAGGTCCCGTGGGGCGCCTCGATCCCGACCTCCTCCTCCTCCTGCTCCTGCTCCCGCTCCTGCTCCTGCTCCTGCTCCTCCGTCTCCGTCTCTGTCTCCGTCTCCATCCCGCTGAGGGGGGGAGACGCCAGCTCCGGCTCGGACTCTGAGGGGGAGCAGCAGCAGCAGCAGCAGAAGCAGCAGAAGCAACTGCAGCAACAGCTACAGCAGCAACAGCAGCAGCAGCAGCAGAGCAAGTGGGAGCGGGAGGAGGAGAAGGAGGAGATCGAGACGAGAGCCGTGGCCACCTCGCCCGACGGGAGGTATCTCAAGTTCAACATTGAGATCGGACGGGGGTCGTTCAAGACCGTGTACAAGGGGCTGGACACGGAGACCACCGTGGAGGTGGCGTGGTGTGAGCTGCAGGTGAGTGACCTCACCTGTTGCACTGTTGTAGGCCCGTGACACCGTGCATTGGTGTAGACTTACAGTGTGTTATAATGCAGAGGAGGAGGGGGGGGGGGGGTCTCCCACAAGCCAAACACAATCCAAACCAGTGGTCAAAGCACCCCCCCAGTGAGGTGTCATTCTGCAAGAAGGGGTGTCTTTCTGTTTGCCGTACCCGTGGCCTGCATGACAGCCCCCCCATGACAGCTGCTCTGGCTGACACGGTCATTGGGCAGAGACCCACGGAAGGGGGTTTTAAAGATTAAGGCCCCGCTAAGTCTTCTCTGAACAGTTGCTGCTTTGCCTGAGACATGATCGTATCAGTGTCTGGCTTGCTGGTGGGCAGGTGAGCTGGTGGAGATAATTCCTGCTCTTCCTCCTCATCCTCATCATCCTCATCCTCATCCTCCTCCTCTTTCTTTCTCATCCCACCACGGTTGGCCGAGTAAGTCGTCTGACTCTACTGACCCGTCTGACTCTACTAACCCACACACGCGCACACACACGTACGCACAGATATATACACACACACATACACACACATCAGGTGGGTGTTTGCGTCCTGAAGACTGAAAGCCGTTGGATTACTTGAGGTGAAGTGAAAATGTCACGGGACAGGTGGAGGGGAGGGGGCAGCACTCTCTGGCCACACACTGTCCCCCACCTGTCGGAAGAGCAACAGGTTCTTACACTGACATACATATGATAGCATTTTAAGGACACCTTGGGTTGAAAGAGCAAGTGCTCAACATGTAGGACTTAGTCTGTTGCGAGTGGCCCTGTAGTTGCCTTGACATTGTTATACTGTGTCCTTGAACCCCTGATGGTTACCAGGGTTACCATGGGAAAGACCCGTCTGGCAAATGTTTCCATGGAAGTTGCACCCACACACTGTGTTCGGTTGAGTTCTTTCATCACTTCCGTAATGAGATTAAAACCACCCACCTGTCGTGGCTGAGTAGTCCTCTCGGATGAGCTGATCTCATGCGGACTTCATGTGCCTGTAATGACAGCAGCCCTTGCTTCGTCCAGGGTTCCTGAAACCTTTCCGTGGGGCTTATTCACCCAGTGGCCGTCTTGGTTTCATCTTGGTTCTACACACTCACTCTCACTCTAGGTGAACAAGGCCCCATGACCACAGGGCTCCTACCTACCTACTGAACCGGCTCAGTGACATTGTAACAACCAAAACTGAGCCAGAGCCCTAGCTTAGCCTTACACCAGGCCGCGTAGCATAAATGACGTACAGTCAATGTCCAAGATGTAGCCTTATCCGCCAGCCAGAACGACATGGAGAGAATATTGAATTGGAATATCTGTTGGAACAGGTTTCCCTTTGACCTTATGACAAGTGCCCACATGAAGGCGCCTGTCCCAATACCTGCCACAGTATCTTGGCATTCAAGCACACATAGTGGTTGGCGTAGGAGGTGGAGCAGGTTTGTCGTGCCATGTGACACACCTAGCATTATGCCAAACGGCACCGGACAGGCTGGTCCCCCCAGTGAGCTACCCGGCAACGCACCCCTCCAAAGGTGCATCAGCCATAAAGACTATATGGCTTCAGCGTTCAGCAATGTTTGCAGATCATTAAACATTAATGAGTCGTAGTCTGGTCGTGTTTCCCCTGGAAAGTTTTGTGCTCATTAGATGGCCTTCAAGGTAGGGCGAGCAGGACCTAAACAATCCCAAAGGCTTACAGCAGGTTCAAACACCAGCTGGCTTGGAGGAACTCGATTCAGTTCGGCTCGGCACCCGGCGAGCGTTTTTTAGAACCTAAATGGAACCAAGATGGCGGCCAGGTGCATCGGTTCCGAGAGCGTGGAGGGCACCGGAGCGCGGTTCCTTCCAGATGGCTTTCAAGGATCCCCTGTCTGCTGTCATGTGGGGGGGAAAAGTCACTGTTTTGAGTCTGTTGTCTTTTCCTCATGGCGCATGTTGGATTCGGTCATCTGGTCTGCACAGCTGCCTGGCTAGCGTGTCACTTTAGGCCCATTGCCACATGTTGCTTTGGGTGTTCTTGTTCAACTCTATTGGGACTTTGTGGATAATAGCATAATAATTACATTACTGTACATTCTACTGCACGGACACAGTTTATGTAACACATGCAGTGACGTTGAGTCTTGACGAACAAAGACAAAAGGCCTATCATTGGGATGTTGATGATGTTTTGCTCTCTGATTGGCTGAAATCACAAAGTGTGTGTGTGTGTGTGTGTGTGTGTGTGTGTGTGTGTGTGTGTGTCTGCCTGTGTGTGTCTGCCTGTGTGTCTCTGCCTGTGTGTCGTGGTCTGCCCGACTGTGTGTGTGTGTGTCTCTGGCCTGTGTGTCTGTGTCTGCCCAACTGTTGTTGTGTGTGTGTGTGTGTGTGTGTGTGTGTGTGTGTGTGTGTGTGTGTGTGTGTGTGTGTGTGTGTGTGTGTGTCTGGGGCTGGTGTTGCTGTGGTGTTGTGTGTGTTTGTGTGTGTGTCTTAGGCCAGGGGCAGATTTGTAGTGTTTGTGTTTGCTCAATCTATAAAGCATTGCCTGTTTGAATGTGTGTGTGTGTGTGTGTGTGATACCCCTGGTTTTGAGGAGAGAGAGTACAGGGGCTGGAGGTGTTGAGAGGAAAGCGGTGACCTCATCCGTACGCCACCGCGGCCAAGAGACTGTTTTATAATGACTGCAACGCTGCCTCTTGGCTTGTGAGGCCCACAGTTGGGGGGGCTGGAAGTTGCACCATTTACACGTTTTAAGGTTCACGTTAATACGCCGCGTAAAACCCCATTAATGATTCACTGCCACGCCTGCCCTGCACAATATATTCTTTTGAGATATTTGACGTCATCGCGTCATCGTGAATCTGGTGCCACCCATGCATATGTGCAAGTTGTCGCTACCCGAGTTGAGTTTTAATATCTGCTCGCTGGCACATACACATTAGCCCTAACTTACCATTTGCAAAATTGCCACGTAACTAAAATTGTCATTGTGACGAGGTGACATCACATCTGGGAGTGTCCACCTAGATGTAGCCCGAATTCCCCCCCCCCCCCCCCCAGGTTTTAATAAACTTCTAATCTACATCCCTAATCTAATCTAATATACATTTATCTATGTATGGACTGTACCAACTGATAAACTGATCTAGCCAGCATGCGTCTGTGTGAACACTCCCACATGCGAAGTCACGTCATCACAATCGCAATTTTAGCCACATGACAATTTTGTAATGGCTAATCAATCACGCTCACACCTGGCGGCGTCATAGGTTCCCCTTTAACATGTCCTCTGCTGCAAATAAGCTATGAGAAGAATAAGAAGAAGCTACAATCCACTCGGACAGTGCATCTCCTTCTCGTTCAGACTCATGGATGCCTCGCTCTTAGTGCATTGCCCCTTGACTCCCTCTCCCTGTCACTACAACAACAACAACAAGCACGCAGAAGCAGACGAACCCGAGACACGCGAAGCCGTGCCTTCACACTACAACATGTTGTGGAGTAATATGGCCATGGAGGGAGAACGACGGCGGAAGCCCTGTAAAACTCATTACATTTTACACAGGCGGGCACGTCACACTGACGCGTGGCCCTGTTTGTTTTTGCATTAACTTTGCACCGCTCAGGAAGGGAGGGAGGGCGGGAGGGCGGGAGGGGAGGGAGGGAGGGTGAGGACCTCTCCCAAGTCATTCTCTACCTCTCGTCGGTAGAATAGCCACAGCATAGGAGCTGACCTTTTCCTATAATGAAGTCAATGTGCGTTGTTGTTGGTATGGTTTATTTTGTGTGTTGCGCTTGTATGCTCCTCCAGCACCAGTCCTGTAATTTCCGGCTGTGGTGTTTCAGTCCAGTGTTGTTAATTGCGTTGGGCCTCCTGAGGTCGCATAATTGGCAGATTTGTTTATTCGATCGATACGTTAAACCAGCGTCTTGTCTGTTCAAGCTCTCAATGTAGGTTTATGCGCTTTATCCCTGCCATTGGCACTTTTACAATGTGTGCAGTACGTGCACAGTAGTCAATATTAGCAATATAACTGAGTAGCCTACGGTTTATATAATGACAGCATATACTACGCGCCGCTGGGTTTATGATTAAAGGGTATTTTTCTGTTTTGTGGATTGTTTGCCCATTTAAACTCCTTGTCTTGTTTCCTTGGATCCTTGTTTATCATGGTTAGCGTATATTCGAGGTTTAAAGCTTGCGACGCCTTCCGTTCTGATAGCGCGAGATAGTGCTGATTGTTTTTATTTGGTTAATTACGCGTTGACTGTTTGTTTTTCCGTGCCGTCACCGCATACTTGTGACACACTTAAGAGAACGTCGACCATTGCCACCACCGTTACAGTCGGATGCGTTGAAAGCTTTGACCTCAATTGGGAACAGTGGGAACCAACTTTCCCTCTTTTTTTTTTGTTTAGTTTAGTTTTGTGAGTGGGGCACCATTTAAGACAACAAGTCCTTAAAGCCCCTCGCTCCTGTACCGGGTAGTGAGCCAATGGAGAAACGTTGGGGTTTTTTTTGCGAAAAAGTTTTTTGTCCTGCCAAGAAGTTGCCTGGTGAGCCGGCCTTCTCCTGATGGTTGCCCGGCTCTGCTGTTAAACCCCCCCGACCCCCCCGAGCCAGCCGTGAAACACACAGTGGAAGAACGGATTAAAAACCCTCTCTGTACGCACATGTGGCGGGTCGTTAAATAATGGGCTATTGTGTTTTAACGGGCGCGCCGTTCGCTGCGTCACGGACACGCTTGACTTGCGGTTGTTTACAGGAAGCCCCGCTTCCCCGATCGATTCTCCACGCAAGGAGGCATGTGTGATGACACAAATAGGAACGATTGAATAATGAATATATATATACTGTTATATATTACACAGTATATATTCCAGGTTATCCTCTGGTACATTTTTGTTTGTCCTTGTTTTTTGTGTCCCACGCAATGCTGAACGTGGACATTCATTCAACGAGATTATGTGTTGGGAGTATTTTCTTTTTCTTTTTTGCAATTTCATTCATAATCACTACATCCACATAATGTCCATAATATTATTATTATTGTATTTTTTTTACACGACAAATGAGTATTGTTCGTCAAATAGCTATACTCTTCGGCCAATGTCTTCTGTACACACTGTACACAACATTTTAAAGCAACATTTTGGATCTCATATCTTATTGTTTATTTCTTACTACATACATATTACATTTTTCACACACCACACCTCATGACAAAGCCCGATATGAACAAGACCAATAGTAAACATAGTAAATACTTCCTTCTTCCTCTCCTATAGATGGACAGCACCTATAAAACTGTTTTATAGTGTGTCAATTAAACCACACCCACGCCTCACTTCACAACGTGAATGACGTGAACTTAAACACGTCCCGAAGAAAACAAAAACCTCTGCTTGGTTTATATTTATAGGGACAAGAAAAAAGGCAGATTTTCGTCCACCGGGGATTTGTGTTTGACATCAATCAGCTTCCCTGGAGGAATGCGAAAGGGTGTGTGTGTGCGTGTGTGTGTGTGTGTGTGTGCGTGTGTGTGTGTGTGTGTGCATGGGAGCATATATGTATATGAGCTCAGGTCCTAACAAACCCACGACGCCGCAGGTCACGGGGGTCAGCTGCGTGGTGGTGCCACAGAGGCCCGTATTATAGTCAGAAGAGGGAAAGTACCCCTACAGTACAGGCATGCTGTCCCGGGTGACCTAGGGGTCACAGCTGAAGTGACCGTGTGTGTTGTGTCTGTCTGCGTGTCTGTCTGTGTGTGTGTTGTTGTTGTTCTCTTGATCGGGATGGAGGTGTTGTGAGTGTAAACGTGCACCAAGTGTCCACGTGACAGGTGACAAATTGAGCAGGATGGCAGAGAGAACGCAGGTACCTGTACTGGTACCTGGGTCGGGGGTCGGGACGCATGTTGTGTGTGTGGTGTTTATTTGTGTATATTTTTTCGTCTTTATTTAGGCTCCCACACTCGGAATACCCCACAGCAAACCCAACTAATGTGTTTTCTCAGTCAACAGTAAACACCCCCCCCTCTCCGTTCACAGACCTTCGGAGACCTCTCTGCTAGGCCTATTTAGGAGCTTGGAGTTCTCTTCAACATACCACATGACGGTCCCAGACCACCAATCACAGCTCTCAAAATAGTTTTCTTATATATATAATGTACATATATATGATGTTTCACAGTGTATAGTGAGTTCTCCAGTGTGCTGAGGTTGGTGTGTGTGTGTTTGCGTGCAAGTGTGTGTGTGTATGTGTGTGTGTGTGTGTGTGTGTGTGTTGTGTGTGTGTGTGTGTTATTGTGTGTACATACAGTATATACCGTACCATCTTTCCTTCCTTCCCATGAGGAGCATGGTACACATGATTAACCAGAACCCCCCCGCGGAACTGGGACGGCGAACCACATTGATTAACTATGTGTCCATCCACACCGGACCCCACCTGCTGTGCACGCGGAGCCGAATTAACACAAAGTGTAAGCTCGTGGACCATAACACCTAAGAACATTCAATTTTAAAACGGCACTTTCATGAAAGCAGCTGAGGAACAACTTCACGATGTTTCTGTCTAGTGATCCACTGCATGTACAATTTTGGCAATTTTCCTACCAGCCGAGAAAGTCCATAACTTAGTTGAGTTTGGAACACACAAGTTTGAGTTTGTTTCTACAAACCCAGCTGACAAAAGTGGCACAGATGAATTTGTTGACAGGATCAGTATAACACGTTTAAAAACTAAATCCTTTAAACCGTATAAAATAAACTAACAAAAAAGGCGTTCAAGAAATACCCAAAGTTACCCAAATATTCTGGGTTCACTGGGCCCTCTTAAGGACGTCTCTGTGGCCGAGCACGGGGGCCCTAAATGGCTCCCACCACGCTGTGTACACACACACACCACACACACACACACACACACACCACACACCACACACACACACACACTGCTGTGATGATGAAACCACCCGGGGCCCCCGGGGGACGGTGTGACACACTACTCTCATTAATGAAATGAAGCCTTTGAAAGACGCAGGCTTTTTCAATCATGTGTGTTAATAAGTGTCTGTCGACTGTTAATGGTGTTTTATCATTCCAGTTCAAATGAAAGAAGTGTACCATACAGACCGAGGGGGGTGAATAAATACAGAAAAACATTTTCATTTGCGTGACGGGAACAGGACGTAACGCTTATATTTACATTGAGGGCATTATGGGCAGACGCTTTTTGTCCACAGCGACGTAATAATAAGTACATCTGTCGAAAGAATTCAACAACAATAGGCCTATATTGCTGACGGTAAGCATGGTTTGAATAGAAACAAGTTCAAACACTCACAATTGCTAGGTTAACCTCCTGCTGGTACACAGCAAGTTATGGTGTGAGTACAGTACACACATACATAGGACGACGTGTAAACCCTATTTCTGTCATACATGCAGGCACAGTGAAAGGGGGTTGGATACGGGTACGTTAGTGATGGTGTGTGTGTGTGTGTGTGTGTGTGTATGCTTTCTGGTCTCCGTCATCATGGTCTGGTTGTCCTGGTGTGGATGACCCCAGTGAGAACTCTGTTGGAGGGATGCACTAGTGCTGCGTTGGAACTGCGGTCTTGTGATCGCTCTCTCTCTCTCTCTGCTTCGCTCACAAGGGCAAATTGTTGATTCTTTTTGTTCACACATCGAGCTCACATTCAGTGATTAATTTACAGGCAGCCAGTTGATCTGTTGCCTCTCACTCTGATACAGCACACACACACACACACACACAACCAACACACACAGGCACACACAGTCAACACACACAGGCACGCGCATGTATCTGTGTGCATACATCGACACACACACACACACAAAACACACACACGCGGTGTTTGTCAGGTCTGATGAAGAAGCAGACTTCCTCTGCGGTCTCTCCTCATGCTTCTGACCGTGAATCACCAGAGGTCAGCCAAATTGTCTCATGGGTCAAAGCGGTCTCAGATAAAGCAATCACCTCCACATGCAATTCATTCCGGATACATCTAGCTGCAGTGTACACAGAAAAGCAATTGTTCACTGCTCTGCTGCAAAGTGTCCTGCCAAGTTTATTTTGTTATTTTTAGGAGAAGATTATCTTTCTCTGGACTCCAAACATACAAGGCAATAAAGAGAAGGTGTTGACAACAAAATGTACCAAATAAAAACTGGATTTATTAACGCAATTTATTTTTAAAACCCCTTAAAAAACAATGCCTTTGTGGGCCAGCATTTTCTGGACTTTATGCGAGTAGCAGTTTGGGGAAAGCTGGGGTTTTGAAAGTTGCAAGCTCGTGATTATGTGGTATGTAAATATGATTGATGCGTTAAAAAGCAATTAATAACGGTATTGGTAAAGGCCAGTACTCCGAAAGACAACACCAATAACTACAATTAACTGAGGAATACAATCAAAACAAGCCACTGAAAACAACACACACACTTTTGGAAATGCTAGCAAACAAGTTTAGTCCTAATCTAGTTTCTTCTATTTATTTGGTACACAAGCTTTACTTTAAGCAGGTAACACTGGCCCTTCTGAGGCAACTCTTTCAGACTCTCGATACGGTTGACACAAAACGTTGACGGCAAAAGGAGCAGAACCTGTCGGGTTTTTAAGCAAAAAAAAATACCCTCTGGTGGTTATTTTTGAAAGCACTTAGGAGAGATACAACAACACAAATGTTTGTCGGCCACTGCGGGTAATTTGAATGGCCGCCGCAGGTTGAAGGCAAAGGTTACCCGGTGCTGAGAGCGTTGCACTCAGCACTCAGTCCTTATTCGATTAAAAAAGTCAGCTCGCCATCGCCGTCTTCGGCCAGCGGGCCCCGTGAACAGAGCCGGAGTCAGAAACCTTGAGCGCACCGGGAGCACACTGGCACCTCAGTTTCGCGCGGCTACACCTTGTGTGCGTCGAATGGCGCGCTGTGCAGATCCCCCCCCCCCCCCCCCACTGGTGCGTACGTGAAAGTCCTGCTGCTCAGTACAGACCCTTGGTCCGTCGTCCCGGGACTGGGACTGGGACTGGGACTGGGCCAAGCCAAGCGACGCCATCACCCCGTTTTTGAGCCTCGTTCATGTTCTTGTTCTCGTGCTCAAGCATATATGCTGCATCTGATATTATATATATATTATAAAACTTTGAATTATTTATGTTTTTTAGCAGACGCTTCCAAGGTAATAATTTTTTGTATGCCACTAATGAGCAAGTTGCGGCGAGACTTCTTGCTCGAGGACGCCTACGAGGTAGACTGTGGATTACTGCCTAAGACCTTTTTGGCGGGAAGTCCCGGACCACACCAAGTGATGACCACCCCAATGAATTTTTACTCAGTTTGGCACGCAATGGTTGATCTCACACAGAAACACAGACACACACACACACAAATGTTTGCTTGTACAGTATGTTTGTCAGTCTAATCGGGATTGTCGACCTTGACCAATGAAGAAAAACTCAAACTCGAAAAATTCAAGCTGGTCATCATTCAAAAGTAACATGGCAACCATAGATACACATACCGTGTCGTAGCCTATCTATGGACAATGTTTGGTATTGTCTCGCACACCTGGCAGTCAGCAGTCCCATCGCCTAGCGACCACCGGCAAACAACGAGATCAACTCTGTCCGCACTTCAAACCACTTCAGTAAATTGCGCTCGTTGGAACATTTGTAGTACTACTGTCTGGGTCCTCCTGGCTCCAACGTTGAGCAAACACCATTCTAACACCGTTCCACCATTGCTACCATTCTATCTTCCCGTCTTAAATCAGTTGTAATCGGTTTTACGCTGATTTCCGCGCCGATACAAGTGCTGGGCTCCGGATCCCTTTAATCCTGCCAGCTCGGTTATTATTAGGCCGACTACCTTGTTTTTAATACCGCGCCATGTATAACTGCATGTCACGCCGCACCCAGTGAGTCCAGAGTGGGTGCTAATGTTGGCCCGAACACCGGGTATCGTTCCCGGGCCTCCGGTTGTCATAATAGGGCGGCCCAGGGCCCATGTCTCCTTAATGCCGGCGACCCATCTGCCTCGGCGCACTCGGGCCGCTTATGTAACTCCACTTATGTGGCGCCAGGCCCAGGTAATTCCAGCCCCTGCTCTGCGGACCCCCGAAGCCCACACACAAACACACACACACACACACGCAAACACACTCTCTATGCACATGTGCCTCACACACAGCCCCCCCAGTGGCCAAGTATAAATAGTCCTATGGAAGGAGACTTTGACGAGAAGGAAGCAAGCAAGCGAGTCCTAGCTTTCACTAACACATGGCTGACTATCGGCTATGTGTTTCACATCATATATCCGGGGGGGTCCCCTGGCAATGGAAAGCCCTTCTGAATCCACATGATAAACAATGTTTCCTGCCCTTAAATCCCACCATTATGGGCAGGCCTGTTTACTTTTCCACAGCCACAGCTCACTTCACTGTATGCATTGTTTTGGGGGGGGGGGCAGTCTCTCTCTGCAGCCCCCTGAGGACAGCGGCAGTCAGGAATAGTGCTCTGAGGCCTTGAGGAGCGTTTCCCCTGGGATCTTTGTCTTTTTGACCAACAAGAGGCTGCAGAGTAATGGCAACAGGCTGGAGTCGCCCGAAGACCTTGAGCGTCTTGTCTAATCAGCGACTGCTTGTCTTCAGCCGGTGGGTTATCTCACTCCGGAAAGCGCCATGGAGCCCCCAGTAATGCTCAGGCCTAAATGGTTCCATGCTCAGTTAAGTTTAAACCTGCACGATGCCACTTTTTCACCACAGTTATCACTTCAGTTCGGGTATCGCTCGCCATTGCCCTCTTACTTTAATTCCAACTGATTTTAAAATTATTTTTTCAAAAGACATTTCACCCTGAATGTTCTTATGCCTATGAGAGCCATATTGGGAAAATATTAAAGTGATCTTCATCACAGAGGTCATTATTTTAGGAGAGGAGTAGATGCAGCATTAAACATCTCTGCCTTTCATATAAACCAAGTAATTCAAATTATGAATGTAATTATGAATGTCATGTAATTTTTAATTATAATCATAGTGCAGCTTAATGTTCCGCGCGGCTGTCTTTATTTATTTATTGCCTTGTTTCCACAGTAAACCAAAGAAGAAAGTCGGCCGTGAAAAATCGTGTTAAATGGAACCCAATGTACCGTTTATTATACGTTAATGAGCGTGACGTGTTCTTGGTGAAAACATCAGGTGGCTCGCCTGCTTATTAACATTTACATTTACATTTAGGGCATTTGGCAGACGCTTTTATCCAAAGCCACTTACAAAGAGTACATTTATTGTAAGAGAGACAGCAATATATCGCTTGTGGTACATAAAGATTACAGCTTTCAAGCATTCATAATTGCAAGTTTAATAAAACAAGTTTCGTAATTGCTTGCATAATATTTGGGATAAGAGCAGACGTGCCGTTCTGAGTGCATTACCAACATCTAAGAACATACAATATGCTAAACAATGCTAAATGCTATTAATAACACGCAATTTAGTGCTCAGGTTAAGAGAGGGAAGACGGGGGGGTTATGCAGTCCAGGTGAGTCCAGGTGAACTAAATGTATTAATTAATGCGTCGTTCCAGCTCTTAGCTCTTAAGTGGCTGAGTGGCTGTAATGAACCTTCTGAGCTGCGAAACCCCCCGGAACCATCCACCATCCCATCCATCTCTGCTCGCGGTGTTTACAGAACATATGTGGATTCATGGAATCCACATATAATTCATTTTCCTGGAATTATTTTGTTGTTTGTTTTGGAAGGTGGAAAATAATGGCCGATAAGCCAACCCATAGCGAGTACTGAGGAAAAAAACATTACAGTATTACTGATTACTCTCGTCAGTTTTTCCTTTGCTTTAACATACAGGATATCGGTCGCTGATTCTGATCTCAAAACATTCATAATTTAAAGAGTTGATGACTTTAGCATCGCCTCATGTTGTCAGAATGCCACATTATCAGCTTAGTTTGAGGCTCCTCCAAGGACACAGGCAGGTTTGTGGTGAAAAGTGGTTTATTGTAAAGGTATGATAAATGGTAGACACCAGGTGAGGCTGTAGCCCCACACACCCCAGACTCTACCTGGGCCAGGTGAGGCTGTAGCCCCACCCACCCCAGACTCTACCTGGGCCAGGTGAGGCTGTAGCCCCACACACCCCAGACTCTACCTGGGCCAGGTGAGGCCAATTAAGCCAGCCACCAAACACACACACACTCCCACATAACATAACCAGGCGCAGCCATCTTTTTTTTTGCGAGCAGCTCAAAGTCGACCCTCCCGTCGTCGACTATGGTTCTTGTTTTGGTTCTGAATAACTGGTGCAGTGGGTCATCGGATCCTCCTGGAATTTACTATTCTGTGTCTGAAGTTGCCAAAGTAAGTCCTGCAGCATTTCTGTTGTGATTTTTCCCCCCCAACACCATTTCCTTGTAGCAGGCCAGGGCTGGCGAGTAAACCCTGTGGTTGTGGAACTTGGGACCACGGTAAAAATTCGGGAAAGCGCGTTGCTCCTGGCAAACTGCCTCCATCTCGTCGCGTGCCGTCCAATAGGAGAAGAGCTTGTTCAGAGGGAAAAGCATGTTCTGGTACATCGTGGTACTATGTGCACACACACACACACACACACACACACACACACACACACACACACACACACACACACACACACACACACACACATACTGACTGTGCGTACACAGTCGAGTGCACTCCCGTACGCGTGCCAGATATTTCTACAGGCACTCTATGGCTACAGGGCGATGACATGTCTGATAAGCTATGTATGACGGAGGATGATTGTAGTCTCTGTGGGGATTGTGTTCCTGATTAAAACGCTTCACTGCAAAGTAACCGTCTCAAAATAAACACAACTAGAACGTAGATGGTCTAAACAGATTGGCAGACTGGCAGGCGTGAAAACACACCTTGTCCTCGTTCCGTGCCGTAGTGGTCACAAAGTGGCCTTTATATATATATATAGAATCAGTACATATAGAATATATCTTTATTTATAAGATAAAACTTTATTCATCCCAAAGGAAATTCTTGTGCCAGAGGTTGCTC
>PIJE02000772.1:111136-128636 GCA_002895965.2 Coryphaenoides rupestris
AACAATTTAACAATGTTGTATATTGTTGCTTGCTTCTTCTACGACAGGGCGTTGCAAGCGAGACTACATTAATAAAAAGGGTTTAAAGGGGCCCACACAGTCCTCTCTCAACACGAAAAAAAATAATATTTTTTTTGTATTGCCAGGAAAGCACTCAGTACAGTACAGGGTCGTCAAAGTCGTCGCGGAGATCTATTACCGCCTGGTGTTCTTTAAAAGCTTCCTGGCGTCTCTGGCGTCGGTGACGTGCTGTTTAGACCGCGAAAAGGATAAAATAAACTCGAGCCTCTCGGTTCCTACACGGGGCTGTGCTGGTTTTGCAGGTACCTGAAGAGGTTCAAGGAGATGAAGTTGAAGCTGCTGCAGAGCTGGAGCAGACAGATCCTGAAGGGCCTGCACTTCCTGCACACGCGCACCCCCCCCATCATCCACCGGGACCTCAAGTGCGACAACATCTTCATCACGGGGCCCACGGGCTCCGTGAAGATCGGAGACCTGGGCCTGGCCACGCTCAAGAGCGCCTCGTTCGCTAAAAGCGTCATCGGTAAGTGTCGCTAATGGCCTCAGATTGGTTTTTGAAAGTGTACACACAGGCTGGGTGTTTTACCGGTTTTTCTTTTTTTGGTTTAATTTAGTTATTTTCGGAAGGGGATTTTAATGAAGCGTCCAGTCCACACAGTGTTGATTCGAAGTCTTTACAGACGCTTATTTACAATTGCTGGCCGAGTTTGAGTTTGCCAATTACGCGCTAACAGATCCCTACTTCATCTTGTTCGAAACTCGAAAACCAATACCAAGTAAAAGTAAATGAAATATCCCCTCCGCCCAGCTGTGAGCTCTTCTGCACATCAGACTGTGAACTTGCATCTACAGGCTACCTGGCAGTCGCTCAGGAGGTAAGAGCGGTTGTCTGGCAACAGGAAGGTCGCCGGTTCGATCCCCGGGCTCCGCCTAGCTAAGTGTCGAGGTGTCCCTGAGCAAGACACCACCTAACCCTAACTGCTCCTGATGTGTTGGTTGTTACCTTGCATGGTTGGCACCGCCGTCGGTGTATGAATGGGTGAATGTGAGGCAACACTGTAAAAGCACTTTGCGATAAAAGTTGCTCGATAATAAATGGAATCCATTTACCATTTATTTTCAGTTCTGGTTTTTGTGAGACCTTTTGTGAGAGGCTGTGTCGCTTTATTTGATGCCGCCCTCTCCTCCTCCTCCTCCTCAGGAACCCCAGAGTTCATGGCGCCGGAGATGTACGAGGAGAAGTACGACGAAGCGGTGGACGTGTACGCATTCGGGATGTGCATCCTGGAGATGGCCACGTCCGAGTATCCGTACTCCGAGTGCCAGAACGCAGCCCAGATCTACCGCAAAGTCACCAGCGTGAGTACAGTATGTGTGTGTGTGTGTGTGTGTGTGTGTTGTAGAGGTGGTGGCACCCGGCCATGTCTCTTATGTAATCGTCGCCATGTGTTTTCCTTCCTACCCCCCCGCGAATGCAAATAGGCCACCAGGACGTCCACGATATCCCAGGAAGTATCTTCAAGTTTCCGTGGATACCTCACACAGCCTCGTTGTTCACGGGACTACAACCTGAGCCCCTTAAGTCTCACAAAATGACGGTCGTATTTCCGCACACGGGGGGGCCACAGATTAGTTGCGTATGGGAGCAGATCTGTTCGCGTAACGCCCCAATCACTTTTATGTTCCCTTAACCTACAATTAGGATGCTCCGTAACAGATGTGGGGCCTCGCTGATTGCTAGCGCTAAGCTCGCTAGCCTCCGAGACGTCGCGCTCACTGCGTCGCGCCTCTTGTTCAATATTCACGGCTTTTCGAATTTTCGGACGCACTGTGGTGGACAGGCGGGGAACACATTGAACGTTAACAATGTTATTTAGAGGAAAATTGTGTCTTATTTGACGTTGTGTAAGACTTAAGTCAATTCAAATTAATACGAATTAGGGCAAAATGGCAAATGCATTACCACATAAGTAGCTTGTGTGTGCAAATGGAGACGTCCTTCTGCCTGTAGCCAATAGGCGGCCATCTTGTCCCGGCGTGCCACGCTGTCCTGCCTTTAACAAACTTTGATTGCCACGTGCCAGGCGAAGTTTATTTCTCAAATGTCAAAAAAATAAGATATATGGTTGTGCTCTTGGAAAGGCGTACAAAAGCCCAGTCTTCTAGGACCCGGAGTGGAGTGTGTCGCAACTCAGTGGGATGGCTTTGGGCAGCAGCCGAGCGGCTCCCCCGCCTCCGACTCCACGCCGGGCCGGGAGGATGTGTGACAGCGGAGTTGGACTGTGGTGTGTGTTCTTGTGTTGTCGTCGTCGTTGTTGTATTTTTTCATCTCGCTGTCCACTACACAAGGCGGGCTGTTCTTCTCCCCTCTCTCTCTCTTGCTCATGTGTCAGATGGAAATGGAAAAAAAACTAAAAGTGCCAAGTCTTCATGGTAGACCGCAAAATTGAGGACAATGCCATGGAGGCAGCCCGAGCGGCTGGAACACACACACGGTCCGCGCCGCCAAAGACATTGATTTTTGCTGACGTCACGTTTTTACAGCCGTGAGGCAGGCCTGTCGTGGCTGCCTAGAGGCTCTGAGCTTGGCACGGCTCATAAAGTATAATAAACCCTGCAGACTACTGTGCAGTGTGCTGATTGGCTGTGGTCTTTTGGGAAGCAAGGAAAAAGAGACACACACACACACACACACACACATACACATACAGACACAGATAGTGTTCCGGGGAGGTTGTTGTTCTTGTGTTTGCCTAAAAAAAGAAAAGGCCAAAAGATTAACAGAGGAGAGATAAAGTGTACACTTTTAACACAGCTTATGCTGACACACGTATGAGATAAGACTTATTGGGACGTATTTGCACACATAAATTGGGACAAATCGTTATTTTTATATGCTTCTTGTTTTTGTTCGCAGCGTAATTTGGGGATTTCATTTGCCGTTAAGGAAACCTTGTGCCACAGCGTTCTCTTTGTGTCTTTGTGTCCCTGCCGGTGTGATTTGACTTGTTAAAGGGGAAGTTCGGCGATTTTTCTCGCCAGATTGTCACCGTGGGTCGTGTATGCAAATGTCCCCCGTTATTGACCTTTCCTCCGTGTTGCCGGTGCTCAGATCTCTTCGCTGGGGAGATCTGGTCGCAGGCAACATGGAGGGAAAGTAAAGGTAACGTTGTTCATTTGCATACACGACCCACGTTGTCATGCTACAAAGCTTGATGAACAATAGGCCTACGAAGGGCTGAAAATCTGCAATGTTCAATTTTCCCCTTCAAATAGAAAGTACAAATGAATGAAATGGAGTCTAAACAAATTCAGTGGACGGGTACTACATAACAATGTGGTTTAAAGAGGTCATAGCCAAACACCTCACCGGATAGCACCAGATAGCCTATATTTGCCAGACACATTATTTAGACGCTGCGGGATTAGAACGGTGTCTGTTTGAGGGCAATTTCCTTGTTGTCCTTGGCTCTCTTTGCCCAGACTTCCCTATCTGTTGTTTGCACAGCCACGATAACTAACATTTAAGCTTTATTAAACGACACACACAGTCAAACGGCTGCGAGTCGTGTGTACTGGAACCCGAGAGCGCCGATCTTTCATCTGCGCGTCCTCCTTTTTTTACGCGGCCTCTACATTTGTTGGCGTATGATCAAACTACCGTGCGAAAATAGCGTGTTTTCAGGCATCACAAGTGACTATTTATCAAGCGTCGGCTAATCTGTTTAGGTTTTTGCTTCACTCGTCATGCCACGAGCAGCATGAAACTCAAGAGTGTATTTGTTTCTTTTCTGGGTGTGTGTGTGTGTGTGTGTGTGTGTGTGTGTGTGTGTGTGTGTGTGTGTGTGTGTGTGTGTGTGTGTGTGTGTGTGTGTGTGTGTGTGTGTGTGTGTGTGTGTGTGTGTGTGTGTGTGTGTGTGTGTGTGTGAGGAAACCCTAATGAAACGGGATAAGGACACGATGATCTTGGCGGTTCTGACGTCCGCGTGCTCGCGTCCTCTCGCCGTGTGTTTACGCAATCGCAGAGATCCCGGAGTCATGCTGGTGTGTGGCTACTGTCACCAAACCAGAGGCTTTATCTAGCATTCAGCACAGAACATGAGGGCCTGCCTGTCTGTCTGTGGTGTGTGGTCTGTGTGGTGTGTGTGTGTGTGTGTGTGTGTGTGTGTGTGTGTGTGCGCGCGTGTCTGCCTGGGTCTGTCTGTGTGTGTGTGGTGTCTGGTGTCTGTGTGTGTATGTGTATGTGTGTGTGTGTGTGTGTGTGTGTGTGGTGTGTGTGTGTGTGTGTGTGTGTGTGTGTGCGTGTGTGTGTGTGCGAACTGAAGCAATGTAATGAGATTCTGGTTATAGATTATATCTCGGCTATATACGGTTGGAACATGACTGATTATTTTTGTGTGTGTGTGTCATTGGTATGAAATTGCATTTTCTTAAAGGTCTTAAAAAGTATTCAATTTCACTTATTGGAACCGGCAGATACTCATACTGTTGTATGTGCCAGCCAATCCTTAATCAAATAGTGTGATATTAAACATATGATATTAGCAGTAATGTGACCTAACCTGTCCTGCGTGCTGAGGGGGAATAAGATCTGTCCTCTCCCTTTCCTTGATACACAGGGGATAAAACCTGAGAGTTTTTACAAAGTAAAAGTCCCAGAACTCAAAGAGATCATCGAAGGCTGTATTCGCATGGATAAAGAAGAAAGGTATGTTGTTGCTCTGTTTTCATACCCTTGAACGAAGTTAATCTGCCATTAATTTTTTTGGTTTGTCAAATTGGCTTCCATGCTCTTTTACATTAATCCCTTTCCTATCCACTCGTTATGTTGAGTAAAGTACTATGTTTGTTAAGTAGGTTAATAAATGTAGAAAACACATTTTTACGAAGTCATGGTACCGATTTTTATTTTATTATAGAACTGACAGTTATTACTGGCAATTATACGCAAGCATAATTGTGTATAATGGAGCATTTATTCCTGGGGCAGGCAATAATGTCCAAAAGTCATCATGAAATATGACATGAATGCAAATGTCAAGCAAGCAAAATGGAAAATCTAAGAAGCCGCGAACCGCCAGCCCAGTTTCCCGCAGCAACAACACGCAAACGCACTGTTTTGAGGCACTTTTAAAGGGGACGTTTTGTGCCACCAGGTGTGAGCATGATTATCCATTGCAAGCCGTCGCACAATTGCCATGTGACTACCATTTAGTGACATCACAAGTGGGAATGTCCACCTAGATGCATGATGACTAGATCAGTCGACCAGCCTACCTACACAGTGGACTGTACCGACAGGTAAACTGATCTAGTCAGCGTACATCTAGGTAGACATTCCCACTTGTGATGTCACGAGACGGTAGTCACAGGCCAATTGTGAAACGGCTTGCGATGGCCAATCCCACTCACACCTGGTGGCGTAATAGGAGACCTTTAAGTAACGGTTGACTCTTAAGCAACCTGTTGACTCTCACCACCACCTCCACCACCTCCAGGTACACCATCCAGGACCTGCTGGACCACGCCTTCTTCCAGGAGTACAGCGGCGTGCACGTGGAGCTGGCGGAGGAGGACGACATGGTGAAGCCGGGCCTCAAGCTGTGGCTGCGCATGGACGACACCAAGAAGCTGCACGGGAAGTACAAGGACAACAACGCCATCGAGTTCCTGTTTGAGCTCTACAAGGACGTGGCCGAGGAGGTGGCGCAGGAGATGGTAGGCACACTGCGACGCGACCCCTGAGCCAATATGGTCGGCTTCAAGGCACAGGTTAAATATATGTACTAGGAGTCAATCCTTAGCCAATAAGGTTAGCTTCAAGGCACACGTTACTCGTTGACCTCTTAGCCAATAAGGGGAAAACTTTACGCTCCTTGGAAATTTTCCAACACAAGAGAGTACTAATTCATACGCGCATTGTGAAACAATCAATCAATCAACTCGACCGTTTACTCGAGGAAAACCATGGAAAAGTCGCGTGGAAAAGTCAGTGTTACGTCATTGGTCCACGATTTGCATTCTCCTTCGTTCCTATTGGTCCCAACTTTTTTCCACGTTAATGTTGCAGAGCCCACAGAGGGCACGTGGCAGTACTCTCCAAGCCCGTTCCCTTTTGGAGGTCAAGTTGTAGATTGAAAAAACGTGTTTTCCGATGAATTTGAAGTTTTCTGTAAACGTCGACGAACGCGCATAAAAGATGCGCTTGCACATTCACCTGGCGTCATGTTGACACAACACGTCTCGGGTGTTCATTTCCAGTCGGTTCAGTTTTCGAACTTTCTTCCACTTGACCCCCATGGCTTCTCGGCCCTTGACCGACCCTTTCTCTCTCTTTTGCGGTTCGTAGGACTGCACTTTCTTCGGATTGGAGATTCAAGAACCTTAATGGTCACATACACATACAGGATATGCAGTGAAATGAAAAAGTGGTGATGCCCAGCGGAATGTGCAACAGAACAAATTCAAATAACCAGAGAATCAAATATCAAATAACACTATTTACAGTCTTTACAGCAAAAGGAGCAGGTTATTATTTCTTATTTTATATTATTTGATTATTATTTTTTAAATATAATTGCGGTGCCCTCCTCGAGCGGTGCCCTCCTTGAGCAGGGCACCGCTCGAGGAGGGCACCGCAATTATCCACGTCGCAGTCATCGGCAGAGCGATTAGAAATGCGAGAGCCCAAGACGGCGGCGGCGCCCAGGTCACGCCGCATCCGCAGTAGAGGTCGCTTTTAATGAAACTTCCAAGGCCATTCCCTGTTTACCTCTTTGTGCGATTTTTCATCAAGAGTCAATTTCGGAATATAAATATCGGCAGCAGAGACCTCTATCATCCGGACCGCATCTGATGCAATCTGACGACGTGTTGAGGGGGTGGATTAGGAGGACGGACGTACTGTCCCACTTTTGCTGTGAACCCTCGGTGTGTGCGTGCGCCCGCGTGTGTGTGTGCGTGCGAGAACAACAGGGTCTCCTCGCAACACAACACACAACACAAGTCAATGTCGATCCATCGGCAAGCCCGGAGTTTGCCCACAAATTCCTCGTTCCTCACAACAAAGACGGGTCGACGTCAGACACGTGACCCCGTAAAACATGTGTGTACAAAAACAAACAAAGACAGACTTTGTGCGTGTACTTTGTGTGTACATGATGTGTACAGTATGTCGCGTGTGCGCCTGCTCCGTCCAAGCGTGCGTGTCACCGCTGTTTTGCCCTGACGCAGGTGGTGCTGGGCTTCGTGTGTGAGGGGGACTTCAAGCTGGTGGCCAAGGCCATCCGTGACCGGGTCACCAACATCAAGCGGCACCGCGAGAAGCTTCGCCGTCTGGCCGAGGAGCAGCGGAAGCAGCAGCAGCAGCAGCAGCAGCAGCAGGGGAGGAGGAAAGAAGAGGAGGAGGAGGAGCAGCAGCAGCAGCAGCAACAGAGGCTTCAGGCGACCCTGGAGGAAGAGCGCAGCTTCGAGGAGAGTCCCGTCCCCGCCCGCCGCACCCCGACCCCGACGTGCCAGACGTCGCCCGTCACCAGCGGCTCGGCGTCCAGCCTGCCGGTGGAGCCCGAGGAGCCCGAGGTGGACCAGCACTTCCACGTCCGCCACAACAGCTGCTCCTCGGTCAACTGTGAGCCACCGACCGACCGACCGACCGCCCGGCGCCTGCCTGCATGCATGATTTACCCAAGATGCACCTCACCTCATTCGAACGTGCTAGACACTAGACAGCTGTGATGTTTGTGAGCTGTGGATGGATGAGTGCGGTTCTTGACGATGCATTTGTGCAAAGGGGGTTGGGGGGTGGAGGTGGGGGGGGGGGGTTAGCCAGGGACAGCTTCCGAATAACCTTTGGGTGCCGATCCAGTGTCTTCATTCCAGATAGCTAGCGAGCTAACTAGAGGCGCTAACTATCCAGTCAATGTTACATAAAAAAAATAGGTTTGGATCAGGTTACACTTGCACTCCTGTGTGTGTGTGTGTGTGTGTGTGTGTGTGTGTCTGTGCGTACGTGTGTGTGTCTGTGTGTGTGTGTGTGTGTCCATGTGTGCGTGTGTGTGCACGCGCATTTATTAGTGTAAACCTAGGGTCCATTACAGAACGTGCTCTTTTCAGGACCTGATTGGGTTTCAACAACAACCTCCGTTTCGCTAGAACATTTCATTCCACTGAGCCGTTGATATATTTTGCCACAAGGATGGCGTGGACAGCATAACCCCGACGATCAAACTCGTTGACGAGGGGAGTCGAGGTGAATAAATCGTCCGTGCATCCGTGTCATGGGTGCAACAGTACAGGCCGAATTATTACTATCATCCATAAACAAGTTAGCCATTCATACAAGACAAGGACACCACAGACACGCGACACATTTACTTCAGGCAGCGTGGTTTGTTGTGTAATAATCTCATTAAATATAACCAAGTTATTTATCTCTTATAAATAATTGTGAGCATCATAACCCCCCACCCCACGTGTCGCTCATGTGGTAGTCAGCTGTGAGGCACGTGAGAACAACACTTGGGGGTGGGGGGGGAAGGGGGGGGGCGTCACGTCTCCATCGGTCTGGCTCCGGGACGGACGGCAGTGTCTGAAACGTGAACCCTGTGGAACAGCTCCATTATTTAGCCGCCCTCTCCTTGGCGTCACCTGGCGGGGCTCGCTGTCCACACACACACACACCTGTAGTTAGTAGTGAGTCGGTGGTGGTGGTGTGTGTGTGTGTGTGTGTGTGTGCCATTACGGTCCCGCCGCCGTCGGTCACACCAATGGCTATGTCTCAAGTCTCTTGTAGTTTCCTTTGGGCACAGTGAGCACAGTCTTAAAGGTTCAGGCTTCAGACACACACACCCCCTCTAACCCTAACCGACGCTAAGCACCCTCAAGGGCAAGGCAGCTCCTTTAATTATCAGGTACTAGAAACCTTATCCTGTTTTACACAGAGATGCCGAGATGTTGCCATAAAGAAAACATCGAACAACGTCATGATGGCCGTTCCTTTTTTTTGTTGTTGCACAGAACCAAAGAAGCAGACATAGTGCGGCCCGGAACGTTGTGCGTACACTTTTACATTCCGGATTATCTTCGGAAATCTCGAGGTGTTTACGTGTAAACACAACAACGTCATCGGCATACAGTGTGATGTATAACTTACATGCGTTGGGCAGGGACACTGCTTTCTAAACAATAGTGATTATCGTTAGCTGTGCACATTTATAATTCAGTTATCATATGCAACATGGAATGTTGTGAACGTTGCGACGGCGGCGGAGTCGACATGCGAGGAATGTGTTTGTGCGACGGGAAGTACTGTATGTTGGAGGGGAAATTGAAGAGATTGAATAAATTAAAAGAAATTAGCTCATTAGCTAACTCTGGCACATTTCCACTGATGTTGAAACTGAAATGTCGATTCATATGCACTGTCCCTGGTAAATTAATTAAGTACATAAATCAATAAATAAATCAATACATTTGTGCACATAACACGTCACCATAGCACCACCACACCCGCTGTCCCGGCATGACAGCTTATCCCCCTTTTTAAACACGCAGACATCAATCCGGCTTTGTTACTACTACTACTAACCACCAACGATAGCATATCAACAAGCTAGACGGTTCAAGTTTCAAATGTATTTGTTTGACAGTTCGCGATGTCCATGTGGTAGTTAAGAGTTGCTGGCTAGCGGGTAGCTTATCTGTGGTGAAAACAGAAGACGGGTGGGCGAGGGGGGATGCGGTTATGATCGCAATGAAATCTAATTCGAATGATCTACAGTAATTCAAATCTAATTCAACCGTTAGTGTGAATAGCTCCGCCCCTCGCCCCCTCACCCTCCCCCCGGGTCTTTGTTGTGTCCATAATATCCCAAAGATAATCCATATTGAAAACCCCTGAGCTGTTTTTTGTGTGTGTGTGTGTGTGTGTGTGTGTGTGTGTGTGTGTGTGTGTGTGTGTGTGTGTGTGTGTGTGTGTGTGTGTGTGCACACGGCAATTAATTAGAGATCTGAATCACAGAAAGGGCTCAAGATATCCCACACATTGGCCAGACTTACAGCACGCACCACACCACACATACACACACAACACACAAACAACTGGTGTCCCTGGATGCTCAGTCTGCTCTCCCCCCCGCCCCCACCAGCTCTCTGACAAGGTGGACCGTGTGGTCGAGTGTCAGCTCCAGACCCACAATGACAAGATGGTGACCTTCAAGTTTGACCTGGATGGAGATAACCCGACGACATCGCAGCGGTTATGGTCAGTGTCACACACACTCACAATCACATCATGCACACACATGCACACACATGCCTACACACACACACACCAGACTCTTTCTCTTCTGCCAGGCAAAGACTGAGGCTGAACCTGGTAGCTCTGAGTTTAAAGTCAGAGCTCTACCCAAGATATAATACTTAGGTCTGATTCTGGAGATTTGTTTAATATGTTTATTAGATGACATGTGATTGGATGACCACTTTCGGAAGCATTGGAGTCGTGGAGTTTTAACAAATTAAGAAAAAAGTCAACTCACAGCTTCATGCGCGCAATCTGTCTTATCTCTTGGTTTTTTTTAAATCAAAAAATAAATGCCAAGCGATAGCTGTGCCGTCTCTGTATTCTGGGAGCTTTTCCCAGAATCTGCGCTCACTATCTCTGGCGATACCTCGGCGATATCTCCCCGTAGCCGAGGGAAATTAAGAGACACAGATAAGACGGAGCCTCTGGATGCTAATTTCTTCTAATCGGGAACGGGAAGAGCTCGCAAAAACAAATCTGGAGGTGTACACACTTTCTTTTGTGGACCGGATGGCGGCAGCGGGGAGGGGATGCGGGGGTTATTAGAACGCCGTGGTTATACGGGCCGAATTAAAATACGCTGACAGCGAACAACCACCACACCCCCAGCCCACAGCGACCAGCCAGCCAGCCAGCCACCAGCCACCGCAGCCAGCCAGCCAGCCAGCCAGCCAGCCAGCCACCATATTTCACTGCACTGTCGCCCCAAACCGACCCAAATTGGAAGGGTCGTATTTAAGATGCTGCTCGATAAGCAATGGCTGAGAGGGAGGCGGGGTGGGGGTGGGGACGGGGGGGACGGGGGGACGGGGGCGGGGCATGTGGGGGGAGGGGGGGCGGGGTCTGTTTCAGTGGCGTGGTTGGTGATTACATGAATGTTGTTCAAGACAGACGCAGAGACACATGTAGACGTTCAGACACACAGACAAACAAACAAACAAACAAACAAAGAAACAAACACATACAATTACACACACACACACACACAGACTCGCATGTAAAATAATGTGTCCACACACTTATGTATGTTATTTAAGTGCTTATGTCATGTATGGTTGTCGTCGATGTCCTTGTTACTTTTTTATGCTCCTTGTAAAGAAAGCGAATTCCCAGAGGGGCAATAAGGTTTTTAATTAATAGATACATTAATTAACTAATTCATTCATTAAAGGTATGTAAGAATAATGAATCCGTTCAGGGGACTACATGTAGGATTTTACAGCACAAATCACTTTAAATGCCAGTTTGTGAGGCAGGTTGTGGTTGAAGTTAGAAACAGGAACAGACCGTGATAAGCCTGGCCGCCCTTGTCTTCCTCAAGGTGCACAAACGAAGTTCCATCCTGCCGTCGGAGAAGGAGGGCTTCATCCACCGCATGGGTGACATCATCAAGAGGGGGAGTCTCTGATGGGGCAAGGAACATTCCGGGCACTCCCGCGGGCACGGCCCCTCCCGTGGCCCACACTTCCTCAGCGGCGTCAACTCGCTGTCGTCCTCGCAGGTCAGAAAACCACTCGCCTGGCGCCCAACCCGAAAGACTGTTTGTTTTTGGTTTATTCCGTTTTATTTTGTGCTTCATTTAGGGTTTCCCTTTCTTTCGCTTCAATGTTTGTTTTTTCCACCAATCGCGCTGCTGTGGATCTGTTACCGCGCAATGGCGGCCCACAAACTCGGCAGTAGTAGTGAACTAAAATAAGCATCTGTAAATCAAATCAACAACCGTGTCGACAGACATACACACTTTGAAATCCCCTTCTGAGAGCTTCATCCACTTCATCCACTCGCGCAAATACACTTCTCTTCTCGGGCAGAATCTCCGTAATGTAAACAGGAAGGTAAGGCGTAACTCCGCCCCTTTCAGTTTTTCGTTTCCCCGTTACCGATCTCTCTTCTCCCAGCTCTCTCTCTCTCCAGGCTTACCCTTTCTCTTTCTCTCGCCAGAAAATTCTGGCGAGAGAAATTCTTTATCGCCAAAATGGAATGCTTGAAGTTCCGGTAATAGTTACAGAGTAGGACTGCTGGTTGCCAGGTTATGGAGTTAGACACAAGTGTACAGTGTGTTGCCAGATCCCGCGTTCCTTCCCTCTCTTCTTCTGTCTTCTCTTAGAGACACTTAGAGACACTTAGAGAGATGTGTGTGGCGTGTACTTTTTCCTTTCCGCTTCATCTATTAAACTACAAAAGTGTGGTCGTTTTCAACACTTCAACGTCTTAGCCGAGGGGAAGCCAGGACTGTACGGAGCTCACCCTCCCACGCTGTTGCATGTCCCGAGGTTTTACTGCACGGGTGGGAGGGTGGACGGGGGAGGGGGGGGAGGGGAGAGGGGTCTCCATCTCCGACCAAATTGTGTTTTTCCGTCGCCCGTAAATCCAGACTTTAGTGGGGTGTGTGTGCGCCGCGCGGAGGAACAAAGGGAAGTGCAAGCGGGAAACCTCACGCTCTCTTATCCACCATGTTTACACCACCTCCACCGCGTCCCCGCCCTCCTTGCCCCCCCCCCCCCCCCCCACCGGAGCCCTCAGCTTATCTCTGACACCCCCCCCCCCCCCCCCGCCCCCCCTATCTTGTAATCTGTCAATAGAGGATATTTGTATACAAAGTTAGTGTACACTGTCCACACATTCTCTCTTCACCAAGGGGGGGGGCTCTCTCTCTCACACACACACACACACACACACACACACACACACACACACACACACACAAGCACACACACACACACCACACAACACACACACTAGTGTGATGTATAACTTACATGCGTTGGGCAGGGACACTGCTTTCTAAACAATAGTGATTATCGTTAGCTGTGCACATTTATAATTCAGTTATCATATGCAACATGGAATGTTGTGAACGTTGCGACGGCGGCGGAGTCGACATGCGAGGAATGTGTTTGTGCGACGGGAAGTACTGTATGTTGGAGGGGAAATTGAAGAGATTGAATAAATTAAAAGAAATTAGCTCATTAGCTAACTCTGGCACATTTCCACTGATGTTGAAACTGAAATGTCGATTCATATGCACTGTCCCTGGTAAATTAATTAAGTACATAAATCAATAAATAAATCACTACATTTGTGCACATAACACGTCACCATAGCACCACCACACCCGCTGTCCCGGCATGACAGCTTATCCCCCTTTTTAAACACGCAGACATCAATCCGGCTTTGTTACTACTACTACTAACCACCAACGATAGCATATCAACAAGCTAGACGGTTCAAGTTTCAAATGTATTTGTTTGACAATTCGCGATGTCCATGTGGTAGTGAAGAGTTGCTGGCTAGCGGGTAGCTTATCTGTGGTGAAAACAGAAGACGGGGGGCGAGGGGGGATGCGGTTATGATCGCAATGAAATCTAATTCGAATGATCTACAGTAATTCAAATCTAATTCAACCGTTTGTCAGTCTGACAGCTTTCCCTCCGTCTCGCTTTCTCTCTCAATTTCTTTGTGTTATTTTCATCACCGATGCTGTGTGTGTGTGTGGTGTGTGTGTGTGTGTGTGTGTGTGTGTGTGTGTGTGTGTGTGTGTGTGTGTGTGTGGTGGCGTGTGTGTGTGTGTGTGTGTGTGTGTGTGTGTGTGTGTGTGTGTGTGTGTGTGTGTGTGTGTGTGTGTGTGTGTGTGTGTGTGTGTGTGTGTTGGCGCTGCCAGTGTGTGTCATTGTCGTGTCATTCATCTGATTGTGATATATTAGCATGCATGTGATTTTAATGTCAATTCAATAGAATGTGTTTTGTGTGTGTGTGTGTGTGTGTGTGTGTGTGTGTGTGTGTGTGTGTGTTTGCGTGTGTAAGCATAAGTACCCGTTGACCCCTCATCATTGTCATCTGACTGTCAAGCATATAAAAACAGTATGAGCGTGCAGTGCTCACAGTGTCCTCTCTGTTGTAACAGCTGACTGCGAGATCGACTGCTTTCTGAACTCCTCGGGGCTCCAGGAGGGCCCGGAGGCGGAGGGGCCGGGCACGCCCCCGACCACGGCACGGCCCCGCACGCCGCCCAGCAACGGGCTGCCCATCCCCGCCCTCCGCTTCCCCTCGGTGAGTGTTGCCGGTGGGGGCTGGTGGTTTGTGGTGGTGCTGGACGGTGGAGGTGGGGGGATGCGGATGTGGTGGTGGTGTGGTGGTGAGTGTGTTGGAGGTGTGGGTTGGTGGTGGTGGTGTGGTGTGGTGGTGGTGGTGATGGTGGTGGTGGTGTTGGTGGAGGTGGTGGTGGTGGTGGTGGTGGATGTGTTGGTGGTGGTGGTGGATGTGTTGGTGGTGGTGGTGGAGGTGGTGTGTTGGTGGTGGTGGTGGGGTGGTGGTGGTGGAGGTGGTGGTGGAGGTGGTGGTGGTGGTGGTGGTGAGGTGGTGGTGGGAGGTGGTGGTGGTGGGTGTGAGTGGTGGCAGTGGTGGTGGTGGAGGTGCTGGTGGAGGTGCTGGTGGTGGCTGGAGAGTGGCGAGGTGACAGAGTGCCCCACTGAGACTGAGTCTATTGTTTCAGTTAAAAATAGTCCCCCTACCGGCCCTTAAATAAATGTGTTGGTGTGCTTAAAGGGGAACCACAGCTCAGCTATTGTTCTTAATAGAAGAGATCGCTGCTTCATACGTGCGTTGTGTGAAAATAGCACACCTCCAAATCCCGGACTGTGGATCCTTTGTCGGAACGGATGCAGCAGTGCTACTTCCGTTTTAATTGGCAGTAATAATTCATAGAGCACTATTCAAGTCACCAAAAGAAGAACGGTGACAAAACAAGTTGCTGTGTAATGCATTGTTGTTGTGGGTTTCTATGGTAGTTGTGATCAGTTCATTAAAAACAAAGGGCAGGAGTGCATTTATAGCTCAGTTAAAGTTACATCTGAAAATGAAATGTCTCCAGGATGTTGTTAAAATATTTACGAGACCCATTTGTGATGAACGTCGCCAGTGTCAGCGTATCGCGAAACGAATTCAACCTTAAATAAAACTTCTATTTGCTCCGATTGCGATTCGCCGTCTTCCCTATTGGCGTCCGGGAGCAGGGCGAAATAAAAATCAAGTCTGTTGCCATGTTTGCCTAACCTTACCCCCAATTTTATTTCTAGAGCATTGCGGTGTCCAGCAACACAGAGCATGGCAACCCACCGAGCGGTTTCAACTCTCCTGTGGACAGGTAAACACACACCGACTCACCTCCCCTCCACTTTCCTGCACTCTCTCTCTCTCTCTCTCTCTCTCTTTTTTTTTTCCCCTCGCTATCTCACCAGAGCTTCACGGCGCCAAAAAAAACCCCCTCATGGCACAGGAAACGCCTGTGTTTCCTGTGTGCTAGCTCGTCCCCCGCACCACCGTACGGCTGTGACAACATGCATGTTGTTCAAGACAGACGCAGAGACACACACACACAGACAAACAAACAAACAAACAAAGAAACAAACACATACAATTACACACACACACAGACTCGCATGTAAAGTAATGTGTACACACAATTATGTATGTTATTTATGTGCTTATGTCATGTATTGTTGTCGTCGATGTCCTTGTTACTTTTTTATGCTCCTTGTAAAGAAAGCGAATTCCCAGAGGGGCAATAAGGTTTTAATTAATAGATACATTAATTAACTAATTCATTCATTAAAGGTATGTAAGAATAATGAATCCGTTCAGGGACTACATGTAGGATTTTACAGCACAAATCACTTTAAATTGCCAGTTTGTGAGCAGGTTGTGGTTGAAGTTAGAAAACAGGAACAGACGCGATAAGCCTGCCCGTCTTGTTTCCTCAAGGTGCACAACGAGTTCATCCTGCCGTCGGAGAAGGAGGGCTTCATCCACCGCATGGGTGACATCATCAAGAGGGCGGAGTCTCTGATGGGGCAGGAACATTCCGGGCACTCCGGCGGGCACGGCCCTCCGTGGCCCACCTTCCTCAGCGGCGTCAACTCGCTGTCGTCCTCGCAGGTCAGAAAACACTGCCTGGCGCCCGAAAGACTGTTTGTTTTTGGTTTATTCCGTTTTATTTTGTGCTTCATTTAGGGTTTCCCTTTCTTTCGCTTCATGTTTGTTTTTCCACCAATCGCGCTGCTGTGGATATGTTACCGCGCAACTGGCGGCCACAAACTCGGCCAGGAGTAGTGAACTAAAATAAGCATCTGTAAATCAAAAATCAACACCGTGTCGACAGAAATACACACTTTGAAATCCCCTTCTGAGAGCTTCATCCACTTCATCCACTCGCGCAAATACACTTCTCTTCTTCGGCAGAATCTCCGTAATGTAACAGGAAGTAAGGTGTAACTCCGCCCCTTTCGGTTTTTGGTTTCCCGTTACCGTCTCTCTCTCCAGCCTCTCTCTCTCCAGGCTCTCTCTCTCTCCAGGCTCCCTCTCTCTCTATCTCTCTTTCTCTCGCCAGAAAATTCCGGCGAGAGAAATTCTTTATCGCCAAAATGGAATGCTTGAAGTTCCGGTAATAGTTACAGAGTAGGACTGCTGGTTGCCAGGTTATGGAGTTAGACACAAGTGTACAGTGTGTTGCCAGATCCCGCGTTCCTTCCCTCTCTTCTTCTGTCTTCTCTTAGAGACACTTTTGCCCCTTTTCCACCGTCACGGTACGGCGCGGTACGGCACGGCACGGCACGGCATGGTACTTTTCGGGTCTGTTTCCATTACAACTGAGTACCATATAGTACCTCCTCGACGTGGGCGGGGTCGTCATAACACGGCTGCGCGAACTGCCGTGACGTCATTTACACCGCGCCAAGCCACGCACAAAACCGGAAGACCAGAACAACAACAACACAACAAATAAAATGCTTTAACATAAACCCAAACCAGTTTGTATTTAGTATGACAATGCATATAGAAACCAGAACAGAGAGACACTTAGAGAGACGTGTGTGGCGTGTACTTTTTCCTTTCCGCTTCATCTATTAAACTACAAAAGTGTGGTCGTTTTCAACACTTCAACGTCTTAGCCGAGGGGAAGCCAGGACTGTACGGATCTCACCCTCCCACGCTGTTACGCGTCCCGAGGTTTTACTGCACGGGTGGGAGGGTGGACGGGGGGGGGGGGGGTCTCCATCTCCGACCAAATTGTGTTTTTCCGTCGCCTGTAAATCCAGACTTTAGTGGGGTGTGTGTGCGCCGCGCGGAGGAACAAAGGGAAGTGCAAGCGGGAAACCTCACGCTCTCTTATCCACCATG
>PIJE02000772.1:131136-208636 GCA_002895965.2 Coryphaenoides rupestris
GCTCTCTCTCTCTCGCTCTCTCTCTCTCTCTCCACACCACACACAGAAGTCATTTTAAATAACTCCCCCTTTCCCCTATACTTAGACACACACATACACACACATACACACACACACACACACACACATACAATCCTCATTGCACTTAAGCATTTAGATTTATACTCCACGTTGTCTGCGGGGACGCCACACTTCTACGACTCTACGATTTCGCAACAAACCCGCCCCCAGCCCCCCCCCCCCCCCCCCCCCCCCCCCCCCCAGCCTCCCCTCCTGTCCACCAATGGTTTTAATAGAGTGTTGCTTAAGCTGTGTTTCCATCGGCGCCCTAGCCCTGGCTGGCCCACTAACTGTGGAGCCATTGTTGCCGAAGAGCAGTGAGTCAACGACAAGTCAATAGGAGAGCAGGTTCTGGCCCGGGTGATCAGAGAGGGAGACGTGGTTTGAGAAATCCTCTCTCTCTCCCCCCCCCCCCCCTTTTTTTTCTCGCTCTCTCTCGTACCTCTCTTGTTCTTTCCTCCCTCATACATGTGTTCCATTTAAACCTCCCCGTTTTATAATGTCCTCGTAGTTAAAAGCCTCTTGTGGGCCCGAGCGCTCAGGGTACAGACACTCCTTCCCGGGGAACGGTCCGTGAAGGACACATGATTGCACATCGCTACTGAACCTCCCTCCCTCCCTCCCTCCCCGCCTCTGATCGCCATGGAAACCAATCTTTTGCAAATACAATAAGGGATTTCTGCTCCAAATTACGAGCGCCGAGGCAGAGTAGACTGGATCGGCCGGGTTTCATTTAAACTTGGCAGGGGGGGTGCCAAGACAATACCTCTCAGAGCTGCAATGATGCAACGCTCCAAAGTTGTGTCTGTAGATCTTGTTTTCAAGACGTCAAATCTGTTCCGAAGATTCTTCCTTACTATCCACTCGCTTGTTCCGGTATGTGCAAGGCTTCAAGCTGCATGTGGAATAATACTTTTTCACACGTAACTTTGTGGCTAACTTCACTAACAACAGAGCTTGCATGCAAAGTTTGCAATGTCCAAGTATTCTCATAGACCCTTGTCACACAGAGTGTAACCCAATGTCCCCATCATGTTCCAGGCTCCCCGCAACCTTACCACCACCACCACCAGTCCTCCCTGCTGCCCCACCACCACCACCAGCAACACTACCACCTGCCCTTCATGGGCCACACACACTTCCCCTTCCCCTACCCCCCGGCGCCCCCGGGCTCCCCCAAGCCGGAGACGGGGCTCCACTTCCACCAGCACCAGAGTTCGCCCCTCACCCGCGTGGCCAGCAACCCCAACTTCCCCACCACCGGCAGCGGCTCCCCGGCCTCGGGGTCCCCCAGCCACACCCCGGGGACCATGACCCCCCCTGGGCCCCAGACGCAGCAGCCGCAGCAGCAGCAGCAGCAGCAGCAGCAGCAGCAGCAGCAGCAGCAGCAGCAGCAGCACCCCAGCATGTGGCCCTCCCACTCCCAGCCCCTCTTCTCCCTGGCCAACGTCATCTCCATGGCGATGAGCATGGCCCAGTCCTTCATCCCCGCCTCCGGCCAGGGCATCCCCTCGCTGCCGGGGTACCACCCGCAGCTCGGCCCGCACCCCCACATGGCGTCCCCGCCCCAGTCCCAGGGGTACCCCTCCGGCTACCCGCCGCAGTACCAGTCCCCGCCCCCGTCGATGGAGGTCCCCTTTCCCGGGCCCGGGGATGCCTACTGCAGCCCCGACATGACCCAGTATCAGGTGGACGGAGCGGGTGGGTACCCTCATGGAGGTGGCGCCCCCCCTGGGCACCCCGGGTGGCTGAACTCCGCCTCTCCCCCGAGTGCGGCCTCCTCCCTGCCTCCCACGCATTTTCCCTGGGCCCCGCTGGAACCTCCCAGGCAGGGGGGCCTCCACTTCGGCGGTGGATTCCCCCCTGCCGGTTCCCCCGGGCAGAGCCAGGAAGACCTGGAGGGGGTCTGTCTCCAGATCCGTGAGGACCACGCCTACTCCGCCCCGCCACCGCCCCAGGTCCAGCTGCAGGTCCAGAGCTCCAGCTCCAGCTCCAGTTCCAGCTCCAGTTCCGGCTCCGGGCCCCAGTCCTCGTCGGATCTCTCCCCCGCCGCCCTGGAGAGCCCGGAAAGCACCGTGAGTTACTGACAAGACAACGCGTCGATTAGACACACTTCATTAGCAATTAAATTGTTCCCGTCGTCCGTCTCGTAAACATTTACTGCTCAAAGCTTCGGAAAGGCACGTGTTTGGTTTGCTATTTGGTTTATTTTAATGTGTACTTTAATCGGTTGCAGCAAATTAAGGGGCTATGTTTCATTTAAATACACCCCACATCAAACACTTTAAAGAATGCTGTTAAAACACATACATCGACAACTAATTATTGTTTTTGGATAAAAGCTTCGGCCAAATGCCCAAAATATAAATGTCAATGTATAAAAATCGAATGAAAATTCAAATTATATTCAAATGTATGAATGCAAATCTGCACAGTAGGCCTATGTGTGCTGAGGGCATCCGCTTATAAATGACTAATCTCTTCTCCTTCTTCTTCTTCTTCTTCTCTCCTTCTGGATTAGTTATCGTCCGTCAGCCCACAGTGTCGCCCCCCGGGGCCCCAGCTCGACGCCAGCTGTCCCCGACCCGAGCCGCCGCCGCCGCCGCTGCCCCCCGCGACTCTCCTGGTGCCGGTAAGCGTTGGTCCGCTTTCTCCATGCGCTCACGTTCCCCCCCTCGCACGGGCACGCCGCTCCCCATAAACACCTCTCATGATGTACGCTATTAGCTCTGGGCTACGAGGAGGCTGGAAAATGACTGATGATTATGTTTTGGTTGAGCGCCCCAAACAAACACGTGCACATGTTCCCTACGAATGTAAACACGTACACACACACACACACACACACACACACACACACGGCCACGTGCGCAGTCACACACACACATAAATCGCACACAGCGTTCCGCTTGTGTGCGATGTATTCTCTGTATTCCTTCCCCCAATATGATGTGATGACTCCATTACGGCCGTGCTGTCATATTCTTGGTTCGCTGTCTCAAATGTTTTATTTCGGCCCAGTCTCCTTTTTCCATTTTATCCTCTTGGCGCCGCGATAGGGCGGCCCTAATCGAGGTGCCTGCCGCGCGGAGCCATTGCGTAACACCGTGTCTGGATGCAATGTTCCACCGAACAAGGGACACAAGTGTAGGTGCGATGACAGCCCTTCCCACCAGGCCCGGCCAATCAGAAGGCGGCCTGGCTTATTAAAAACCTCCCCACCCACCTCCACCCCACCCACCCACGCCCCCCCTCCCTCCCTCCTCCTCCTCCTCCTCCTCCTCTTCGTCCACACCTGCCTGTATTTAGGCCCACTTTGGAAAGCTCAGGCTGCTGCGCCTACAGAACCCCCTCTGTTTACACTGCCCCCCTCTGTCCACTGCGGGTATTAGCCGTGTTTGCGGTGTCCTGTGGGGGACATCTAGTGGACCGACCAGAGAAGTGCATGTTTTGCACCAACCTTGAAACCTTGAAGGAGAGTGCAGGGGATTAGGAATGGTTCCCTGTTCTGTTAGTGGTCAAAACACACGGCAGTGTTTCCTTTGTGAATGCACAACAACTCTGTGGTGGCGCTCTTTAGTTGTGTAGCCATGATTTACTCTTGGAATCCACGGAATAGAAATGTGTATTCAAGTTAGAAGTAAATTAACCGAGGTGACCTTTTCCATGATTGTTTGCACTTTCCTGTTTTCCTTTATGGTTGAATTCAAACAGGAAGTCTTAGACTTGATCTATCGATTAAATAATCAGCATATCAGCTTTTATCATCTAGAATCAACAACAAAAATCACTTCAGAACAGTCACCATTGTTCAGCTTGTTTGTTCAAATTGATTTTTGTCTCAGACTCATGCCCACACATTTTTCTATAAAAATACCACCCAGTTCCTTAGAAGAAGTCATTATTGGCACGATTGTGAGGACTAGAGCGTTCTTCTCCCAACAGCTCCGGTCGCCTGGTTGCACGCGTACTCATTAATTTTCTATTCACTATTGAGGAGCTTCAAGGAGCCGATATCAGCGACCGGTCAAGCAGGACGCAGAACGACCTGATAAACGACTCCTCCTCTCTGACCCCGCAGAACGCCAGCCTGCCCCGGTGACAGTGGGCCGATTCCACGTGTCGCCCAGCAAGGAGACCCCCGCTGTGACCGCCGCGCCGGAGACCGTAGGGACGAGACCCCCCACGATCGCCTTAGGAGGAGGACGGGAAGGAGGACGGGGAGGAGGAGGAAACTCCAGCGCCAGCATTACCTCGTCTGAGAGCAACACGGAGGAGCAGGGCGGCTTGGAGACCAGCCTGGGCACCTCGCTCACCATGTCCCCACTGGCGCAGCCCTGCCCTCACAGACCCCAGGCCCAGACCCAGACCCTGACCCAGAGCCTGGACCCCCTGCAGGACGGCCACGCCGAGATCCAGGAGGAGGAGCACCGCGGCGGCAGGAAGGCCAACTCTGAAGATGACGAGGAGGAGGAGGAGGAGAGGCGACCGGAGGTGAAGGAGCGGCCCAGGACGTCGACACCGGCGGTGGCGGTGAACGCGAGGAGGCGGGGCGCAAGCGGACGTGCAGCCTGAGCCTGATGGGCACGTCGGCAGACAGCGGGCTCTCGGTGACGGCGGCGGATGTGGAGGGTGGGGGCCGGCTGTGGGACGGCGGTGGGGGCGGCGGCGGGGGCTCGGGGGGCAGCAGCCCACCTTCGCAGTACAGCAACGCGCTGCACCACCTGTGGACCATGAGCTACAGCCGCGGCCCGCCGCCGTACCTGAGCAGCGACGACGACTCGGAGAGCAGCGAGGGCGACACGCTGGAGGAGCTGCGAGAGCTGCGGGCAAAGTGGGTGCACGCACATACACACACGCACACACACACACATGAACAGGCACACACACATGCACAGGCACACACACAGGCACACACACACACATACACAAATGCACACGCACACAAGAGCAGGCACACACACATGAACAGGCACACACATGCACACACACACACACACACATGCAAATGCACAGGCACACACGCATGCACATGCACACACACGCACACACATGCACGCTCATACACTACTAAACATTAGAAATACATCCCCAAATCGCGGAGGCAGTATCGTGATACCTATCAGTATATAAGTTTGGACATACAATAAATTATTTTCTTCGAATTTTTTAAGTACCGTACATTTCAAATATAAAATTACTTTCATATTTGTTTTTGGATGAAGCTCGATTTTATCGAGGGAATATAATTGATTACTGAAATACGAGTAGGTTATTCAATATATCATCCAGCCCTCAGTCAAAGCATAGCATATATACTGTATATTTATGAGTTTAAAAAAGAGAGGGGGAAGAGATTATTTATTTATAATCGTGCGAGGATCTGCTATGTTTTTGTGAATGACAGTTAAAGAGACATCCGAGACCGTCTGAAAGAACAGCCTGCTTCCCTCCACCCCCTACCCCCATTTCTCCTTCTCCCTGTTTGACACTGCTGATCTCCTTCCCGTCTGCGTCCCCCACCACCAGACACCTGTCCGAGGTGCAGAGCCTGCAGGTGGCCCAGAAGAAGGAGATCGAGGAGCTGTACGAGAAGATGGGCAAGGTGCCTCCGCCGGGCATCCTGTCCCCCGCCGCCATGCTGTCCAACCGCCAGCGACGGCTGTCCAAGGGCAACGGCGTGCCCCCCTCCCGCAGGAACAGCCTCCAGCGCCTGGACATGGTGCCCCTCCAGGGTAGGCCAGCGCTCACTTTTTTAACAAGGGGCCCTGTTATGACACCAGGTGTGGGAATGATTAGCCTTTACAAGCCGTTTTGAAATTGTCACGTGACTAAAATTGTCATTGTGACGAAGTGACATTACAAGTGGGAGTGTCCACCTAGATTTATGACTAGATCGGTTTACCAGTTGGTAAAGTCCACTGGGTAGGCTGGTATTGCCACAATGGCAATTTAAGTTACATGACCATTTTGAAACGGCTTGTAATGGCTAATCACGCACACACCCGGTGGTATAATAGGGCTCCTTTAAAAGAAATATGGAGAGCCTTGTAGTGGCTCACATAGTCGTGCTATAGCTTGACCCCGGTCCAAATCTCGACTTAATGCACAAGGTTTTTAAAGACATAGGATAAATTGGACTCAAATTGCCCTTCAAGTCAAGTATTTTATTGTCACTTCACAGTTTACACGTATAAGCAGTGAGTGAAAATCCTTGTGTGCAAAACGCCCGACAGCTGACAGTAATTATAAAAGAATACAAAATAGAAATAGATCTATCAAAATAGAAATAGAACTAACAGAATAGAACTATGAATATAAGTTCTGTGTAAAATAAAATACAAAATAAAATAAAATATACAGCAGAATACACAACAAAATATCCAGGGGAGCAATACACATATAAATCAATGTACAAAATATACATTGTTATATGCTGACATTCACAGAATGTCACAGAATACCTTCTCAGACAGTCAACACAACACTAGCACCAGCAATTGGCACCAGGACTAGCACTAGCACCAGCACTAGCACCAGCACTAGCACTACTGCCAGCGCTAGCACCAACAGTAAACACTAGCCACTTTAGCACCAGACTAGGACTAGCAAGTTGAGCACTTAGCCACTACTACCAGCCACCTGAGCCACTAGCGAAGTTAACACTAAGCACCAGGACCAGCACGAGGCTAGTTAAACAACCAGCACTGAGCACCAACACTTAGCACTACTACCAGCGCTAGCTCCAGCAGTAACACTAGCATTTAGCACCAGGACTAGCACTAGTACTAGCACTAGCAGTAACACTCAGCACTAGCACTTAGCTCTTAACATTGATGCCGAACTTGTTCAGCAGCCTGATGGCCTGACTGTGGAAGCTGTCTCTGAGTCTCCTCGTGCGGCACTTGATACTGCGGTATCGCCTGCCTGCCGGGTTTGTGGACAGTAATTGTAGATAATAGAACAAAGAAAACACTGATAAAATTTCCACTGTTGCTATTCCCGCACGGCTTGTGTGCGTTGAGTGAGAAGCCACGTCAGTTTTATTTATTTATAGTCCCAGTTAAGAGTCTCACAGGGATTCACAGGCCCACAATATATGACACCTCCTAACCCTAAAGCCTGCTAAAGGGCCAGGAAAAAACTCACCCAGAAAGAAACTCGTCTATACATAACTTTATTTTAAACCGTTTCATCATGGAACGACACTACACTACTACCGGTTTGTCTTTCCGCGGTGTTCCCGGAGAGTAACTGGAGGTACTCCGGAAGATACGGCCTGCTTGTGATTCTCGTCACGTCATCATATGGCCGACCCGTCGCTTAGCGTTCCGTTTCGTTTCGTTGCACCAGGCATCATCCGGAGGAACTCCCTGGGCGGCGGCAGCAGCAGCAGCTCCCAGGACAAGCCCAGCAAAGGTGTGACCTTCGCCACCGACATCAGTAGAATGGTGAGTCGTCAAACCTCCCATGTACTGAGACACATGACACCAATCCGAAATAGCACTAATTATATTGTAAATTGTCGACTACGTAGTTTTCAGTCACGCACTGGCGTCAGGGTTACGTATTAACGTCTCATAAAACATCTCATGGCACAACCTCGCCTTGCCTGAAGGCACACCGGCTGGGAACCGCCACTCTGTACTCGCAACCCCATGACATACGCAGACTGTGAAGGCTTTCCTATTAAGAACGGAAGATGAATGGGAATATTAACATGATCTTTTCTTTTTCTCTCTCTCTCTCCTTCCTTCCCCAGTAAGAACCGTCAGCCAAGCAAGCGTTCGAATCTGGACTACCTCATCCGAATCATGACTGCAGAGGTCAAACTCATTCTTCAGACGCTCACACTCATCCGCTTCGCTGACACCTCGTACGTGATTCATTGCTGACGATATACAAGTGTCACACACACTCACAACACACACACACACACACACACTCACACCAGCCGCTGTCGTCAACCATTCATCTCCGCTATCTCTACATCGCTTGTGTACACAGGAACCAAAGCACCCAGGTTGGGACCGGTGGTGAATTAATCGCAAAGTTAGTTATCTGACTAACTCACTGACTCATTCGCCTGGTTTATCTCAAGACTTGGACCAAACAAAAAGAGGAAGACAAAAAGGCCGATCTTAACACTGTTGAGAGAAGGCCGAACCGCTCCCAACCAACCATGATGACGTTAGATCGGTGTCATAGTACAATTCCATGTCAATGTTTTATTGTGAAGATTGAGCGATCAAGGTTTCTGTATTGAGCAAAATAGTTGTTTTTGTAATTTTATTTCTAAGTGCTGCAGAATCATGTCCGGTGTTTTTTTAAACTAATTTCTTCTCCTTCATTTCCGTCTCAGTGCCGTTACCCTCTGCTGGCGTTTTGTCCGACCTCTGTAGAGGTTCAGGATAATCAAGATGTGCGCTGCAGTCTATTTATGCAAAAGTACTTTCTGAAATTATTATTTGTTGTTACTGCCTTCCCGAATGCTGACAAGCGCGGGACTAGAAAGATTGTACATTTCAGTAGAATTAAAGTGTAGCACATGTATTTTGAAAGCTTTATTAATGAATTAGCACGCTGTGCTAGCCTAAAGGTATTTCTGGGGTTCAGGCTGGCAAGCCTTGGTGGGGATTATGTAATATTGACACGCGCCAGGGTTTTGGTTTATGTAGCCTCGCGTGACAAATCCTGATCTTGTGACTCCACATTCTCTTCCTGTCTGCACATGACAAACTTGACTATCTGGAGAGTCTCATGAGGCTGTCTCTTGAGTGCATCAAAACACAGTTGAAGCGATTGACAATCAACACGCTGAAAAGTGTGTGCTTAGCCACAGGAGTTCCATCGGTTATCGAGATTAACAGATAAATGTTGTAAAGCTGTATAAAAGTCTGACGTTAAAAGCGAAGACATTTTTAAAAATGCCGATGAAATGTTAAACTGAATTTCATTTGGTATTAGACTACTGGCCTTCCCCTTGTAGAAATTGATATTTTTGCATTCATTTTTAGTATTTCTGTTTACAGCTCATGAGTAAACTAAAGATCTTTTCAAATTGATGTCACCTTCTGCACTTTAGTCCTTTCTATTAGCTCTTATACATGTAAAATAATGTGTACAAATAACATGTGACAACAGATGTGTTCTGGTTTAGTTTGATCTTTTCTTCTGTTCACGGAGATGTGAATTATATTATTCCAAATGGATGACACAAAATGATGTGTATACTTCCACTATGTTATGCCCTCCCAAGGTTAAAGGTTGCCAGTATATTGTTGTATATAGAGATCAGTCAAAGCTGTGAACCTCTAGCTGTTGCCTTAGTAACATTACACACTCCACCCACCCCCCCCCCCCTCCAGATATCTGTTTTAAGATTTCCATAATATATTCAAAGAGAACCTAATGCATCTCTAAATGTTTTATGTAAATATTGAATTGTATTTCTTCTGAATGCTGCTGTCCTTTCAGGCTGAATCTGTGCCTTTCCTTTGCGATGTCTTATTTTATATATCATAACCCTTGACATTTTTGGAAAATCATATTTTGACAAATCGAATAAATGTAATTGCAACTCGTGTTTTGTTGTTTTTGGTCATCTTGAAAATTGTAACCTTATCCTGGGCTGTTTTTGATGTTTATGCTGAGTAGGATATGACAAATGATGTTGTAAAATATTAATTCAACATTACAATATTCTTGTAAAAACAAACAGGATGAAATAGAACATTAAACAGGATAACTGTTGTTGAAGCATTGCTGAGGCCACTTGGAGACCGCTGGTATTTGAATTAAACTGTTAGAAGTATCGCAGAAGATCAGCGCATGATTTATGATACTGTTCATTTATTCTCTGGTCTGGCCTTTGGTTTATCTGATTTGAATACAGCAGCAGCATACTTTCACTAACTCATGTCGAGGCGAATCGATCACCCATTTCATTATTAGACAGACATATTTAATCAATCACACACACATTAATTCATCAAACCACCAGTAGATTCAGGTCGGCAATAGTGTACCGCCACGCCCTTCACGATAAGGATAGAAATCGTCCATAAGTGCCTCAATATAGTGCAGCAATGTCCGCAATACAAGCTCGTCCTTGGGTTCGGCTGCAGGTGATGAGGAGGCATTGCGTCGCGATGGGGAAGGACTCGTTTTCTTAGTTTGCGCCAGTTTTGGGAGCCCTCATCCTGGCGAGCTTGGCCTGTTCGTCCAAGTCATCCATGATCCGCTCCTGGGAAACCGAGAAAAACGTGTAGCCGTCTGGTAAAGCCAGTGGTTAAGGGAAATGCATTGAAGTTATCCACGGAGCATAACATAATACAATTCATCACCATTAGACCACCTGCTGTGATGTCAGACATGGAGGGATCCAAGCCCCCACCCCCCCCAGAACCTCAGGGAATCCAAGCTCAGGGGGTCCAAGCCCCCACCCCCCCAGAACCTCAGGGAATCCAAGCTCAGGGGGTCCAAGCCCCCACCCCCCCCAGAACCTCAGGGAATCCAAGCTCAGGGGGTTCCAAGCCCCCACCCCCCCAGAACCTCAGGGAATCCAAGCTCAGGGGTCCAAGCCCCACCCCCCCCCAGAACCTCAGGGAAGCCAAGCTCAGGGCGTCCAAGACCCCACCCCCCACCCCCAGAACCTCAGTGAATCCAAGCTCAGCGGGTCCAAGCCCCGCCCCCCTAGAACCTCAGGGAATCCAAGCTCAGGGGGTCCAAGCCCCACCCCCCCAAAGATCCTCAGGGCGTCCAAGCTCAGGGGGGGTCCAAGCCCCGCCCCCCTAGAACCTCAGGGGGTCCAAGCTCAGGGGGTCCAAGCCCCGCCCCCCTAGAACCTCAGGGGGTCCAAGCTCAGGGGGTCCAAGCCCCGCCCCCCTAGAACCTCAGGGGGTCCAAGCCCCGCCCCCCTAGAACCTCAGGGGGTCCAAGCTCAGGGGGTCCAAGCCCCGCCCCCCTAGAACCTCAGGGGGTCCAAGCCCCGCCCCCCTAGAACCTCAGGGGGTCCAAGCTCAGGGGGGTCCAAGCTCAGAACCTATGCGACAGGAAGACATTTTGTTAAAGGTACACGATGAACCTTGTTGTTTGACACAGGGTTATGGATCAAGAGGATACAAATGCCGACCACCACCGCTCCGATGGCGAGTCCCGTCAAGACGTTGCGGGTCCGCAGCGCCGGCGCCTTCTTCTTCCACTGATCCAGCTCCACCCGCCGGATGAAGTGGCGCTGCTCGTTGGTGAGACCCTCACTCTTCATGGGGTCCACCCGGGTCGCGTAAGGAGCACCGCCAGGAGGCGACTCTTTCGGCGTCTTGTCAGCCATGTCTGTACGTACATGAACGTGTCGCTTTAGAGCGTAACTCACGCGTTGGTGAATTAATGTACGCGGGTGACGTTAAGGAGCGGGGGACGCAGAGGGCATCACGCAGAGAGGAGGAGGAAGTGGAGCAGCTGTGCAACCTTCAAATAAGTCCCCAACACAACTAAACTTTGGTTCCTGGTTCCTATTAAATATCAGTTAAAGGTCAAAATGGCTCAATGTCGCCACCTTCTGGACAACTAGCGCGTCTGCTCTGGACTTCGGAGTTTCATTACTATTATTATAATTTAAAAAAATATATATATATATATATTATTATTATGTATTCATAATTTTTGTTAAGTATTTGTATTTTTTATTATTATTATTATTATTATTATTATTATTATTATTATTTGTGTAATTATGTATTAATTATTTGTTGTTGTTGTCATTATTAGCCCACATTCTCAACGACAATCTGTGTCCACACGTGGACGTTAGTTTTTTGTTCTTTTGATCAAAATGGCCAAGAGGTTCCTGTGCTCCCCAGCGGCTCGAAGTCGTCGTCGTCTTCAGTTCGGCGCGGCGTCTTTTGACGTCTTATCAGACGTGCTGATCAACCTCAACAACAGAAACAAAGACAAGCTGAACAACCTCGCAGTGTGCAGCGGTTACTTTAAAGACCAAAAAGTCATTGGTAAGGAGTCGCCTCAAGGACCCACGCACAGGGACGCACAGATGTTAATTGCACCTTTTAATTGCTTCTTATTTTGTATAATTTTATAGATATATCTTTAATTTCTATGTACTTTTCTATTTAAAGGTGCTATATGTAAGAATCAGTGCATACACTAATGTTAGTTCTAACCAGAATTAAACCTTGTACACATTTTAAAAAGCTATAAAATATATATCAGCCCAAAAGCTGTTCTACGGGGAAGCTCTCATGCTTTAACTTCAACCACAACCTGCTCACAAACTGGCGATTTAAAGCGATTTGTGCTGTAAAATCCTACATGTAGTCCCTGAATGGAGTCATTATTCTTACATACAGGACCTTTAATTAATTTTTCATAGTTTATGCAACATATGACCAAAGCCAATTCCCTGTCTGTGAAAACCTACTTGGCAATAAACCTGATTCTGAATCAGATTCTGATACAAACTGAAGAATGGCTGTCACAGTACAATTGTTTCACTTTGTTTGTGTGTGTGTGTGTATCGTGATATATAATAACCTAAGTATTGTGATTATGTGCTATGTATTCAAGTCTAGCCCTATAGTCCGGTCCACTCAGTTCTCTCATCCAGAAGTAAACGTTGTTGTTATTCATCATGCTTCAGCATCAGTTCATTTTTCCAGAGCAACCGAGGGGGAAATTCAATTTCCAAGTTTGTGCTCTCAACTTAGAGCAAACAGGCTTTCTGTTGCATGACTATTGCATTCAGACTCATGCAACGCCCTCCCCATTGGACACCATGATAAATGTGAATTGCTATCATTAGTGTAAGATTAGTTTTTGTATCTGCTCACTGAACAACACCCTGTTGTTTAATTCCCATTCAGTAGACTACACATTTATAGTTTTCTTCCTGCACCGCCCGGTTTATTTCCGCACTTTGCTCCACAGAATGTATCTTCCTGATGACCCAGGAGTTGGGCCTGGATCCTCTGGTTGGATACTGTGCCATTGAAATACTTGAAAGGTTAGGTTTCACCGCTCACTTCCTAGGCCAGACTGACTCTTTGTTTCGAATGAATGGCTGCTCTACAAACCAACCTATGTTTGTCTTGTAGGTTCATGGTGAAGCACCTTGAAGACCAGTTTACCACACCCACTACTTGTGGTGATACTGGTGCTGGTGCTGGCGCTGGCTCGCCCAGCAACTACCAGGAGCTGATGTTTGAAAAGTTGAAAGTGGAATTCCCCCTGACGATGTTCTCCTGCGTGCAGATCGCCAGTAAAATGTGGTTGCACAGTGATGTACGTTTCTTGCATCACAAAGCCTCACCTTGTATCACCCCTAGAATCCGTTCACTGCAAAGTTTTCCTGAAACATTTTCGGTGGTGTGTTTCTGAAAGATTGTGGACAACCCTGCGGCAGTGCAGTTTCTTCACACCATGGGCCACACGGTGTCCAAGAAGACTGTCATGGAGTCAGAACTTCAGATCCTCAAAGGTCTCGACTTCAAGTTAAATGTCCCCAACCCTCTGACCTATGTTGAAATACTACTAGAGGTTCTTGGTGAGTGAGACTTCATAAACATCTAACATTTCCATTGCATTTCGATAAAAAAAAAAAAAAAAAAAGAATAAGGAAATAGGAATTCTATAGTTTCTTCCAAATAACTCACATTTTGTCCATGCTTTGTCCAATCACCGACAAAATGGCTGGCGACGTATCTCCCCCCTAGGTCACAATGAGCCTTCAACACCCATGGAACAGCTGTATCACATTTGCGTCAACGTCCTCCAGTTCGCTTGTCTCCAGAGGACTGCCATCTACGAGTCTTTGCTCAGGGTCACCACACAGAGTGTCAGCCCGTCCCAAGAACAGAGGTTTACACATCTGTCCCGGTTGTTTAACTGTTATGCGCATTTATTGGATGTCAGAGATTTCTTTCTTTTCTTGTGAGTTTCCTGAATATATAACAGCAGGATCTTGAATGAGAGATCCTCGGGTTAAATCTCTTTCCAGAGAGAAGTTTGTAACGGTGAGTGAAGACTGCATGCTGCTCGGCGTCGGTGTCATCGCCGTGGCAGCTGTCATCCTGAATATCAGCAACTGGGAACAGGTGAGGTGTGAAGTGTGAAGTGTGTGAGGATTTGTATTTATTTCTTCTCAAGCAATTATAATACCTGAAAGAAAGCAACGTGGAGGGCGGCAGTAGCTCGGGAGGTAAGATCGGTTGGTCTGGAAAGCGGTAGGTTGCCGGTTCGATTCCCCGGGCTCCGCCTAGTTAAGTGTGAAGGTGTCCCTGAGCAAGACACCACCTAACCCTAACTGCTCCTGACGTGTTGGTTGTTACCTTGGATGGTTGACACCGCCGTCGGTGTATGAATGGGTGAATGTGAGGCATTAATTAATCCATGGAATTGATTGAGTGGAATGGACATGAGTAACATTGATGGCTATAGTGTGTAACATTGTATGAGTAACATTGATGGCTATAGTGTGTAACATTGTGCTAGTAGAATGTGCACCAGCAGGCCATGCGGTACGTGCTGACCGCCGGGTTTCCATGCATGGCAGGTGATTGCCGAGCTCAGCCACATCACTGGGATCTCGCACAGGAGCATCAGGGACTTCTCTCACGTGACGCTGGAGCAAATTACCAAAAACGGCTCTCCTGTTTTGTCAACCTGATCTGTTACTTAACACTTGTAGCACGCTTAATGCTTGTAGCACACACACACACACACACACACACACACAGTTTTGGTTATTTTTTAATGGCAGGCATTGTTTAGATTTTTTTTTTAATTGAAATACACAAAATATGTCGTATTGTTTGCACCTGCCCAGACATTGGGGAGCGAGAGACAATGTGATTGCTAAATAAGTAATTACAAATTAATTTTATGCACCCTTGAGGTTGTGAAATGGCATATACCAAAGCGACTTAAGTATATTATTGTTTAATGATTAAAGTAATCTAAGTCAAACAGCATCCTCATGAGAATTTAGTGCAATTGAATGAATAGTTTTGACATTTTCAGTCTCATGGTTCTCATGTATTGTTTGTGTATTGTTTAACCAAAACCAAGTTGGGGGGGAGCTTAAGCAGCTTTTAAGCAAAACCTTATGTTGCACGGATCCCAAATTAAAACCTGCTACATAAAAAAGTAAAGAAAGGTTGTGAAATGTGAATAAACGTTGAATAAATAACGGCACATATGAATAGACGTGTCAAACAGATTCTCTTTCTCGGGTTAAATATGCCGTCTTCCTGTAGTCACACACTTTCATGGTGAGCCAAGCATATCTTCGTGGCACCAGACTACACTTGGTATGTATGCGGAGTGTGGCCCCCGCGAGACGAATGTGGAATTTAATTAGAAGGGCCGCCTTGTGGGGTTTTGTCGTGTACGGCGCCTCATTTAATAATCTAGAAACAATTGAGTTTGACTTTGGAGTTACAGCGTCGTTGACTTTGCGAGTCAAGATTTAAGGAGAAAGTGTCGGCCCAGCAGAGGGATTCCTCTGTGTCCCTCTTCAATGGGGAGGGACAGTCAGGAGGACCAAGAACCGAGATGGCCACTAGGTGAACAAGGCCCATAAAGATCTACTTTTCACAAATGATACACAAAGCTTACCAGACATACGGCTGTTCTGCCCTCATATTACAGGAGCAACACGGGCTCAGAATCACATTTCACATCCATAGTATCATATAAGCATAACCTATTCTGTGTGTTGCAAGAGCAGAATTGGAAAGGATAGCTATATGAATACAATTATTACTTTTTGTGAATAATAATATAATCTATTGATGATGACAATGAATACATATCAACATTTATGGTAATATTTCTTTGTATTATATTCGCTGCATTTAATGATATGCTCATTCTCACTGTGTGCCTTGAGATGTGCTATGAATCCATTTAAACCTTAGAGAGCAGCGTGTGTGTGTGTGTGTGTGTGTGCGTGCGTGTGTGTTGTTTGCGTCAGCATCAAGTGTGAGACCGTGTAAAACTGTCACTTGAGCTCTGCTGGTGCAGAAAAGATTTGCTCATTTCCATATTAGTGTCACTCACCGAGGAAAGAAACCAGAAATGAAATGAAAAAGCATGAAATATATTCTTTTTAATTTTGGTTGTCAAATCTTGCAGATAAAACATAGAAGTTGCTCACTTGTTAGAATGTACCTGTTGGTGGCCGTCCACGCCTTTGGTAATAAGCCTCCGAGTCAAAGTGGTGAAGCTTAGATTTCGTCCGCGTAGTTCACGCCACGTCTCTGCAATGACAGTTGTGTGTAATGTTAAACTGCTCAATCCATCTGGTCCATCTCCGTAATGCTCAATCGCCGGTCGCTTTACAACATTTAAAGTCAAAGGACAGCCTTGTCGTTATGTGACACCGTGGCTTCACTTCTCATTTGTTGAACCTGAGTGGATCTTCGCCTGGATCCGTGTCTTCAGGCCGTCGCGGGGAATTACATGCGGGCAGACCTGCCTGAGCACTGACAAGGCGTCAGGGGGAGAGGGTCTGGTGGGAGAGTGAATCCCACTGTGGCGGATCCGACGGCGCTCTTCGCCCGTTCCTCGCCTGACGACTCCTCCGACAGCCTGCAGGTAAAAAGGGACGCGATTTCAAAATGTCAGCACATTAAACATGACGCAAGCATACCGCATAATGACTACAGAAGGACACTACAGGGGAGAGAGGATCTTCATTTATCCATCCGCGCCGCATTGTGTCAGCCTTAACAAAATAACCTTCACACAGAAATTCTGCGCAAAATGTCGGCCTTTCTAGCTGCCGGTTCTGTCAGGGCCTCTTCTGGCAGGCCCATGGACACTCCTTCTGTCTGGAGCTCCTGCCTCTTGGCGGGGTTCCTCCCAGATTCCATGCACAGCCATGTGGGTACCCAAGTCGTCAGGCATCAGATCCAGCACCTCTTGAGTCCTGGGTCTCCCGGACACCGGAGTCCCGCATGTGGTGGGACAGTGATGCATCGCATGCGATGGTCTAACCACTGCCGCTTACCCAAAGGACAGCTTCTACCTCCGGCGATTTTTGGCTTCCCCTGTAGACCAGTTCAGGGAGACATAGTGCTTGTGTTGTGTTGGTGGGTGATGTTGCAGCTCCTTTGTTGGGTGAGAGTGGCAGACAATGAGAAAGCGTTGTGTGCACTGTGTGGTGTTTGGTTGCGTACAATCCTGAGGGAGCGTCCAACCGTCCGACTACAGACCGCAGACTCTGGGCAGGGTCTTGGAGGGCCGAGGGTGGCGGAACGTGAGCCAGTCCAACCCATAGGGGGGTAAACGCTCTCCCCACCTTCATAATGCCACCTGAGCCATGAGTCGTCCTCCGTCATCTTCCTCTGGTGTAGTTCCTAGTTTAGTTGTTGTATAACATTTCGTGACACCGCCCCCACAGGTGGCATCAGAGGATTGGCTGGCAAAGCCCTCGAGCTTGCGGCGGGTCGCGGGAGGAACGCTCGCAGATTCCCGGCGTCCGCACCAGGCAATACTCTCCTGTCACCGGAGACCGAGGAGTAATCCCCGGTATCTGCCTTGGCTGCTCACACCCCGGCGCTCCGTTATCTGGCTGTCAATTGAAAAGCTCCTCGAGAGATCAGATACCGGGTCAGCTGGCTGTCCCCCATCCCCACATCCCCATCCCCGTCCCCGTGTTCATCCCTCATCTCAGATGGCCCGGACACATATCGGAGCCAGGTGTCGACGGCGTGCGTGGTGGGGGTGTCCGGAGCCCGTGGAGTTCAGAGGTCCTGGGGGGAAGGTGACCTCTGAACTCTGACGGCTGGCGTTGTCGATGTAAGGCCAGGGATGTTTGTTTTGCTTCCTCTGGCTCAGTCTCTTCTCGTCCTTCATGGCGTTGTTGTGTCGCTTTGTTGGTCTTTGCCACAGGCGGTTGAATTTATTAGGCCCGCTCTGCCTTTGTCGGTTCCACGGCAGCCTTGCTTGTCGCATCCGCAGAACGCTTGATTACTTGGGAAGACGGAAGCGCAGACTTGCTGATAAGAAAGTCAAATACCGTGTCGATAACAATGCAACAGCCGTGAATCCTGCAGAATACATGAATACAGAATACAGTGATTTAAAAAAGATGGAAAAAAAAGTTGTGATTATATTGAGAACTAAGGATATCTGATTAGGTGCATTTTTACCAACCTTCCCTTTGTTTTTTTTAGCTGGGAATCAAAAAGTGAGCATCTGTCCAAAGCAGAGGGACAAACTGATTGACCTCAAAATACATTGATAGAGTGCAGCTTTGCCCTTGATAATGAGTTAGTTAGGGATGTGTCTGGTTTCCTAGTTGACTGTGTCTGGTTTCCTAGTTGTTTTTATTTCTATTTGAGTGAGTCCTATGTGTGTGTGTGTGTGTGTGTGTGTGTGTGTGTGTGTGTTGTGTTCAAGTGCACCCTGATTTTTATGCAGCAAACCCAACAAAAACCTTTTGAGAAATGTGTGCCCTCAAAAGAAGCAAATAAAGTGAATGTCGCCGGGCTGTTCGTGAGCGTTTTCTTTGCACTGCTGCTCATCGTTAGGACGAATGTGAATGTGTTCTAGACAAGCGACGGTGAGATGTTTGGAGGGGGGTTGGGGGGAGTGCTGGGGAGCTCTTGGAAGTCTGTTCTAGCCCTGGGTTCTCTCGTTCCACTTGATGCCGTCGATTGCCGCGAGGCGGGAGCCAGCAAGTCTTTTGTTGCACGTCTGTGCTCCTTGTCTCAGATTAGGAACATTTCAAACACCGGTAGCTGCGCGAGGAAGCTACTGCAGGTGCCACGGGTGTCAAGAGTTGAAGTCAGTGATTCGGGGATAAAAGTGCATTCTGCAAACAACGACGACAAAAAAACGAGAAACATTGCCATTGCAGACACGGTATCGCATAGGTTCTGTGTTACCTTTACCACCTTTGGCGTCATTTCAACACTTGTCAGTGCACACAGTGCCCTTGTTCTGTTGGACTGAATTACAAGTGAGAAGCGATGGTTGGTGAAGATATCTACAAAGAGCCAATCTCCTATTTCACTGCTGAAATCTTCCTTCCTTTCCCACCATCCTGGCACGATTAGGGAACCTGTATTGCAAGAATATCACCTCTCATCAGGTGCAAAGTTGCTGTGGGCACACCCGATAATCACGGGCATCTGTTGACGGTGAATGCCGTGTTTCGCCAGTTCCAAGCCACCAGTACCAGACATAAGGACACAGTGGCAAGCACACGGCGTGCTAAGCGCAGGGTGGTCTGCGGAGTTATTTAAAAACACACACACACACACACACACACCCGTAGTGTTAGTGTTGGAGCGCCCTTGACGGGGGCAATTTGAGACTCACCCAGCCACTCAAAATAGCCGCGCTCATCCGCTCGGTGGCAAAGCGCGATAATGTAGCCGGTTAACTCAACACCCCCTAATCATAACAGAGGGCTACGGTTACGGCCTGCAGACTTACGTAATTATAAAACGTAACCGAAACGTAACCCTACCTGCATGTTATTCTCCATTTTGCCTTTTCGAGATGTCACGCCGTAATCCGCTAACCGGTGTCGGCTTGCGACAGCAACAAAAACCCACCTCATCATACGATCTGTTTTGATGCGTTGTAGATTGAAATTTATACTTATTAATATACACCCTTGTCTGCCTCTGGATAATAAACCGACGCGGGGACGAAGCCAAATATATTGTCGTCTGAAGCAATGACCTCTGGCGAGAATATCTCCATGACGACGTGCGCTAGGGTGTGGCGGCGTGTTGAGCTTGTGTTCCCTCGGCATAGTGTGTGCTGTCCATTCCTCCACCGGCACAGACAGACGGCAATAAAGCTGGAGCCGTTTGTGTTTATTCAATACAACTGACGGTGTTTTATTATTGATATGATATATCCGCAATACTTCCCTGGCCCGTTTAGCTTTAGTTTGCCTCTCCCTCCGGTAACACCCTGGAGTCTCTGAGGAGTCTCCCCCCCCCCCCGCCCCCCGTTTACAGCCGCTTTATCAAATGAGCGAGTCAGCTTTTGGCTCTTTAGGGATCTGTCGTTTGTCTCTCCCTAGCAACTGGTTGCTATGCAGTTTCTGTTACCATGTGCTGTGAGGTTTGGAGTTGACCAAACGTTTCTATTGGTTTTTGATGCACTTGGTGAATGCTCGAGCGTATCTCTGTGAGGATATGAGGATCAAATGGAGGATATGAGGATGGATGCAGATACAAAATTGAGAACAATGGGGGGTTTTTTTACATTAAGGTTGGACAACAGTGTCATGTTGAGAGAGGCTTTACTCTCACAACGGAGTATCAATGTTGTTGTTGCTTTTTTGCACTCCACCACGTTGTTGAATGATCGGCACACAAGGTTTTAGTAGATTAGCAGAACATCTGAGACCAAAGAGTCACGACTGCACCTCCTGCCTGCTGCCAGTGTACGCTCTCTCCAGCACCACCCCTCCACCTCCTGATGAGTTTGTGATCTCTCTCTCTCTCTCTCTCTCTTTCCACAATCCATAATTGGCTGACCCCCCCCCCACCCCCTCCCCCTGTGAGTAAGGAAGCACGTCCAACAGCTATATCGCCCACTAGAGGACGTTTGGTTGTACTACACAGAAAGGGTGATAACCTTTTGTTTTTAACTTTAACTTTAAACTAGGTAAGGCAGCTTTTAGTTCTTAATACACTGAGACTGAAGGTATTGGCTATTTACTAACCATAGTGGACCAGTTGTATGGTGGTCAGGTTGGAGGTTGGATAATGTGGTTTAGGTTTTATCAGAAGATCCCTCGACTAATCCCAAATGCCTTGCAGACACGTAATCCTGTGTGAGATTAATTATTTTCTCCTGATATATTTTACATATATGGGGGGAGGTGTGGGGAGGATTGTAAATAGGAAGAATAGAAATTTTCCATCAGCCCAAACTGTCCAATGTTGCACACCATTGCAATTCCATTGATATTATTCTCATTCAATCCAAGGAAATTATTTTTGAATAAAATACAATAAATGAGCAAAAAAAAGAAAGAAAGTAATTCATATTTGATTGGCGTCCACCTTGCCCAGTCTTGAAGAATTATAAATGATTTAGGCGTGTTACTGCCGAGCTGCATGCATAATTCATGACCCTCCACCTCCACCCGCCCCGCCCCCCCGGTGTGTGTGTGTGTGTGTGTGTGTGTGTGTCTCTCTCTCTCTCTCTCTCTCTCTCTATGCTCCCCTCTGTCCGTCTTTGCACCGCTGCTGCTGCTGGTGGTAGGAAGGCGTCATATTGCGACGCGTCGTGGCAGTCAGTCAGCGTGGACACAACACACTCTTGCAGCAGCTGCAGCGGCACTGACTCTTCGGTGCAGTGACTCTCCGTCCGGCGCGTTGACTCTCCGGTCGGCGCGTTGACTCTCCGGCGTAGTGACTCTCCGGTGCGTGACTCTCCGGCGCAGAGGACTCTTCGGCGTAGAGACTCTCCGACACGTTGACTCTCCGGTGCAGTGACTCTGGCGCGTTGACTCTCCGGCGTAGAGGACTCTCCGGTGCAGTGACTCCGTCCGGGCGCGTTGACTCTCCGGTGCATGCAACGTGCAAGAGTGAAGTAGTATCCAGTATATTTATATATTTATATATTATTTATATATATTTAATATTTATATATATACTGGATATTTGACACTGGACACTGGGTTGCGGTCGAGAAACTGGACCATTATTGTGGAGCAGCAGCAGCAGCAGCAGATGATGATGATGATGATGATGACGCGGGTCCGAGGGAAGAGCGAAGATCTGGACGTGTAGCGAAGGTAACACACAGTATATATTATATAATGTACATACTAGTTATATATTTATGTTTTGTTGATGCATATAACCTCTCAGATTGCCTGCTGTGCCTGTGGTTCGGCTGCCTCTGTCTATGCCTGCCTTTGCATTGGGATTAGAATGGAATAGATGATTGATTGTTGTTGTTTATTGATGATCAATAAGTCTGTTGTATGTTATGATTAAAATCAAATGAAGTGATTATTGACACATGTGGTGATGTGTGGGGCTTGATTTGTCCAATGACAAAATGTTTGTTTAATTCATCCTCTGGTCATCCTCAGAGGAAAAAATGTCTACTCTGTCTCTGTGTGCACATACAAACACATGTACATGTATGTGTAGCCTATATATATATATATATATATGTATGGTATGTATATATATATATGTATATATATGTAGGCTATAGGGCTGTTTTTATGTCCACAAGTGAAAGACCTCTCTGCTCTTCATCGCCTGCTGCTGCTGCTGCTGGTGCTGCTGTCTGACATCTGGGGGCGTCTTGGTGGACAGGGACTTGTGTGTTAATGGTATGTTTCTACAGGGACTGTGCATCTCTTCAGTGGTTGCTGGTTGTTGGGTCTCATTCCCTTTCTCTTGTCACTACAACACTTTATGTTGGGGAAAACTGCATTGTCCTGTCTGGGTTGTGGTTTTCAAAAAACTAAACAAAAATAACAAGAATTGATGTGGAAGATGTACAGTCTGATCTACAGATGTCTATTTATCTAAATATACTCTAAATATGCAGGCTGTGATGTTCCGTTGGCAGCTTACACACACACACACACACACACACATGTGTTGATTCGCCTCCCCTGTGGTTTTATGGCATGTATGGCAAGGCATGCCATGAAAGACATTTAGCGGAATAATGGGGCTGAACACTCGCTCGGATTTGGGTTTGTGGTTTCTCCGATGGTTTTCATGTGAGGGTGGAGACGACTCCTTCTTCTATTCTGCTGCTTAGTTGTCAGCTCTGCGCGAGATAAAAGGAGATCATCTCCTGAGCTTTTTCTCTTTTTGCTCTCATCCCCCATCAATAACATGCCCTGGTTTCTGCCTTTCTCTTCTCTTCTTTCTCTCCGCTCCATGCAAAACACATCTGCAACTGAGCAAGTGTACGCTTTTTCTCTATGATGTCAGTGTTATTATCTTATTGTGTGTGTGTGTGTGTGTGTGTGTGTTGCGTTGCACTGAGCTGCCTTTTCTGTGCTTATCTCTGCTCGCAGGGCAATGACGAGACGTCTTTTTCCACCGTCTGTCTCAGTTAAACACACATTCTGCCTTCCCCACGGACAACAAGCAACTCATGATTGAAGCATTAAGACTTGGCCACATAAATGTAGTATTTGTACAAAAAAAAAAACAACCACACACACAAACAAACCCAGAACAAATATTTATTTTAAGAACTAAAGTAGAAGGCCTCCGTCGGGTGTCTTTAAATGTCTTCAAAACCCCTTCATCTAGGTACTGTGACCAGGGCAGGCGAAGGCAAGGCCAATGTTTTGATTTTCGCCCGCTTTCCACGGTCAGGAATTCAACATGGGCCAACGACTACCAAATATGGCATCTCTATTTTAACCAAAATGGGATAGCAGGGGTTGCCAGGCCACAGCAGGGGGTGGGAGGGGCCGTCGGGGGGGTGGGCACATTGCTCCTGTAGATATGAGAATGTCTGTTGTCTGTCGAATGTGTCAAGACTGCTCCCCCCCCCCCCCCCCCCCGTCTGCATGCATCAGCCCCCCCGCCGCCATCACCGCCGCCGCCGCCATCATCGCCACCGCGCCTGACTGGCAGGCCGCCATCGCTCGCTGAATGTTATCGCCGCTGAAAACGCGAGGCGCTCTCCTGCCGGGGACGTAAAGGTGTCGTTCTTGTGTCAGGGTGGTGGGTGGGAGGGGAGGGAGGGGAGGGGTGGGTGTAAGGGTGGGTGAGGTGTGGGTGTGGGTGTGGGTGGGAGGTGTTTTGATTCATTTCCGCCCAAGCGCTCAGGCAAATGGCTCCCCTTTTATGCCAATTTAATCAGGAGAAGACGGAGGAAATCAGAAAAGCTCGTGCCGGCATGTGTCTGTGCCTGGAGTGTAGTAATGAAACGCCAGGCTGAGTGGATATATATATATATATATATATATATATATATAGGCTTGCTGCATCAGTACAATGTAGTCGGCCTGTAGAGCAATCATCTATTTATGATGGCGAGTGTGTAAGCTGCATCGAGGGAAGTTGTTGTGTTTTTGTTCAGAACTCCCATCTGGAGCCCTTTCTTAATCCTGAGGTACAAATACTGTCGAAGCGGCTTTAAAAGATGACCGGAAAAAAGCCCCATGGCGGCGTCATCAGATGTCGTTGGAAGTAATTCGATGATGGACACACATGTGCTTGGTATGACTGTCCTTCAACATGTTAGTGGTGGGACCATTTTTAGATATGACATTTCTTTTTTGATTTAACAGGCCGGCGGTACTTTTATTTAGGGTTCGGTCACACATTCACGCAACCTCACATCGCAGAGACGCGCGCCGTACAAGCCACTGACTCCAAGAGCATATTCATAGCTCAGGAAACGGCATGCAAAGCTAATGAGGTAAAAACACTGACAATGTGATGACTGTGTTGCATTTAAACACCAGAGCCTACAGAATATACCACATTATTTCCTAAAAATGTTTAAGTGGAACACTGAGGCATTGTAATTATTATTCTATGGCCACTAAAAGCACTTGTCAGTTTGATAAATATACTATGCAAAGGGAATGGGGTGGCTGTCCTGCTCCAGTGTAGTCTTTGCTAATGATGACATAATGGCGGCGAGGGTAGTGACTGGTGCCTCCTTGTCCTTCCTGTTTTGTGTGCAGCGCTCACAAAAGGGAAGGCAGGAAAGCTGTTGCCGCTTTGTCAACCTTTCACCTGGCCCTCGGTTGACATTCATTGAGTTCCGACGGAGGCGTTTTAACTTTATTATTCACCGACTAAGCCTTTGGGCAGATGGCGGACGGAGTCGTCGTTTGTGTTGGTGCAGTCGGGCCCTTTTCTCACTGATCGTCACTCCTCTAGACATAGGGTGTTTGCCTCACGAAAGTATATCATTGTGAAGCAGCTTTCTTGAGCTTTGCGGTGTCGGCTCAGCTTGGCTGAGAACAGAACCGTGCCCATGTTTGACGACCCGGGTCACCGGGTCACCGACGGCGCTTGCTTTGTCTTCCTTTTCCAAGATGGATTTGAAGATTTTTTTTTTCTCTTCACAAATGGCGAGTCGACGTGCACAAACAAAACATTTGACTCCCCGTCAAAGAGCTTTTGTGCCCCGACTAGCTTATTCTTTTCTCTTCTTTTTTTTTTTTACAGTGACGACTATTATGTTGTACACCTGGGGCTACATGTGTTGTGTTGCGTTAGGGTTAGTTGGGCTACAAGCGGTGGACCTGCCAGGAGGATGTGCACAAAGAGGGGAGAATGGGGGGGGCCGGTAGAATTTGATTGGTCGGAAAATGCATCCTGCCTGGCCTAACTCTCCCCCCCCTCCTGTGGTGTCTGTCAATACAAATCTCAAGCAGAGTTTGTCCCAGCATCTCCAGGATGACTGTCACTGGCGAGCCACTCTCATCATATTGAATGGGAGCAGATGGTTCCAGGCGGCCCCCCGTCTCATCAGCAGATACCGTTTGCTTGTTTCAAGCGTAGAATAGTAAATAGTACGTCGTAGTTAGTAAACCTACACGCTGCTGTCAACAGTTGCGACAGTCTACCTCCCTTGCATCGGCCTGTAGTGGTTTGTCGTCATTCAGAGAGCAAAATGCTGGTTATTATGGGTTATAAAAGATTGCGTTAACCTCATGACAACATGAAGGTATGATTGTGTTATGAAACGTGACGCTGTTTGGTCTGAGCTAAGCTGCTACGCTAGCAGCACCCTTCGTTATGATCAAATACACATTTCTTGGTGATGGATCGGGGTGTAAATCCCATATATTTGTAGTTGCGCAGAGAAATTAAATTGATGGAAATGTTTATGGTGAATCGACGTCGACGCACCCTCCCTCATATGCGGTTCGTCATTGTGACAATATTCACGCAGCAAACTGCACGGATGGGCTTTTCCATTTCCATTAACCGATGGTTCTGTGGGTTTCTGTGGTATCGGTGTAAAATAGTGGACTGTAAAAAATACTAATGTAACTGGCTGGGCCGCCGGTGTAAAGTTGAACCGCCACAGACATAAAAATGCTGATTTATTTTCCGACGCCGCCGCCGCGAGCCGACTCACAACTCTCGTCGGTAGTCGACTGTGAATGCTCCTGGTAGTCTAAATGGAACGACGGAAAGAGAACTGAGATATAGACGTGAGAACTGTGCGCGACGTGTAAATAGAGGCGTATACCGTGTGTAAATCATTGACCTCGTTCAAAGGACCCAAATGACAAGACTTGCAAGTGTGTTCTATAAAGCCGCTGAGACGATAAACACTGAGATGAATACAAATAGAGAATGTAGTACGAGCCGCGCTGATCGCTATTCATCTATTCATCTGTGCATACATACTGTACACAAACCACTGCTAACGTCCAACACTTAACGGGCAAAAATAAACGTCTATACTGGTCTACTCCAGGCGGAATGATGGTCCTTAATACATATTACCTGCTCTATTCTTATCTTTATGTACCACAGCGATATATTGCTGTCTCCTTCAACAAATGTACCCTTTGTGAGTTGCTTTGGAGAAAAGCGTCTGCCAAATGCCCTCAATGTAAATGTAAAATATTAAACGTATGTTAACACAGTGTCTTCCTTCATCGAACGTTCTCCCAAATCCGTTCAGTCTGTTGGGGTGAACCGCTGCGCTCACTAGCAGGGGGGGGCAGGGGTTGTATTATTCCATTAACTGAGAGCCTTTCCAACAATCCGTTTTCCCATTGTGGCCAATAATATAATGCATTAAAGCCGAACTCCAGCTAAACTACGGTGTACACATGGACTCGATGTCCTCAACGTGTTACATGGCCAACATCACCCCCCCCCCCCCCATGTCTCCTGGATGGTCTTCATTGTTTGATGACAGATCGGATAAGCGGTTGTATCTCGTGAATCTTTCACGGTTGTGTTGCGGTGGTGGGGGTGGTGGTGGTGGTGGTGGTGGGGGGACCTCTGAATTCCATTAGCCAATTAAGCAGCTGCGCGCTGGCCAGGCCGGTCGCCGCTAGACGAATGTCAAGAGTGTTCATCTTGGCTGAGAGCTCTGTCTGAAGACAACAGCTATGCAACCCCTCACCCCTCACCCCCCCCCCCCACCCTCCCTCCCCCAACCCACCCATTCAAAGACTATTTACTAGTGTCGTCGAGCCAACGATGACCTCTGAACCCACCACACCCCACACTCCAACCGCCCCCACCCTCCCCACTCCCTTAAGCCACCGGCGCTTCTATATTTACTGTGACACGGCATACTTTTAGTCCTCTGTGTGTGTGTGTGTGTGTGTGTGTGTGTGTGTGTGTGTGTGTGTGTGTGTGTGTGTGTGTGTGTGTGTGTGTGTGTGTGTGTGTGTGTGTGTGTGTGTGTGTGTGTGTGTGTGTGTGTGTGTGTGCTCTTGCGGTTCCACACGTGTCCCTATTTGGCAGAATTCTCTCTCTCTCTCTCTCATTCACACAACATAAACATAAACTGGTGTATAACGCTCGCTCGCCCTCTGGTCACCCCCCCCCCGCCCCACCGTCCCACCGCCTTCCAGTCGAAACATCTGTTGCCACCATCAGCAGATTACAGACAGCGTTGCTTATTCGTCTTCGAAAATAAACGAATAAGCAAAGAAAACGACACCTAGAGGCGCCACGAGGCTCCGTACGATACAAAGGAGTCGCCGCCGCCGCGGTCATGTCGCCTCATAAATGGTTCACGTATGTTCAGTGTGCGTTGTTGCTTGCCAGGGGTTTTCCTTTACGGCGTTTTGCAGATGAATCGCCAGCGAGCTGCTCTGACATCTAAATAGCTTCAGTGTTTTACCCACGTCGCCGCCGGGTTAGAGGCGGGAGACGGGCCTCCGCGACGTAAAGTGCCTTTCAATGGGAGCTTGACTTTGTTACAATTTCGCAGACGTGCCTCTTGTCCCTTTTCGGCAGCACAGGGAACACATTGTCGCCCACAGCCTTGCTCCAAACGCCCTTTTTTTTTGTGCTGAAAGTTGGGGTTGTGACAATGGGTGTGTGTGTGTGTGTGTGTGGAGTTTGCGGGAGAAGGGATCTTATGAACACTTGCATTGTCTTTCTCCGACTCTGGAATAAGCTTGTTCGGAGTTCTGAGCCAAGTCTGTTTTCGGTGCTTCCCTGTGGAGCCGACTGCCGAGCGAGATAATAAGGAGAACAAGAGCCCTGTGCATTGTAATGCCGCGTAGAATTAGAGACGACACGTTTCAAATAATTTGCGGTAAGTCTGTCGAAAATTGAGCGTTTTGTTAGTTGTGGACCGCAAATTTGCTGTCGGGAACTGTGTGCCTCGGCAGTGTTGTCGCTGTCATTATGGCGTGGGACAATTATTTGATATTTGTAAAGGCAAACAGAGAGAGCTGTAGTCTTTAATGTTGTCACGCTGTGATGTTGGTAAATAACACAGTTGAATAGCAATGGAAAGATATGAAAATTTTGTCTGGGAGAAAGTGTTGTATCAATCATAATTCGAGCAGCATTTAATTTGAGTGTTCACTCGTACGATTTTGATTTCTGAACGCGTTTCTGAAGTCTTCAAATGTTGACTCTCCGCCTACGATACCGGGGTGTAGTTTACAGTTCAGATGAACAAGTGCCCGAACCCACTCCACAGCTCCGGTCTTGATTTCCCTGGCTGTGGAGTGGTCGGTCATTCTCAAGTGATCATATAGCATTTCTAGATCGTAGTAGCCACTCGTCGTTCGCTGAGAAATGCAAACACAAAAAAAAAAATGTATGTACCAAAAGTATGTTAAGATTAAAGGGGAAATGTTTGAACGTTTCTGGAAACCACAGGCGACACGGCTTTATAGAGCAGAACCTCAACGCTTGAGAATGCATCAAACGCAGTCTTTCAGCGGAAGGTTTATTTGCGTCCATAATACGTTTGATGAATGCTGTTTTTAGGGCTGGCCAGCGGTATACTCTGAAGCTCGGTCTCTCGTCACCAAAGAAATGTGTTTCAGCCGGCGAGGTTCATTGTGTTAGCAGTTAGAGAACACAGAGGCCCTGTTTGAGTCTTGTCTAAAAATACCCCGAGCTACCGCGATCTGCCCAAGAAGGCAAGGATAAATAACACAAATCAGCATGGATACACAGACACTGCACACACACACTGCACACACACACACACACATTAAATGCGATGCTTTGGGCCCAATGCACTTACCCAAAAAAAATAGGAGGAGGCAAGACTTAACAAGGCTCATTATGGAGGGATCGTTTGGAGTACTTAGCACATAGACCCCTTCTGTGAGCAGCAGGTATCCATGTATCCAATATGAACGAGGCCTAATGAAAATCCTCTTGGGCTTCCAGAAGCTTTTATTTGGCTTGAACCCCTCGTCTACATCTCAGCAAGCATATCAAACGTGTCACAATTCCAATGCTGATGGCGACATATTTAGCCCTCGGAGTTAAACATCTTTTGATGCGCCCATCACTCCACTGGATCCGCTCCCAGCGTGCCTCGCTAAATATGAGATTTGGGGGGGAAAAAAAAAAATACTTGCTCTTTGATGGATGCTCACGCAGGACCTACAGAGGCCCGTGGTGGGTCCGGCCTGCCTTTTTAAGGTCAGGTTCAACCATCTGCAACAGTGGCCTACAGGGGGCCAGGGGGGCCGCTGACTGATGTAGCAGCTCAGCATCTAACTAATTAGTGTCTAATTGGTATCCAGCCGAAAGCCCAGTTTAGCGTTATTGCCATGTCCGCGGAATTCATTATATCATGCTCCATGAAGGAGCCAGGAAGACCCGAGAGGTAGGCCTCGCGGGAGCCTCTCCTCCATCTCGAGTCGCTGGCCCAGTTAGACGATCGGTTGTTCAATTTCAATCGTCTTTTTTTTGTCCAATCACTGCCAGAGTACTTTATCCACTGTGAAATTGATCTGCCAAGTACACGACAAAAAGAAATAGTTTTCTTTCGTACTTTACTTCAGGGCGGAGTGAGCTATGCGGAGGACTTGACGGATCGCGTTGCCACTACCCCCGCGTTTTAGCCGAGCGCGTTGTTGCCGTAATGGATGGCATTTCCGATGGTGACTGGACTTGTTATGTAGTGCTTTAAACTGGCTCCCCTTAACCCCATCTGTATCCTTTTCCACCTCCTACTACCCCCCCCTCCACCACCTCATCCGCCTTCCATCCGTGCCAGCCTGCTACTGACTGCAGTGGCATAAACGGTCCAGTCACCTCGAGTCGTGGCGAATACGATCAAGACCCGTTAAGGGGCCAGGCTGTTGCGTTACAAATCACATTACAGTCGTGACTTATTTGAATGTAATGAGAAATCCGCTCGCGAGCACTCAAGACATCCATTTTGCGGGAAACCATCCCTATTTCCCTGGAGTGTACTTTGGATAACTCGTGAAAAGTAGATGAAATGGTTCCAAACTGCTACGCTTCGTGCTGTCTGGAACCGCTGGCCAAAGTAGGTGCGTCTGTGTGTGTGTGTGCATGTGTGTGTGTGTGTGTGTGTGTGTGTGTGTGTGTGCGTGTGTGTGTGTGTGTTTGCTTTACCGTTGTCAAGGCAAACGTGCATATATTTAAGGGCAAAGGTTCTTTTTAACCTTTTCATACGCCGCATATGGATGTTAAATCGGTTGGCAGCGCCCAGTGTGTTATTGTGCTCGGTTACTGTAGACACTGTAGACACGGAGCGCTAAGAAATTCTTTACAGCTCATTTCTCACTTGCACAATGGATACAGCAGCGGGATTCTCCACGCGAGCCAAGGCAGTAAATCCTGTTTTAACTTTCAAGACGAGCAGAAAGTCAAACCGACTCAACATGCGCTGAAGCATTTGCTATTCATTAGTGTTGTGGGACTTGAGGTCTTAGGAAGAACAGATGGTTGATATCTCCTTCATTATTATATAGCGGCCTCGTGGACTTGAATCTTGGACTGAAAAAACTGGAGAGATGATCATCAAGTCACTAATGCGAAAAAAACAAACAAACATAAAATACAAGCTCTGTTAAAACAGACAATTGTGAGCTTTTGGAGAAGAATTGAGTGGAGCGTGGCTTTTTCAGACGGATCAGTTTCCATACTACGGGACTTTGAGATAATATACCAGCTTGTTGTTAAACGTGTGGGCAAAGTGTGCCGTTAAGAATTGGACGCCTTTTCGCGTAATTCTCTTGTTCTCCATTCAAGGTTGATCTTGGGATCCGGATTGGAATTTACATTTTTAATGCGGTACAAAACGAGACACCTTGACCGAGTCACAGTCGGTTTAAATTGCAATTTAAGAGGTGTTTTCAAATAACTTTCCCTGTCTAAGCGGATGGATATTGTTCACGAAAACATTTTCAAAAGCACTTTGCTGTTGCTTAATCCTAGATTTGTGCTTTAATCCAAAACAACTGTGTTCATGGAGTTATTTGTTGTTGTCAACAGTGTGGAATGATGTGTAGTTCTGATGATGGCAGATTCATGCAAGCTGCAGAATGCACATAAAACATGAAACTCCCTACATTAATATATTATAAATATAAGAACTGATGCCATGTAACACTCCTAAAAACATATTTTTCTGTTTGAAAGTGTGTCTTTTGGTGATTAACTTTGCTTTGCACCATGTGGCCATTTTATTGCATTTTCTTGCATCGCTATCCTGCTTCGCCTTTGTAGAATTACTGCAACAACAAAATTAGCTATTGTTGAAGGATCACTTGAGGTTTTGACAAAATGATTATTCTTGTTGATGTGGAATTTTGGGTGGTAATTGCTAAAAAAAAAAAATCTCCGCAACCAGGTTTAATGCAATTGAGTATTCCTTGTTTAACTTAATTATAAAGCAAGTAATATCTTTTTAAACCCATGGGGGTTCAATATAAATTACACTCTGTGGGTTGTGATTCAATTGCCGTCATTTACAACATAATTAACCAGCCAGTCATTTCATCCAATAATAAATGTGTAATTAAAAACACACGCGTTAGTATTCCGTCGTCTGACACTTTTGTTCTGAAGTGACTTGCAGGTAAGACTGAGCGCAACCAAAACACTCACGATCAATATTGGAGCAACCGCAACGATCGATATATATGTGCTGCACAAGCAAGTAGCTGTAGGAATTGGAACATTTTTGTCCGTGGTATTGTCTCTACCGTCTACGGCAAGTCAACTTTTCCCGTGTTTGTCACTTGATTGCGACACGGCACAGGATCGCGCGCAGCATCGCTGTGTCAAATAAACTCAAGATGACAATAGTGGCCCGTCCACCCAGAAACATCCCACATATTCTTTATTGCATGGCAATTAGGAGAACAATAACCCCGCCCCCCCCCCCCCCCCGCGCTAGACCCGGACGGGGACCAGGGTTTGTGAACCACCACCACCACCACCACCACTGCTTGGACTCGCCGTGCCACTGAGTCTGGTGGTGGTGGTGGTGGCTGCAGTTTCCGCTGTCGTGTCAAGAGAAGGCTCACTCTATTCGCCGTTCGGCTTGGATAAAGTCCCGTTTCCCTGTGGTTGCTTTTGTAGAAAAAGGACTCGCTGTCCCCCCGGCGGAGAGGGATCCGGATGATGGTTCTGCTCCGTGGAATGTAGAGCGTCGCTGCCCTCGAAGCACGATTCGGAGACCTGCTGACCCTCTCTACTCATGGTGAGTCATCTCTCAGGTTTCATGGGCCTTATGCAATGTGTACAATGCCCGCCCTCCTCCGTCCGTTTAAGTGTATATCGTATCAGAAGTGTTCAAGTGTAACGGTGTGCCAGCAGGGTTAAGGTCCCGCTAATCAAGTGTTGATTGAACAGTGGTCCTTGATGGATTGCTACTACTGTGACCGCTATTCATTACTTTGTGATACGCGGCACTCACTTGAATTCACACATCTCACTCGAATTCACACATTTCATTTTTACTCGTATTTATCTTCAACTGCGCTGGGAGAAGAAAATACATAAAAGACACAAAAATAAATGAAAGGTTTAATGACCTGAGCTAGAAGGGCTTGGGAGGATTGTATGCTGCATAATAGATGTGGTTTACCAAGGTAAACGGTTTCCATCACAGATGAGATGTTGCAGCGCTCAGTCCTCGGTGTGATTTTCTTTTTTTTTTTTCGAAAAAAAGTACTTGAAGGTGAACAAGCTTTCATCAAAGCCGTGAGTCAAGAATGGTCTTACTTTTGTGAGCCGCGTCCTGACTGCTGATCGATGTGTCTGCTCGGACGGCCATATGTAATTATTCTACGACTGGCCATCCGTGAAATTGTTGTTTGCCTTTAGAAATGGATACAGAGTCGATTTTTTGTTTTTTGGTGAGAAGTTTTTTCGGTAAATGGCCCGCCCTGAACCGTACGGGGAGACCAGGACAGGGGGACGGCCGGCACCGCGAACCTTAATGACCGTTGCTATGACAGCGAGAGCGGATGCAGTAGCTGCCGGTAAGATAATTGCCTCGGTTTGGTAAATAAGCCAGGAGTTCAAAGGAGACCCCTGTGAGAAATTGAATGGGGCTGTAAAACCTCTGAATATTGCATTATTACCGGTTCAGGTTTTAGTTTTGCACAAAGCAGAAGGGGGAACCTCTTCTGTCAGCTGTGCAGGTCTTCAAGTGGTAACAGTTGCCAGCTCCCATGTATGCAAATGGAGGGGGGGGGGGGGACTCGGCGCAGCAAATGGACTGGAAGCGTGGTCCAGTTAAACCCGTTCGCCCCACTAACAGAGAGGCTAACCACCGAGAACGCTGCTCTTTCAGTCCTTGGCAGAAGGCACCGACGCTAATTCTTTGTCCGACTAAAATGCCTCCTGACCGTTTGACACGGGCTCTTCTTGCGCCGTGAAACGCCCCGACCTAGCGATGGCAGCGGCACAAAGGAGGCGCACACAGTACAACATGTGTAGGGGGGGGGGAGCATACATTACAGCTAAACCATAAACGGGCGCACAATGCATTCCTCACATTTCCAAAGGTCATTGAGGGATTTTCAGAGGAGTCTGTTCTGTGTTGTGTCGTGACAAAGCCTCCTATATTCTCAGTACATTGTATGTTCAATCAAATCAACGATTTTTTTTGTGTAGAACTCCACCATTGACCGGAGTCTACAGTGGCAACATAAACAAGGTTGCAAGGCGACCTGAGCTTAAGTCACCCAAGGAATGTGGCTTTGAATTGATATGTTGTACTCTATTTAAAAATACTCTGTGTACACAAAGCTCTGGCGATGTGCAGAAGGCCAGGACCAGTTATTTTTGATCCATCTTGCTGCCTGTTGACCTGGCTTAATTCCTGCCCTCGCGGTGAGTGCAGATAGCAGATAACTCTGGAGCGCCGGACTCACTCCGTGCCAACGTCGAGTTATTGAAGCTTAGCTTTCTCTTTCTCGTGGTGTGCAGTGGACTTCTGCAGATCGTTTGAAGGCGGTGGGACTGGTCTTTGTTTAAACTTTGCGTCAAGAGGGCCCCCGCTGCAACAGTAACCCAATACCTCATTTCCATAAGAGTCCTCACAACAGCAGTACCAAAACCGGGTGGATGTGTTACAGTTTCACAGTAATCTCCCCCCTTTTTTTAACTGTGTGAGAAGGAGGACTAAACGTAATAAAGCGTCGTTAAGAGGAGGAGGACAACGAGGTTGATTATTGGTGTTGGGTGGGTGAAGGAGGTCTTCTGAAGAGAGCGGTTGTTCCCTGGATGTGGGAGGGGGGGGTGTGGGCTGAGGGGGGGGGTTGTTAGCCCTCGTCTGCAAATACCAGGGATTTCCCCAAGCACCAGCTGCAAAACTAACTGTCTGACTGGCTACCCAGTACCCACTAATATCTGGTTCTACACTTGGGTCTCTCACATATTTTCGTTAGTTTGGAAGTGTATAAATTAAGCCGCCTACTGTTATGCAAATTATATATATAACACAGCAAGGTGATTGACAGGCTGTCAAGATGTCAAGGTCTTGAATGCCTTATTTCTTCTTTCAACTGTTCAAACATTTGCAGTTAATGATAATGTTCCTGCACTGACTATCTGCCCTGCAATGACTATCGCAGTAAACATACATTTAACTAGTGAATACCATTTCTACAATAATATCTTCTTCTTTACGCTATTAGGCTACGTTTATGAAACAAATGTATCGGCGCCAACATTGCAAATGTAGAGATACGGTGGACACACATCTCTGTTGAGTTGTTGCCGGGACAATAGCGGCAGCGACGACAATCTATGGAACAATGTATTCAACTTCTTACAATAACTACAATATGATTCATCACTCCATGAACTACAGACCCAACTGCCTACGTGACAGAAGAGAATGGCTATCCTATCATTTAATCCGGTTTTTTTCCGGGGGGTTTTTAAATTATTTAACTGGCACACAAAATAGGCACACGGTTGGACGAGTAGATTTTGCAATTATGTTCTCAAGAAGTTATTTTCTGGTGCGGCTCAGCTTTGCATATCGAGTTACAAGCCTGCAGGTCTGTCCCTGATGGATTGTCACCTGGCAGTGGTGTCGGTTGACTGTCCGTTAGACGTGGATATTGTGTTATTTGTCCGTGGGTCCTTTTTAGATGAGCCGACATGCTTGTTTTTGTCTTCACACACTCGTCGTGTTCCCTTCTCTGTTGGGTTTCCTCGAAACGACTTTTGTGTTGCAGTCTGTTACCCGTCCTTAAAGCCCGCGCAGACAGTTGTGATTGATCAGATGCGTCGAGAGACCAAATAAAGAAGAGGGAGTGAACCAGGAGACGGCAGTCTTCGTCTCTCCCTGTTTATTTGTGGTTTAGATCCGTCTTGCTGCCTTCCGCCATTCAGCTGTTGATGTGACTTGGTTCCTGGTCTAGCAGATGGTGCAAATGGGAGGTAAATCTGCACCTCCGGGCTCCGTCAGTCCCAATGTCAACCGCCACTAAAACAGGCATTGGCTTTCTCATGATGCACAATGCTCCTCTGGGGAGCTTTTAAAGCTATTGGGTCTCCCGCGGTCTTTGTTCTAAATCAAGAGGGAGGCTCAATGCAGTTACCACCGTTGAATTCCTCAAAGTGTACGTCGTAGTCACTTCCAATCGATCAGACGCATGGAGATGCAGTGAAGAGAGGGAGTGTTTTGGTTGAGGCCACCTGCTGTCCATTTACCTGGAATGTGTTCCTAACGGCCCCATGATTGGCCCCCAGCGGGCCCTTTATGGACGCCGCCGTGGGGCCCCACGTTTTACGCTCGCACTAAATGTAAAAACACACTGTGGTGGTCAACTCTGGATGCCTGTGACATCATATTAGAACACAAAGTTAAAGGACAAACAAGCATATTTGGCTTTCCATTTTGGCTTTGTTGAACATACTTTTTCTGTACATTTTGTTTATCACATCAATTGGATTAATTGAATATCTCATGACTGGATTACTATATTTAATTATTTCACTTTTTCACTATAGTCAGCATGACTATAGTGTTTACTTACTTAGGACTTTGGCTGCTTTCATATTTGGTTGCCTTACAACGGCTGCAAAAACAAGCAGTATGCTACCTAAAAAATATCATTCAATATCACCGACAGGCACAGTGTTTGAGAGGTGATTATTTGGGCTTGTTTTGTAGAGACAGGATCGCGACACTTCAGCCCCCATGAACTTGTCCATATACCAGAGTGTTATTATTATTATTATTATGCGTTACCCTTCTGTCTGACAGAAATTGGACCATTCAACCCAACCGCCATCTCTACTAGCACGCTGTGCAAATCTACAACTGAATGGCCGAAGGGGAAAGAAAAACACATTTGTTAAAAAATAAAAAGTGATATGTGGTGATACTGTGGTGGGACTGAGGCTGTAGATCAACACATTCCCTCAAACGGCATCAACATGCAGCAGGACGGCTGTAGTTCAACACGTGACCTCCACATGTCGGCCTCTCTGTCATACTGTTGTTGTTGTGTTTTTATACCTGGGGTTTGGTTTGGTTTTAAATGTAAGAACTTTGTGACCCTTCGGGCTCTTCATCATTCTTTTTGTACTTTTAACCATAGAATTGAAAAAAAGTAAAATTTCCATTCCCTGTCACTGTTTATTTGAAGAGAAAACATTGTTTAGAAGACATTGGTTTTCTTGGCGAAATGCATTCGCGTTTTCTTTTTTTCTCTCGAATAATTGCTTTTATAATTGGTAGTTTCAGAACATGGTGTGTTTTTAAGGGATATTTGTGTTCACAATCCCCATTCAAAAAAAGACAATAAAAATGTCTATGTATTGACTTGAAAAACGACGTGCGCTGCACATGATAACTTCAGCAAATGTTTTGGGAAAAGCAGTCTTTTAAATGCAGAAAGTGGACCGTGACTTTTCAATGCTTTGCAGACTAGAGGTGTGTCCCTTGTACCTCCGTCTGGTGGTCTTAACAGACTAGCAGAGCTCTACTGAGGCATGGGGAACGCCAGCTCTGCTGTAGCCTACAGTGTAATATGCAACACTGAGGCCCTGCGATTAGCCAGATCCGGGTCAGCTCGTGCACTAACCTACTAATGAGCAGGAGCCAGGGAGCAAGCAACCAACTGGAGCGGCTAACAGTCCCTTTTTGAAATCTGTCACATTTCAAGCACACTGTGGTGTTTTTTGTTTTTCTGTTTTTTCTGTGCCTCTCCTCGCTGGCATGCATGCTGACTCTAAAAGCCAGCCTAATTGTAATGCATCCCATTAAAAACGGTGGAGACTGGGTTGGGAGCTGGACGTGAGACTTCGCTTTGGACCGGACTCTGTGGCATGGGATGGAAGGCAGCTGCACTTGGCTTTGGCGCTGTGATTTGCTCATTGAGGAATCAAAGATTCAGCAGATCCAACGGGCTTGGAGGAGCTGTTCATTTACATGCTATCAGTTACAAGGACACACGTGACAGAATTTCAATGTGGAACTGGGGGAGAGGAATGGTGCACGTTTTTAGGTCTGCTTTAGTAATTGACAAGGGAAGTGTCCGAGAATCGCCCATACGATTTTCTTTGGAAAAACATCCACGGATCTATAATTGGATCTGAATGACGACGCGTTCTTAGAAGTAATTTCTGAGTCATAGCTACGTTTTCTAAAGGTTTTCTGTGGAAATATATTTCAATATGTACCCTGAAGACCTTTTCCATGCTTGTCTTTATACCTCACAAGGAAGCCAGGCTCCAGCAGACATTAAGGTCACAGAACATGTTCTAATGCACAAATAAGGAGGCACGAATAAAACGAGTTGCGGAAATCTGCATTCAAGTCCGGACTGAGCCAGACCACCATTTTAATCACATCTTCAACACTTTGCTTCTGACGCTCTTCGCATATCAATAGTATGGACAGACAATGACAAATGTATTTGCACTCTTGTAACTTCCGCCGTCGGAGTGGGACAACATCGGAAATGGTCAGTGCTATACTCTCAGGCCTTAAATATTAAATACGTAACTGTATTATTGAGTAGCTTGCTGAATGACTTCTGTCTTGATGCAGCTGAAGTCTACTGGACTAGCTGGGACACTCCGTCGTCTGCGAGTTGTCAACACAGCGCCTGCGTCTTCATCGGGTCACGACGGGCCCCCGACAACACATTAGGCTAAATTAAATTCTGTAAAAAAACGGAGTGCTGCTTGGCATGGAGGGGTGTGTGTGTGTGTGTGTGTGTGTGTACGTTGGATCGGCGGGAATTCTGCCAGAGAGCCAGCTAAGCATAGCCATCTGCTTATTATGGGGTCTTTTTGAGGGAATTCTTTAAAGCAGGCGCCCTCCGGGAGCATGTATGCACAGGTTTGTTCAAACCCCACTCCTGCCTCTCTTATCTCTGCCAGCCATCATTGACAGCTGAGCCCGGCCAACATCTGCCTCCCCTGTTCCCCCACAATCCAATAAATGGATTACAAAACAAAAAAAAAGATGGCAGACTGCATGGTCACCCGCGCCAATTGATAACTGGATATGTTGAGTGTCGTTTATCAGCCTTTTTTCAGAACGCTTTGTATTCGTGTGGTAAACAATTGTGACCTCATTTCAGGTAAATGCGATTTGTTCAGGGATATGTACGCCTCAGCCTTTCTGTTGTGTCAATCCATAGCAAATATGAACCACAAAACCATGCATTTTTGCGACTGCAATTCACATTCAGATTGAACAATTATGATAATGACAATAATGCATAATGCGAATACTCCTGATGCCGTCTCGCCATCCATGGTTTTTCACCAGATAGGGCTTCCAATTGTATGACGAGCACTTATCTTCATCTAATTATGGTGCCCTCCTTTCCGAACGATTAATGGATCCTATTGAATATCATCTGGCTCAATGTATAATTCCTCGTTTGATTGTGTGTGTGTGTGTGTGTGTGTGTGTGTGTGTGTGTGTCTAAGTCTAGCGCAAACAGTCTGAAGAGGGCAATAGAACCCTGTGTTTTTGTTGTTGTTGTTGTTGTTGTCCTCTGCTGTTCGTGTTCCTGGCCAGACCCGTCTATGGTGGATTGCATAAGCCCGTCCGCAGGCTGGCTCTCATATGTCTGGCTCTGACCTTTGGAAGTGGTTGAAGGACTACACATATATTTCCCTCCTCTGGCTTACGAGTTCCTCCTTTCCCCCGGCTCGGGCAAAAGGGACTCAGCTATAGGAGGCCGACCCGCGGCTATCTTGATCATGGTGTCCGACTGATTTGAGTGTTCTGCTTCTCTTTGTCTTACACAATTGAATGCAGGCAGAAAAAAACAAAGCTGTTTGACTGCTTGACTGCCAAACAAGTATCATCCAGGGATGAATACATTAAGTGTGTGTGTGTGTGTGTGTGTGTTCCAGATGTATTGGCACAGTGCGTTTTCCTATCACCATCACTGCTAGGGCACAGTACTATTCACAGATGTCTTATAATTACATCTCATAAAAGCATTGCACTCAAACAAAGTAATTTCATTCAATGTGCCACAGAATTGATTAGGATCTTAATTAAAGCAATTTTATTACGCATCGCGGCGCATTTCAATTGAAGAAACGTCATGAGTGAGATTGGGAAATCTGTTATTCTTTAACATTGATCTTACTTAATTGTTTATGAGTGTTGGAATTTAAATAATAATCTGCTCTGTCTGATGTATGATTGGCACATGAGGCGAGGGACGCTAGCATGTAGGATAGTTATATGATGTATTAGGTCTGACTATCAAGCACCTTTTTAATTGGATATGCCTTTCTCAGGATAGGATGATAGGACGGTCAGTTAAGAGCCATTTTCCCCATACGTCACAGTTCTAAATAGATTAGGCTCATCATCGTCACGCATCTTTAGCCCAGATGACCACTCTTGTGAGCTACAGTCATTTAGTTTTCCTCAGGAGGAAAGATGCATGTCCTCCCCAATCACTAGAACCGGGCCTCTATTGGCCAATTTGCAAATACACCCCAACGTACGCTTGTTGGGGTGTGTTTGCCGCATGTTTAGTTATGCACACGGATGGCGCTCGACACAGACATCCAAAACGCTTGAAAGCAGAGTGTGGAAACAAGGAAAAAAGAAGGAAATGGAAAAAAGAAACTGTTAATTTACGAGCACGTATCACCTGGAAACCCTCATTAACAATTGAATATTGCTTGCTTTCCCGCATGAAAAATGCAAATCCTAGGCCTATATTTGCCGTGTTCATTAATATTTGAGGAAAAGTTCTGTGCGAAATATAAAAGAGATGATGTGATTGGTGGTGGTGGTGGTGGTGGTACACAGCGGGACAAGACGGGGTAGATTCGCTATCCTCATTCCTATCACAATATGTCAGGCCTTTAGCGAAACCCTGCTCCTATCCACGATAGCATAATGCATGAAGTTATTTCCCCAGATGTTCCCCAGAAACCCAACCGTTGTAAACAACATGGATCCGTTCCTCCGTCTTTGTCGAGTTGCCAGGGGGGTCCGGTTGTGGGCAGAAACTCATTTTGTCCACGTGAAAAAGTCATTACATGTGCCCTTTGACATATCTGAGGCCGTTTCTGATCCGTCAGTCGTTCCTATCTCCAGCCACTTTTGTGGGACTCGAATAACTTATCGATCAGAGCTTTTTTTAAATCTATAATCTATTAAAGCTAAGGTTTTTAAATCTACGCCCCCTGAATCTTTGATGGTCACGTGGCCACAAGCCTTTTTGGGTCTTCTGGGAAGTTGGAGAAGTAAGGCCCCCCCTGTGCATTGTGTGGTTGTTCCTGACATTTTCAAAGTCACCCAACTTTTTTTAACACCATCACTGAGTACCTGTTTACAACAAGGCAGCAAGTTCAGTGTGGTCTTTTAACCAAATTGAAAAGTGTGTCTCCATCGTTCACAATCCTCCCTAAATGTCAGCCTGATTTGTAACGTTGGCACACTGTCGTCGCCATAACTTTATATATGATCATACAAATATAATATAATACATTTCCACCAAAATGTCGGTACTATTACATTTAAAACAAGCTACGTTTACACTACTCTCGAACGAAAACCCCCCCGAATTCTCTTTTGGCTCTGCCCAGGTGCCCATGGTGAGTCTATAGACCTGTCAGTAGCACTCGATACGCAGCACCCCAAAGCGACGGAGTCCAGCGCTATACTAGACTCTCATACCTGGAGACACAAAATCACTCGCAGCTCCCGGCCGCAGACTGAGAGACAGGTGGGTGGCCGGGCGCGTTGAAGACGAATGAGTCTAATCAGGAAGTACTCGTGGACGTAAAAATAAAAGCCAGCGGGGGGTTTATGCTGCAGTCGTTTTAGCCCAACCGGTCGTGCCCCTACAAAGTGGCTCAGTTTAAGGAAGCTGGGGACGATCTGGCCGGAGGGGGAGGTCAGGCAGACCCGACCTGTTCCTGACTTGAGTGTGGCGAGTGGCCCCGTGGGGGGATATGGTGTAGACTGACTTGGCTTCAGGCACCCAGAGAGTGCCCCCTTGAATGAATGGCAGCTGGGCCCGTCCCGGATAGGATTACCGGACACAAATTAATAGCGGTCTTTTTGTTCTCTTTTATAGATCAATTCGATTCCCCCCAACCCCCCCCCCCCCACCCCACTCCAACACTGACTGATTGTGATTCCCCCTGAATCACAGCCTGTGGAATCGAACCAGAGAACAAACCTATGCCTGTTTCTTCTTGGCCCCGATGCAGTAAAACAAAGACCCAAACACGCGCTGAAGATCCTTCCCGAGGGATATGAGACGATGCTCCTGAATCCCCATCACTTACATTTTTTTACGATTTTAATTTCAACTCCTGGCGGGATCGGGGTCGTCGTCAGGTTTTTAACTGCCTCAATCTCAATGCAAATGTGCTCGTGCCAAGGTTGATTACCTGCCATTGATGGCCTCCTGCACGATGACCTTGCCTTCCCATGTCACAGTTCTATTTGCACCTCCTAAGCCATCCGTCAAACATGGAAGCCATTCTTCTGTCTGAAGCTGCGGCCCGTTTGTTTGAACAAGGAACGGGTGCCACAGAGATACTAGTTGGGTCCTTTTGACGGGATTTATGCGAAACCGTGTGCATTCTGCAGAATCCTTGATTGACGTGCGAAGGTCCATATATTGCCGTGGCCGATGAAAGGCCGGAATTTAGATTACATTTTGATAATCCGAATAATACGACCCCATCACTTGGGCGCAGAGAGTCAGTGCAGTGACTGCAGCTGCCCATTAAAATGGCCAGTGGGTGTAGCAGCGAGGGATAATTTGAAGTGGCAGCTCCAAGGAGTGGAGGGGAAAATGGACTGGCAGCTGCAGTCAAATTAATTTATCGGTATTCGCTTTGGCCTCTTCACAGTCACAAGGAGAATATGTAACAGAATGAAGGCAGAAGAAGCCTGGATATTTAGAAAAACATTCTAAATATCCAGAATTTGTAAAATGGAAATGAAAATAGAATCCGGTCGTTTTCCTTACGCCTAACGTAATTTCAATTTGTGGGATGGACTTGGATATTGTCAGACGAAACTATATATGTAATTCTTATAAAAAATCTGATGTATATACAGTATATCAACACTATCATAAATATTTAAGTAGATATTTTACGACATGCACATATTGCAATATACATATCTTTTCAGAATCTTAGTTTCTCCCACTACCTTTAGTTTATGATTCAGAATTTATTTTTCTCTCGTGAATGGGTGAATGTGAGGCAACTATACAAGCGCTTTGGATAAAAACGCGATATAAATGCAATCCATTCCCTTTAGGCCTTATTCTATGACATATTGTGTACAGGGCTGTGTCCAAAAAGAAACATTCATCCACAACACCATTGACAATGGATTAAAAGTCAACAAATGAACAGATTTAGATTGAGGCGGCGATTGTGTTGACCAATCGCCACAGGGATGTGTCTTGAATGTTGGAGGCTATGCTTTAGCTTTTCTTGTTTTGTCGCTTGGTCACACCTGCTCTTGTCTTCAGCATGGGCTGGGTGGATGCTCCACGGTGAGCAGGAGTCTCCTGCATATTATTATTATTATTATCATTATTATTATTCACAGCAGCAGCATCCACCAGGCAAACACAGAAGAAGAGAGACTTAACGTCACACATGCACAACAAATTAAAATCAGACGCTGGCGCTGCCGTCACTTTGATGTCTGCCAGGGGAGAAGGCTTCTCCATTAATCAACCACAGTCTGTCTATCGCAGTCTCCGCCGCCATTTCTCCGATCGCGGTGGAGCGACGCGATGCGGAAGAGAGACACTGCATGAACTGCAAGGGAACTTTCAAACTCCTTAAGGGTATTTCCCTCACAGCATATAAATGTTTTTGGGTTCCCCCCCCCCCCCCCCCCACTTGATGAAATGATTCATTTCCCAGTCGTCAAAGCCCTGGCTACCCCCGGCTGCTATTATTGGTTTATTCCCAGGAATAATTTGAAGCAAACATTGAGACGGTGAGTGTTTGCAGCAATGGCGGCGCAGGGGAGGGTGTTTGTGGGGAAGGGGGGGGGGGGGGGGGGCGGTGGTTATGCGACGAGGGAGAGGGGGGGGTTGCTATAAATTACGTTCCATTTTATGTTTCTTTTTGGACTCTGGCGAAGGCTGCCGTGTTGTTTCAGTGATGCTCCCTTGAATAACATTATGCGAGAGAAGAGACGTGGCGAGAGACTTAAGCCAGTTTGTGTGTGTTTGTGTGTGTGTGTGTGTGTGTGTGTGTGTGTGTGTGTGTGTGGATTTGGGTAATGCTAAACTGCCTCCCAATTCCATACAGGAGGCCTGCTTCTGCTTCCCCACAGGGCCCTGACACAGCCAAAGCAGATCATAACTCACTGGGCTATGCTGTGCTTGAAGCCTGTTGGCGTGGGGGAAGAAGCAGAACTAGTACAGTCCTTCAATTTTCTCTCTCTCTCTCTCTCTCTCTCTCTCTCTCTCTCTCTCTCTCTCTCTCTCTCTCTCTCTCTGTCTCTATGCTGGAGGCATTAGTCATTTTCAAGCGAGCGAAGTAGAAGCAGCTAAGCAATCTCCTCTCATAGCCACAGTTCTTTAGAATTGGACATAGCGAGTTGGAACCAAAACGAGCGGTTTAGGCGGTTCTGTCCGGACAGAAATGAAGGATGCGAGCGAGGCGGCCCTCGGATTTGAACCCCCCCGGTTCTTTTGCCCTCAGAATGTATTGTCTTTAGTTTTAAGGCACCTTGGCATCCAAACCAGTGTCTGTATTTGGCCATCTCCATTCCGTAAATCTACTGTAAATCTATTGGTGTAGATGATACAGTTTTGATACAGGCTCATTCATTACGTCATTCATTCATTCATTCATTGATGCATTACTTGTTTATTAGCGGAGTAACTAACATTGGGCTAAATCCGATTGGGCTACATCCGATCTACATCCGACGTAGCAACACGTGCTATGCTTATGTTTTGAGCCTGTTGGTTTAAAAAAAACAATTTCAGCGATGCCTCCAGATAGCCAGAGAAACGTAATTAAATGTGTGTAATTGAGTCCACTCACCGGCAGCAAAGCACAGCCCAATAGGAGGCTAATTACCAGCCCGCCTACCAGGCGAGTAAACATTGATTTTGTGAGAAGACAACAGCGTTGTTGTTGGTACATAGCTCGAGATTGAACATCGGGGTATCAAGAGATTGAGGAAGGTGTACGTTGCTCAAATTCAGGTTTTGACTTTTTGTTCGTTCATTTTTATACTCCCGTTTCAAATTTGCCCGGCAGCAATACAAATAGACGGCATCCTCCACAGTACTGACTCTGTCCCAGCATTGCCTTTGTAGAAAGCAATTAATTCCGTTATTCAGAAGCATAGCTATCTAGTGATTGGTGACTGATGATCATGTGACACAGACTGTGACATACACCGCGAGGCTCCGTCATACAGACCTCATCACTAGCTAGCTGCTCCACATTAATGTAGATGAAGAAGTAATCTGTTTCCCCGGGTGGCTGGGGCTGCACCGGACAGCTCCGTCCTAACCTTAAGTGGGACGAGGTGCGTCGGTGGGCGGGGGGGGGGGGGGGGGGGGGGGGGGCACACCTCACCTTGCCCCCGCTCGCCCGGGGAGGACACTTCCCCCTTATTGATATCGGGGTGATTTATGGACGCCCCGTTTCCCAGGGCCCGTCCGCACGCTGGAGATGGAAGTTTGATTTATACACCCCCCCCCCACCCCACACCACACCCCCCCACACTGCTGAGTGTCCAGCAGCAGCATCAAACGAGAGAGAGAGAGAGACAGAGAGAGAGACTACGGGTCTAATATACTTTTCATTTTGCTGCCCACCCCTGTGTGTCTGTCTGTCTGTCTGTGTCTGTCTGTCTGTCTGTGTCTCTGTCTGTGTCTCTGCCTGTCTGTCTGTGTCTGTCTGTCTGTGTGTGTGTCCATGTTTTCACCTGCGCGTATTACTCCCTTCCTAGTTTCCTCGGATGAGAAGTTATGTCTTCAGAATCCTCTGGCTTCTAATAAGCAGCAAGACTATATATATATCCTGTCTCTCCTAGTCTCAATAATGTACTGTCTCTTCTCCCTATTGTCATCCCTAGTCTGTCATTCTTCTCCTGTCTCACCGCCGGTGTGCTGAGGAGCTCTGGGTCACAGACGGTGTGTTGTGTATGTGTATGTGTGTGTGTGTGTGTGTGTGTGTGTGTGTGTGTGCGTACAGACACGAGTAGCGGAAATCAATGCATTATGGATGATGTCTCGGTGACGTATTATTGCTGTGGCGTTGCTTCCTCGAGCAGGGGAACAATAGCGCTTCCCCCCCACGGAACCAGAACCCGGGTCGACCGGGTGCGGGTGGTCCGGCTAACATCGGTCCCTTCGAAATAACGTCCTCCTGTCAGTCTTACGCTAACGATTGTTGTTGTTGTTCTCGCAGCCTAAAAAAAATGAAGAAATGTTTTGTCTATTTGCAACAGCTGGTATCCTCCCCCTATATCCTAGACAGACTATATAATTTATATTATATTATAATGCAGGTTGATTCCCTGCTCTGCTCTTGTCTTCTAAGGTGTTTATCTCCAATACGTATTATTATTATTATTATTATTATTATTATTGACTACTCTACACTATAGAAACATTCAATGGGTTAATCTGAAATGGATATAGCAAGACTTGTTGTTCTCCTATGTGCATTTCCGGAGGCTAAGCATTGGACCCAAACCTCAAATTGTCTAATTGCCTAAGAAGATGGATTTCAGGGCTTTTTTTTTTTTTCAGACAAAATGTAGAACGCTGCTATATCAATGTTTCTGACCTTCCCTAACATCTGCGTTCAAGGTAATTACAATAAGAGCACTCTCATGGGAAGTGTGTGTGTGTGTGTGTGTGTGTGTGTGTGTGTGTGTGTGCGTGCGTGGGTGTCATTGCGTGTGTAATTCTATAACTGTGTCTGCGAGGTTTCCTCCGAGACGGATTTTAATTGGTCGGCCAGGAGAAACATGAGATTAATCTCATTCGATAACACCGGCCTTTGCCATCCCCAGACCCATTAAACAGGGCCTTTTTTTATTGATTTATAAATAAGCTTTGTAATTAATGAAGGGTCACAGAGCTGCGCATTGTAGACCGGCTTTTCTACAGCAGGAGACGGATGCTGCACCTGCTTTCGCTCTCAAACGGATTCCTTTCACATTTTACAAATATTAAAGATGATGTAGTGACTTTAAACATCTCAATTGTGCTAGATTACACTTATGTGATGATGAGGGTCCGTGTATTAATGTATCGCTAAAATGGCCTACGGAATAAATCTGCAATGTGTTGTCTTAGCAGATGCACAGTACCCTCGGCCACGTCGTCGACCGATTCCCATTTGACATATTTCGACATACACCGGACAATGCGAAATCGGTGGCCCGTACATTAGTGTGTCCCCGGAGCTCATTTGCATATTTAGTCAGGGTCCCTCCGAACGCTGCTGAAGGATCAAACCAGACCGCTGCTACCGTGTGTTTGTCCTGCCCCCGCCCCCCCCGCTACTTCGCAAGCAGGGCACTCGACGACACCTTATTGCCATCTTATGCTGTCCTCGGGAGCCACACACACACACACACACACACACACACACACACACACACACACACACACACACACACACACACACACACACACACACACACACACACACACACACACACACACACAGAGAGAGACCCTTCTTCTAAATTATGTTTAATCAGTTGTTCCTTGCCTTTTATACAACAGGTGGCGCAATGTGGTGTGTCCTCCTCAAGTGTGTGTGTGTGTCCGTCCGTGTGTGTGTGTCCGTGTGTGTGTGTGTGTGCGCGTGTGTGTGTGTAGCGTTATTCCACGGCCCCCTCGAGGAGCCTGAGATGGTCTGCATCCGCTTACGCATATTATCTCGGAGAGCCTGCTGCTCGTTGGCTCTGCTTCACACACACACACTGCGGGTACAGAGGGTCGGAGAGAGAGCGAGAGAGAGAGAGAGCGAGAGAGAGAGAGAGACCGGCTTACATACACCCTCGGATGCACCACCGTTTCAGCCGGGATATTTGTTGAGGTGGTACATACTTGCCTGCTCGGTATCCTCGACGTCGACGTAGATTTCAAACATCGATCGCATCCATTTAACAGAAAATCGGTTTCCTTCTCCCCCCCCACCCCCCCTCCCCCCTCCATAAGCTGTCCCCTAGCCTTGTGTCGGCGTGGTGGCGGCTAGCGGATTTCCATGCATAATATAATATCGGGTTTATGGGGACGGGACGGCAACAAGGTCCCCGCTATACATCTTCCCCGTGGGGGCGTCTGCTGCTGCTGCTGCTGTCATCTTCACCGCTGACGGCGTGACGGCGCGGTTGGCAGGTGCTTCCAGAGGCTCAGGAGAAGCGTGTAGCGTATCGTAGCGTAGCGTAGCGTAGACGCGTTGCTCACGGCTCACGCGTTTTCTGATTTGAGGCGCCGGCGGCGACGTCGTCGGCGAAGGACACGTGTTGGACTCGAGCTCCCAGTCGTTTCATTTTCTTTTTTTCTCTTTTGGAGCATGGATGTCAGCGAACGTGACCTTTTTTGAGTACGTTAGCATGTCTTACCGCTCTCTACTAGAGGTTGGCCCCAGGACGATGCCGGCTCCATACCAATGAACCTGGACTTGGACGACGGGAAGTGTGCAGGAAGTGAATTCTTGGCTCGCCTGCGTTCTTGAAATCTCCGGTTGATCTCATGATTAATCTATGACAGATATTGTGGAGATACATGTGGTAAATGTTAAATGGATTGCATTTATATCGTGCTTTACAGTATTGCCCCACATTCACCCATTCGTACACTGACGGCGGTGTGTCAACCATGCAAGGTAACAACCAACACGTCTAGGCGGAGCCCGGGGATCGAACCAGCAACCTTCCGGCTGCCAGACAACCGATCTTACCTCCTGAGCTACTGCCGACCCCTACGCAGGCGTTTTGGGTCCAGATCTCCCTGTTGGCGTCGCTGTTTATCATGTATTGTTCAATTGAAAACTAGAGGCCTAAATGTAAAACGGACAGTGATTACTATAAATAGAATTAACTAAGTGGGCTGTGCCTCGAATGGGGCCGACGTTACGTAACGCGTCGCATCGATCACGCTGTGCCATCATGCTGGCTTGGCAGTTGACGGACGGTGCAGGTAATATTTCGTGGCGTGTCGTAGCGGCACGGATATTAAGCAAAATAATCCAATTCCTCTTGCCCCTCATCTAGCCGTAATATTTTAAAATGAGCAGTTGGAGCCCACATCCACATCCAGGGAATTTCTGGCTTCCCTGCTTCGTTTAACTTTAATATTTGGTTCAGTTTGCAGCAATGCCAAGACATTCCGTGTGTGTGTGTGTGTGTGTGTGTGTGCGTGTGCGTGTGCGTGTTGTATATTTTCTTACTAGTTCGTCTTCTGTAATTATTTTACTTTTGTAACCCTTTTTTACATTTATACATGTGTGTGTGTGCATGGATCTCATATTTTCAGCTCTTTTTCAATGTAAATATACATGGGGCTCTGTTGTAACAGAGTTTCTAAACCCAGCGAGACTTCCTGTATACAATGAAGGTAAATTAAAGGGTCTAGCACAGACCATTAATTTTAAGTTGGCCAAATAATTTGGAGTCTCAGTCAATCTTATTTTATAGAACCACCTGTGACAGCGCTCATACTTTATTTAGATCCGACCGACATGGCGTCTGCACCAAGCTGTGCTGCATAGCAAATAAGGTCACGGATGTTTTATTTATTGCCAATGATCCCCCTCATACCAACTCTTTTAATACCATTAAATTCATTGCCCAAGTTACCTCGCCAACAACTAACAGAATCTGGTCAAAACAACTAAGCTTTCTGTGGTTCACGATTGGGTGAATTTACTGGCAATTGTGCAATTTTTTCTTCTCGACGTTTCATTTTAATTTGTAGATCTGCAGCGTGTGTTTTACTTTGTATTATGAGGGTGATACTGCTTTCATTCACGACTAAACATGCAAGTTTACATGCCTGGTAACTATATATACATACATCGTCTATTACTGTCTGCACAGTGGCCCGGGAGGTAGAGGAGGTTGTCTGGCAACTGGAAGCTAGTTCGATCCCCGTCTCTGCCTTGCCAAGTGTCGAGGTGTCCCTGAGCAAGGCACCTCACTCACCCCAACTTCTCCCGACGAGCCCACGGACGGTGTATGAATGTGTGTATGAACGGGTGAATGTGAGGCGAATGTGAATGTGTGAATCGTCTTGGATCAAAGCGCTAAGCCTATATAAATGTAATGCATTTACATTCATTTATCACTGCTGGTCAAGGCATTTTGTCTGAGTAGAGATGGTGACGGTCAAAAAAAGCCAAGCTAATTGTGTTCATAGTTACTGTATCCACATATGTGTGCGTCAATTATGTTGGAATTATTTATTCCAACATAGTTATTTAAATATTTTATACCGCCGTTGTTTTTATCGGTCACAATAACAGTGCCGGCAGAGAAAGGAGCAGTTGTTGTGTTAACTGCCAAGGCATCGCACTTACGATTATCCTTAACTAGGTTCCTGACCTCCGCAGACGGCAAAAAACATTACCCATTCAAAAGAAAGCAGTTTATAATACAGCTGCTTATACTGCAGCAAGTTTCAGGACCAAAAGAGAAATAATCAGCGGTGGGATGGACGTCCTCGCAGCATTTACAGTCAAAACCCAAACTATATCCCTTTTTTTTTAGCACAGCAGTTTTTGATTTAAATTACACGAAAATACCCCCCTCCAGTTAAAGGATAACTTTGGGATTTTCCAACCTGAACCCTAGTTCCTCCCCGTCATACTATTGATAATGCGGACTACAATTCTTTAAATGTGTCCAGTATTGAGTGAGGATGCTTCAGCAGTCGTCGTGAAACGGGCTGCAAATGCAAACCTTTGGGGCAATAGAACCCCGTCGGTGCAAAATGTCCTCTAAAAGTGTTTTTGCCACTGACACGCTCAGATTGTCATCATAAACGTCTGACAACATTATGCAAAGAATCCCTCTGGGGGAATACAACTTTCTTCTTTACCTTTGGCTTGATCTGGCCTGTTTGTTATTGTGTCTAACCAGGCCTCGCTCAAGGAGAAATCTCTCTCTGAAATCTTGTGAGATCCACATTGTCCAAATCAGCTAAATATTCAGCCATGACTTTGAAAATCTTTGAGATAACACCAAGCTAGGCTTTCTGTAGTCCAACACAACAAACTCTTGCCGACACTCTCTCCAACTCACGTAACTCAAGAGATTTTAGAGCGAGATTTCTCCTTGAGCGAGACTTGGTTAGACACACGACAGAGTCCATTAAATGAAAGCTAAAGATAAAAGTTTTTTTTTTTTTTGTCCTTTTGCATAATGTTGTTAGAAATTCTGAGCCTGTCAGTGGCAAAAAACAAGCACTGATAGATAGATAGAGGACTTCCATTGATGGGGCGCTGTTGTCCCAAGGGGTTACGTTGCAGCCTGTTTTGCTGTTGACAACTGAAGCCTTCTCGCTCGATACTGGACCAATTTAAAAAATAGCTTAGCCACATTTGTCACTCAGACTCATAAATGATGAGAAAAATGGGTCCGGGATGAAAGATCCTTTAATGAACCCAACCATTTCGTCTGTGGAGTAAAAAGGAAAGAAAATAAAAAAATATTTAACCAACGTCTGCCCAATGGATGTAGCGAGCAAGTTACATCGAGCAAGTTCACATTTGTCTTGCTTTTCTCACTTTGGTGCAGATTTTGGTTTTTGCTGGAGCCTGTAGCACATATGCATTTGACTATGTGCAGATAGTCAATCGTGGGGTGGGGTATTAGAGATCCACCTCCTGCTGTGCGGTGTTCAGGGGGTCCCGGACCTGCGTCTGGCAGTGGTGGCGTTGGCGTTGGCGTATCCCAGTTCCCCCGCCCCCAGCAGAGCGCGGAATCAGCGGGGCTGCTCTAGTGTCAACGCCACCGCCTGCCCGCCTGTGTTCTCCAGTGTGTGACGGGCGTCTAATGTTCCCGCAGGACGACTTTTTCACCTCCTCCTTGTCGTCCCTCAAGACAATACCAAAAAAGAGGCAATAGGGTTGGGCGGTGGGGGGGGACGGGGCAGAGGGCCGTTTGGGGGGGGGGGTGAGGGTTTGCTGACCCCTTTAAGGTCGTGTTGTTTCAGTCTGGGTCAAGTGGCCACTCCTCAGCTGCAGGCCGGCTGTTGCCGCTGCGCTGCTGCTGTGGCTGCTGCTGCTGCTGAGTCACTACTGAACATCTGCTCTCTCTCTCTCTCTCTCTCTCTCTCTCTCTCTCTCTCTCTCTCTCTCTCTCTCTCTCTCTCTCTCTCTCTCTCTCTCTCTCTCTCTCTCTCTCTCTCTCTCTCTCTCTCTCTCTCACAGACACAGACAGACATATCGTCACTCGTCGTCTGGAGATGTGTGTGTGTGCAATTTTTAGAATGCTCTTTCACTTTTGAAAGTCATTGCTAGTCCTTATTTTCAGTGCAGCCTCACAATGTTCAAAATAGCATATTTGGAATTGAATAACTCTGTGGTTGGATTTTATTTGTATTTTCTTTGGACATGCAGAAGACCATTTGTGATTGGTGTTCCTCTCCAGAATAAATACAACAAAAGAGTCTGTTCAGCCCAACACGATACGAAGTATGGATGCTGTCCAAGATTGAAGAAGAGGGCAGTTTGGCCTATTAATCATTTGCCTTGCATTGCAATTGCCTAGATTGTAAAAAAAAAAAACTCCCTGTTGGTTGGTGCATCGACTTCTGATTCCTAGCCTGAGCATGTCGAAGGCGCCACTTTCATATTATAGAGACGGGGTTGAATTAGGAAAGCCAGACCTGAATTCCGTTAGTGTGAACACTGCGTACTGTACATAAATTAGCATAGTAACTCCGTGCCACTTGGTCTCAAGTACGGTTCACGTGTCCTCGGGTAAGTTGTGAAAACGCTAAATAAGTCAAGTGCTCATCTTGCCCAGCCTGGATGCAAATAATTAATGATCTGTGAAGGGTGGAAGATCAGCGTTCAGCTAACAGATTATGAAATCATTCCCAACAAACTTCCTTTTGCTATAAGGTGGAAATGTGTGTGTGTAGCCCATATCAGTGCGGTAAGTTTACATCACTACAGCACTGAAGATAAGATCGAACTTTGTTGACCCCGAAGGAAATTGTTGTGCCAGGTTCCATAGCAATACAATAAATCAATAGAGAAATAAACAGAATAATAAAAATAAAGTAACAGATTTACAAATGTACAGTGGGTCTAAGTCCTAGTCGAAGTATAAAAATATAGGTGAAGTATAAAGTGTCTGTAATGACTCTAATGCAGCCTTTAAAACCAGTAAAAGACTAAACTATGCCATATTACCATATCCAAACTCTAAGACGATGACTACTCTCGTATAACAATATCGCTATAATATCAATATATGGCCCAGTGTGTGTGTGTGTGTGTGTGTGTGTGTGTGTGTGTGTGTGTGTGTGTGTGTGTGTGTGTGTGTGTGTGTGTGTGTGTGTGTGTGTGTGTGTGTGTGTGTGTGTGTGAGGGATGCGTTTGCCTCGAATCAAAGTGAGAAGGGGAGGTGGGCTGGGTGAGTCATTATCTTTGGCAGACGATGTAAGGCGAGACATGTTTATGTGTTGCTGCTCCGGCCTCAAAGGATTGTTCTGGCAGACCACACACACACACACACACACACACACACACACACACATGGGGCTGGAACCCGGCGGTCACCTCACCCACTCACTCACTCACTCACTCACACACATGTTTGTTTTTTCTCTCAACAGGTGTGTCTGTAGTCTCGCCCGGTGGAGTCCGCTGCAACCATGTTCCGAAACAGCTTGAAGATGCTGCTGACCGGGGGGAAGGCCAACCGCAAGAGCCGGGGCAGTGGTGAGTCCTTCTGCCTGGCTTCACCACAACATCATCAACAACATCCACAACAACATCAACAACGAGTCCAGATGTAATGCTGCGTTCCATTCACCTCGGAAGTCGGACATCGGAGCTACTGTTGATGTGCGGAGCAGCCATCTTGGATTTCAAAGTCGGTGGTTGTGAGGTTCTTCCGAGTCGGATATCGGACTTCATGGGGGGGCTGGCTTCCAGTTTACAATTTCCGACTGGGAACTCGGAGATTCCGACTTCCGAGTACAAACGGAACGCAGCATGGGAACCGCTATGTTTTCGGAACAAACGAAAGTTTTTGACGACGTGCGTACGACACAGTATTCTCTCCTGTATGAGAAAGTAGCCGAACGTGGCGGCACCCCTTCAAGTTGTCTAAATGTTGCTCGTTGTTTAAGTTAGTACGATGTTTAGTTTGGTAATACGTAAGTTACTATAACAGTGCCTTAGTACTAAGTTACTGGGGGAAGCAGTGAGAAGATGGAGTAGGTGTTCGTTTTGGTGGTTGTGGATTTTCGTAGTTTTTTCTTTTTTTTTTAATAATAGTTCCTGGCTGCTAGCTGCCTGCTAAAGTAGCACGACACACTACTGATTTAAACTGACTCGACGGGCGACTAAATGCTACATTCCTGCCGCCGAAAACACCCCTCGACTCTCGGAGCGTGACTAACCAGAAACTAGGGGCCCCACACATAAAAAGCGTCATTCTAAATGCTTGTGAAATGTAATTCTCCAAGAAAGTTCACTGAAACGATTTCTCCTCTGGCGATGACTTCCATCATTGTTGCACGGCCTCACCGATAGCTCCAGGTCCACTGCTGGAAAGTCACCGCGGTGTGTTTTGGCCTTTCAGCACACATTCTGGTCTTGTTGACGCCCAGGATTACTGTTTGGAAATGTATGCGCTATTGACTACTCCGGGCGGATGACGCTATGAGGTGACCGCTTTGTGATATCGTGAATACGAATGTTTTTGGCGCAGTGTTCCTCTCCACGTTGGCAAAAAGTGAGTTGACATTTTTCTGCGGGAGGCAGCCGCAATGTACTTCTGTGTCATCTCCTTCGACGATCAATTTCACTGGACACTGCACACAAACAAAGAACTTTGAATTGACTCTGTGCAAGATTGCCACCGCTACTTCAGAGACTATAATATATACTGCATCACTTTAGTCTCATTTCACTGCTCTTTATGATATGTAGCATAGCCTGTTTTCCGAGGCGCCATATGGCCGAGACACGGCGCTGCTTCTGACGTAATGTCTGGCGTGACGGCGGCTAGGCTAGGCTAGGCTCGGCTACGCTACGCTAGGCTATTGAGAGCTGTCGCGGATTGCCAACGCTGCCTCTGTGTCGCGGCCCGCCGCCGCTGCCGCTCACACCTCTCATGCAGGTGTGAACAATGTTTTGTACGAGCGAGGCTACGGCCGCACCGAACCCTCGTCTTCCCGAACGGAAGGCGAACGGAACGCTTTTCGACACGTGATTCTGTCACTCAAGCCCTCCCAATGCTCCCATTTCGCCGAAGGGAAGGGAACGGGGAACGGGGGGGCGGCGGGCGGGGGGCGGACCTTTTAATGTGAGTGGAGAGAGTCCGTGCCAAGAGCCGCACTCAGGCCGGCTTATTGCTCCTCGGTTCGGGAAAAGGTGCGGTTTTAGCGCTTATTCAAATGGAATATGTTTCGGGTTATTGCCGTTTGACAGCCAATACAGCAACCTCCACCACAACCCCCCCCCCCCCGCCCCCCCGTCACCTCATCAGTGGCCTCCCTATAGGCTGGGGCCTTTATATATACAGTCATGTGGGAGAATGTGCAGAATGAGGCATTTTCCCCACCGCTACTACTACTACTACCCCCCCCCATTGGATCAGCGGTGGCGGTGGGGCTACGAATTAATCTTGATGCAGGCCCCTGTGTCTTAAATCTGTCCTAAATCAGCTGGAAAAGCCAATTTAAGCTTAAATGTAACAACCTGCCTCCTCCCCGGCCCTTTCTCACTCCTTCGATTTGACTAAGTTAGATGGTAGCAGGTGTGGGAAATCAATATTGGAGGAGGCTTGTTTACAACGTGCACCTTTCACCGGAGTAAATGCGTGCATAACTAACTGTTAACCCTTAAACGGTGGCTCGTCTGTGTTTTGAAGTCGACCGTATACATCCGACGGCCTAACAAGGGAAGCCGATGTCGCGCACAGCCCACAGCGTCATGATTTAATACAGCGACACATAATAATGATAATGGCATCAGTCCGTAACCTGGACGAATCTCTCCACCTCTTTTTTAACAAGGTAGACGTTCCGACAGAATTAAAGGTTAGCGGGCGAAGGGGGTAATCGATATATCCCGGCGCAGGGCAATTCCATCACATGATTGCTTACACGCGTGTGGCCAACGCTTACGCTAAATGTTTCCATTTGTCCACATTATTTTGTCATCCAACCACGGGCCACAAGAAAAAAGAACACATTTATATTGTTAAATCTGGTTTCAGTTGAGTTTTATGCCACACAGCAGTTGGGTCTGGCATTTATCAACCCTAACCCCTAAAGAGGATCATGCGACGGCCTCCTCGCCCGAGCTTACAGTGATTTGACCGCTTAAGGGCGACTTGAAGTAAAGTTTTTATTGTGTTTTAAAAGCAATGTCTCTTTCTGTGCTCGCTGTCTATCAATATCACTCGTCGCCGTCACTCGGACTGAAGGACGCTCAGATTGATGCGGCTGCTCTCCGTTTACATTTTGCTAGCTCGCGCGGCGCCCTACTGAATGGGCTCGGGTGGGGTGTCTGGTGTCTCCCAAAGGGGACCGCTAGCGGTGTTCCGACACCCTGAAATGGAATCATATTGTTTTTAACGGGGCAAAGCGCAAAAGACGCAGCACGAAGATAGAGGGCTGCCTGTGCTTTTATTGCCGCTCGTCGTCGTACACTGCAACTCGAGTCTATTTTGGATGCGGACATTTTAAAACATTCTTTCGGGGTCGTCTATCCGAACACGGCCGCGTGCGCTGGGCCTCAGTCGTGTTTGTTTACCCCTGACGACACTATTTCATGATATTGCTTTCAGAAGGAGAAGTATTCTGTTTTGTTGGCGGCAGGCGGCTTTTTTTTCGGACCACAGAGGGTTCTCCCTGCTCCGTGGTCCGTGGAAAAACCGTGGCTAGATTAGATACAGGACCTCCTCCTCCTTCATGGGTTACATCATCATCGTGTGTACTGCGGGGTGTGTGAACTCTAGCGTACAGAACAAAGGAGTCGTCCTCCGGCGATTTCGTATCATCTGCTGTCACTTCGGAGCGGATCTACTCCCACTGAGCGCCGCGGTGTCCTCAACTACCAGACCGTTGGTTTACGCACACACACACACCCCGACACACACACACACACACACACACACACACACACACACACACACACACACACACAAAGCTCTCACTACCACCTCCCAAGGTTGGCCCAAGGACTGGTTGCATCTTCGCTGACTTATCTGCTGGTGGCAGACAGAGGCCGTTGTAAAGCTGAGTCCCTCTCACTGCGCTCCCTTTGGCAGAAGCAGGCTTGTTATCCATGGGTTGTCCGGCATATGTCTTTTATCTGTCTCCGCGGCTGTGCGGAAACAATCCCAGTCTGAATTATTTCGATTCGTCAAGGCTAAATGTTCGGGGCGGGGGTCAGCGTAAGACGGAAGTCTTCAAATGTTCACATTTGGTAGCTAATCCTGAAACCAGGCCTAAGCCTCTCTGTGTCATTGACTCTTGAACTTGATGAACAGTGCACGGTGGAGCCTCGAGGAGAAGAAGTCAATTGTGGTGTATCGGGAATTGTGTCCGGATTCAAGCTTTCATGGCCACGTTTTCCTGGGGGATTAGTCTGTACAGTCCTAGCTCCTCCACACACACACACACACACACACACAGAACACCCACTCTTTACTTGTAATCCGATTGGCCAGGCTCATCATGGCTCTGTTTACTTGCAAATTACAGATAAATCATTATTGGCCGTTTTTTTCAGTAAAATGTAATTACACAAGTTTTTTTTTTTATACTCAATTTAGCTGAACTGTCTGTAGTTAAACTAAGACTAACTAAGAGCTTAGCAGTCTGAGTAATGGGATACAGTCATGGATGTGGAAAAACGGGTGGATGTTCTTCTGACTCAGAACAAGGTGGTTAACTCTAACACCGTAGTCTCCTGGCTTATTCAGGTTTAAGAGGCCGTGCGTGCTCATATGTGCTGAAGCTGATTAATGTTGTCATTAGGCCTATGTATTGATAAGGAGAGGCCTCTATTAAGCTGATGTGTGTGTGTGTGCTTTTCCAGGGTGGCCAAGTGTACTGATTTTGTGCGCGACAGGTGGTCTGATATTTCACTACCGTCCCACTTTTGGGGCTGACCTGAATACATAATTTCCAGCTTCAGAATCACGGCTTTCTTAAAAACACCACTGTGTGTGTGTATGTATAAAAAAAATCGTAAGTTAAAACACTGCCTCCATTTTCAAATATCACAACTTTCGAAAAGACAACGCCGTCTGTCTTACGTGAGAGTAAAATGATAAGAATACAAACATGGCAAACACAGAACACACTGGTTCCCGACTGGTTCCGGACTGGTTCCCGACCGGTTCCTGTCTCTAGTCTACAGCACTGCGATCAAGTAATGAAGCGGTCAAGCCGGTCTGCGGCACCCCGAATGATTTTCCGCTCTGCCCAGCGGCAGTGTTTAATAATCAAGACGGCGTTTTAAGATCAGATGTGATGGTTCGCTCGGAGCCCCCCGATGACTCCGAAGTAAACTGCAGAACTAAACTAAAGTTCTGCGGTAATTACCGGGGTGTCTTGTGTCTAAACTATCAAGATTTCACGTGCACGTTCATCGCCGCGCTGCTTTTGTAAAAGGTGCTTTTATTTCTGCAGTGATGTGGATTTTTACATGACGACGGTATGTGTCTGGAAGCTGGAAGTTTCCTCCACCCATCAGTATTCTATTATTCTGGCTCCTTGTGTTTTTTTTTTTAATATTCTTTCATATTCTTGCCTCCGGTGATTAGTGCTATCTGGACTGCAAATTTAGTGAATATGAATGAGGATGAACAGCCTCGTCGCCGACTTGTTATGCTGCTCGGTTCATCCTTCTCGTCGCCCCGATGAAAAATGAATAGAGGTGCCTGTCTTCTGTACTCCATGGTGCAGTGGGTCTTGACTCTAATCTCCATCTTGTCCTCAACTGGAGGTGAAATGTCTACACTTGATACTCGCTGCAGTAGCCTCGTATCTGTAAACCTGCGTTGTCATTTCAGATTATTATATTTAATTAATCACGTATAAGCTAGCTAATTAAATTTTTGCCGATGCGATGTGTCACCTGTCTTTATGTGGAAACGTGAGACAAAAGTTGAAAGTCACTGAAGGCATAAGAAAAGTTACAAATCCAAGAGAGCCATTGAGGCTTACTTAAATGTATGCACTTTTGAAACGTGACACGTTTATACATTGTTCCTCTCTGAAGAACAAGCACGTTGGCTGAATTATCATTTTAGGAAACCTAAATGGATATTCAAACTTAATTTTGCCACTGATGGGGGGGCCAGGGGTGGGAATAAGATTTCCCCATCAGATCGGCTCATTTGTAAGAACATTGCGACGTGTTTCTTGCGACGTGTTTCTTGCTTGTCGGGCTTTGCGGTTTTAAAAATGCAAATATGTGTGAACTCATTCAGGAGTCGACACGACCGTTGACCCACATATCTAGTCTGGCACACAGTCAAGAAAAATTTGGGTACCAAATCTGACCCAACGGCGAGTGAAGCAGTAGTGCAACACACACACACACACACACACTTGTATATCATGCCTGTCTTCAATGGGCTCTTTGCTGCCAGATGGATGGACGCCTGTGTTGTATTATTAATGCGCTGAGAGAGACCCTACAGTGTTCTCAGTGAGCGTTCCAAGATGACGACGGGCAAAATGTCCTCTCTGGGTTTACACTTGCTGGCCTTTTTTTGAAAAAATGTTCCTCTGATCACAGAGACTAATGAAGGGCTGGTCCTTGGCTCGGAGTCATGCTTAGCGTCGATTAGCTTAGGTTTTTATTTATTAACCCACACATGTACCGAAGGTCTTTAGCGTTGCGATACGCTTTTAATTCTACATTAAGTCGGCAAGTGAAGTGTTTGTGTTTGTGTAGCACTGAATCACTCGACCCGACGCGTTGCGAACTGCAAAGAAGCAGGAACCCCGGCCGTTATGATGTGCATACTTTACAGCCAAATATCAAAGAGTCGGTGGCCCTTACTTCAACCACATTAGCCGGATTTACCGGAACGTTCCAGTAATCCCACCGGAAGGCAGCAGGTGCCTGACGGGAATCAAATCTGTCCCGCTAATCACTGGACTCACTTAATTGATGGCTCATGTTCCACAGTGGCGGGAAAATATAATTAGAAATCATCACACCGGCTAACAAGCAAGTCATAAGGAGTGACACAATAACTCTATCAGAGGCATCCATTCTAATTCGCATCTGAGCGATCTGCAGCAAACCTTTTCCGGTAAAAGTCACATTTTGTGTTGGCGACGACCTGCGACTGGTGGATGTGGTTCAGACAGTTACACTCCCGAGGCTGTTTTTTAGCTATTGTCCTCCTTTAAAGGTTAACTGCACAATATTCCTTCCCCTGACACTTTTTGACAGCATTGTATTTGATTTAATTGAACATGATCACGGGGAGAAGATACAGGCGGCGATTTACGAAGCCTCTTCAAAAGTGACAATCGGTATACATGATTATTATAGGGAGACTCTCACTCTCACAATACTCTCACAAATGAGATAAAGGTGATGGGGGGGGGGGAGAGCAACCGTCGTGGACAATTTAAGGATTAAGGACGTGGACATGTATGCAAGGATGCAAGACAACGATGCCTAAATGAATCTACGCTACGCCATGAAGAAGTCGGGCGGGTGGCGCGGCCTCTCGCTCGGCGTCGGGCTTCGTGGCGACGGTGGCAGTGCGACTGCTAACTAGCTTAACACCTCTCAGTTGGAGAGAGGAAGGGAGCTATTTCTAGGCGCGAAGGGACTTTATACAACGCCTTATATAATTCACTGTGTGGAATAGAAGCTTATTATTTTTTATGTGGTGCGCAGTTCGTTTTTTCCGCGACACTCCGTCACTCTGCCGTCACACCCGGCCAAACAATATTACTATTATTAGTAATGCATCGTTTCAATTGCAATGTTCAACTCTGTTAATTCTGTTAAAAGTGACCGAAGCCTGGCGTCTTTGGAAGAGCGTCGATAAGGGGGCAGCTGTCATCATTGTTTGGAACGGCAGCAATGCCAACATTCAACCTGACCACACGGAGCTGACATGTGTTCTGCATTTCATGCTTCCATTGTTTGGTGGTCTTCCAATAGGGAACAGAGAGTACACATACACATACACATACACAACACTGTTGGCTATAAGGCATATCTGTCCACGCTTTTCTAGTCACGTCCTGCAGTAAGCAAGCGCAGAATAAACACCGTGGTGTCTAATGAACTGTCCGAGGCGAGGGCCCGCGTGAAGCGTTCCCCCATATGGGGGCCGTGTCGTCTCGGTACAGCGGGCGATGGCGCTTGCGGTGGCTGTATAACAGGAGACGCTTTTGGCTGATCTCTGCAGAGCGACAGATTGGCACCCATGGGCTCCGCAGAATGTCCCCTTCCGTCCTGAATTAATGAACCGTGGAAAAAAAAATGAATGGAGGAATTTCGGCAGTGGGTCGACTGGGTCCTGATAGCCGAAAGTGTGAAAACCGTACTCCCTGCGGAGATGTGGCATATTTAAGTCGTATTTGACGTGACTCGTAATCGTCGTTATTCTACAGCAAAAACATGGTTTGTTTATTGCCATTGCAAATTGAGGATTCCATTAATTAATGGCAATGTTTTTAATACGGTTGCAGGAGGCCGCATATTCAGTGAATTCAGTTCAGTGCATTAACTGGCAACAAACCATCACATAGCTTCTTCTTCTTCGAAATGAAATAATAATATCACTACAATGTCAACTGACCACAGCTATCAGGAGGGCAGCGCCAGCTCTGAAGCGATGGCATACGGTATATAATGTTGCTTTGTTTACCGCGGATAACCTCTCGCAGTTCACCAGCAGCCTCTTCAGCTGGGGGCTGTACAGCAGCTGTTCTGCGATTTATTTCCAAGGTCCCACATTCTCTGGAGATCAATAAGAGACAATCCAACACCAGATATTGTCTGCTGAGTCAATCTGCCTCGCCTCGGAAATATTCCTCTGTTTCTATTCTGCTTACATAAATCACTTTTTAGTACCCCGGCAAACTTTAGTTGGGATAAGTTTGGCTTCGGTCGGGCATAAGTTTGGCACACTGTGCACGTAATGAGCTGTGACAACGGCGGCCGCTGAACGGAAGACCTCTTGCTTACCGGCAGTGAGCCCCACTGGGGGCGCGTGACTCTACAAAGCCTCCAGGAAGTGCCCTTTTCGCTGGGGATACGGGACAATACGCCATCTATCAGGCAGGACGCCGCAACCACCCCCGCACAGGCCCGCTGACCTCATCAGCAAGCCATCTTTTTTGGGCCGGCCATCGTGGCAACAAAGGCGGGAGAAAAAAACGGAAGTCCGCCAAAGGTCGAGGATCATTTTGACCAGCTGCCCATTAGACTCAAAGGGTGTGGGGTGTCAAGAGATGTTCTGACCCAAGTGTCCACGATGGCACTCCTGTCTCTTTGTACATGTGGATGACACACCATTTGGGTTTTCCATTATGGTTCAGGAGCACCACTTGATCCACAAATATATACACCACCCGTGTGTCGTGCTTCTTCACTCGCCAAACTCGCCGTCAGTCCTACTCTTACACAAGCAGGGGGTGAAAGGTCAGATTGGAGTCGCAGTAGGGCCCTCCCCAACCTGCCACGGGCTGAGGGGGGGGGGGGCGGGCGGCGGTGGCGGAAAGCGTGTGCGTGTGTGTGTGTGTGTGTGTGTGTGTTCCTGTCACAGAGCACGCGGGAACACACCCATTACACTTTCCTGTTCCCCATGGCTGCTCATTGGTTGGTTTCTGACATTGTTTAACCGCCGTCTGTTGAATTGCTCTTTGTCCGCTTCCGAGAAGTCAAGATACAGGAAAAATGCGTATTACCTCAATGTCACCGAAAAAACAAACCTTTTCTTCATGTCATTTTGACTTTTTGATTACTATTCATATTTATCTTGCTTGGGCCACACAGCGAATCAGGACATTAAATCAAAGATGAAAAGATTGGTGATTTGTGTGCAAGTAAACCATGCTTGGTAATAATATCTGGACTAAGCTATCAATGGTCAACATTGTTACACATATTAGGCTTGTAATATGTGTAACATATTACAAGCCTAATACGTAATTCTTCTCATTCTTTTAAGGATACCCTTTAGGACATTCATAAGGTCCATTCAATGTTGCTGCTTAGTTGCAAGGGACCTGGTTTCTCATAGCGAGGTAGCCAGCGGGCTAGCGGAGGGGGGGGGGATCTTATTACAACAGATCACCATTACAGAATAAAAGGAGGGGGGTGGTGGTGTAACGGGGCTGAATGACATACACCGGCCTGCCGAGCTGCTGCTCTGTGCCCTCACAATGACACCGGGAGGTCCCTGCCACCCGTGACATGGAGGGGGGGAAAAACCTTTAGAAAATGACCACAAGGCGTGCATTGTATTGTATTGTACTGTATTAAGGCACCGCAGTCTGAGCCTCTGAACAGAACACTGAAGTGCAGGCCGCTGGATTTTTAACACGGTGGCCTGCGGCAGTTTGTCGTGGGGACGGGACGCAGTGGCGGCGGCAGTGGCGGTGTCGGTGGTGGTGATGGTGGTGGTGGTGGTGGTGGCTGACACACACACGGGGAGTGATCTACGGCCTCGGCGACGCCACGAGGCCGAGGCCGTTTGTCTTCGCCACCCGCCGCCAAAGCTCTTTTTTTTTTTCTCTAATGGAACCACATGTTCTTCTGGGTCCAGCTAACAGTGACTGGACTGGGGGGGGGGGGCCGGGAGAATGGTGACGGGTTTCACTTTGTTTTTCGAAGGCCCAAGAAGCACCTTGTTTCCCTGCCTCTTCTGTTTCTTTTTCATTCTCTGTGTCATCATTTGCGTCAGTCTATCACTGTTGTCCCACAATGGCCATATAAAAAAGAAAAACAAAAAGAAGAATAAAAAGGCTAAGCTTGTTGGCTCACGGTCTCACGGTCACCAAGAGGATGAAACCTGCACTTTTAGGAGGAGTAAACCTGTGTTTCTGCCCACGCACGCACAAAAAAAAGGCTTCTTCCCACATTTCTATCTGTCTAATGACGCACTGAAACCTGAGTGCTATTATGTCTTTTTTTGAGAGTCTACCCCCCCTCTCTCTCTCAGCGACTTGCTGATTACCGGCTCCTTCCATTCCGATTCCTCCAGAGGTGTGAACGCGTTCCACACAATTCACAGTTCATGTTACCGAGGCCTGTTTTGGTTTTTTGTTTTTCCCCAGGTCGTGATATTTGGCTGACATCCCGGCGGCCAGAGACGTCAGGCTCAGGGTTTTCGGGGTGACGGAAGGGGATTCATTTTGGCTGCCGTGGTTTCCTTCCGCAGACAGAATCAATGCAAAGCCAGTGGTGTTGTTGTTGTTGTTGTTGTTGGTGTTTGGAGCGCCAGGGCTCTCTACTCTCCTGGTCTGAGCTATTCTAAGCTGATGTAATTAGTTTGTTGTGGAGATTGGGACGGCAAGGGTTATATTTCTATAAACGGAGGCTCCGTATATTCATTACGAACTGGCCTCCTGAGTGGAGCTGAACGGTGCGGTGAAAATAATCACGTTGCGATGTTTTTTCACAGATATTGTGATTCAGTATAAGCGGGAATCATCATTTTTGCATCGCAATTTTCATTTTCACTGAAAAAAACATCTAGAGGAGAAACGTGTCGGCCAGGGGATCGCTGCACCACTACAGTACTTCGTTTATAATGCGGTTACGCGTTTACATTTACACATTTTACCCCTTATCGGGAAAAATGGCTGCTCCTGCGATTTGGATATTGCACCTTTTTTTGCGATTTCGTTAATATTTGTGATTCATTGTTGGGCTCTACTCCCAAGCGGCTGCTCATGTATGGCAGTGGAACCACGCACTTCCGATCGTGACACGCCGGTGGGACTCAGACATGCGGTCGGCTACTCCCCAGACAAAAACAGGTAGGCCAGGTAATCGTTTTAGAAAGCCTGCGATTAAGCCTGGCTGGTGGCCGGAACCATGTGTGAATTCCCCCCCCCCCCCGCCCCCCCCCGTTTATTTGTCTCGGTGAGAATTTAGTGTGGAAATATACGCAACGTCACGGCGTGCTTTCCCGGCGGTCCGGTTGGAGCCGGCGGACGTAAACGATGGCAGTATATCGCTTTCGTCTTTGGGGAGTGTGGATGCGCTGTCGGTCAGGACTGAGTTTGTGGACAACATAACAGCGGATCGCCGTGCAAGTATTCTCATCACGAAGACCAAAGTGCTGCGTTGCCGTTGGTTACGTTTTTGTGGCAGGCGGGCGAATGCTAAATTGTCTTCGGGAACATCGGTACAAGCGAGTCATTTTGACAAATTATGTTGTTAACGGATGTTGTAGTGACGCCAGGAGAGACTGCTCCCGTGGTTTGATCACCCAGACCGGTATTGTTTTTTTTTTTAAAGATGCTTTTATTCAAAGTGGCTTTCCTGTTGGGTTGAACAATCCAAATTGGATTTGTTAACATCTGCTTCTGCCAGATACTTGATTTCATCACTGCCTCACCGCTCTTGACACAAAAAAAATCCCCTGTCTTTCACATGCCCCGTTGACGATTTCAAAATAGTGGAGAAGACGATGAAATCCGTTCCTGATCCGTCCTGAACGATGGGATGCATTAGTTCACCTGCTGCTCGGCTCTCCCCGTGCTCGGCTGGATTTGAGTGTGGCTTTCAAGCTGTCCTTTAAAATGTAGCTTGGCTTGGTGCTCCCAAGATATTATATGTACATAATATCATCACTATCATGTATGTTGTGCGTGTTTTAAACGGAAGGACGCCGGGCGTCCATATCGAAGGAGAACCGTGACTCTTGGCTGTTGTCTAAGTTTGACCCAATCCTGGCCCGATCTTGCCACCATTTTTTTTTAAGCCGGAACCGAGTCGATGTTGCAGACCGCGATGGATTTCTTTTTTCCCCTGCAACATACAGTATATACAGTATATGAAGTCTATTGTAATCTTTTCCTATTTTACTACTTGATCCGTTTTTAATATGTGAGCTATTCCACGATATCAGCCTACATCTTCAGTCAAATATTATGCAAACAGACGTGCAACCCAAGACCCAACATATCTCTCTCTCGCTCTCTCACACACACACACACACACACACACACACACACACACACACACACACACACACACACACACACACACACACACACACACACGTGTTTGCGCACCCTTTGCTGAGGAAGTCAAGCGGTGGCGGTGTTTGATCCCGCAGGGTTGTTACTGCTACCTGTAATTACGGGGAAACGCACCCGAGAGGGCCTCAGAGCCTCTCGTTCACGTTCACGCCTCGCCGCCGTAAAACTGCGGCCATTACCTGGCCGAAAAGCGCCCGCGTTGTCGAGACACCCAGAGCTGCCCTCCCTCCTCCCCCCTCCCTCCTGAACACGGCGGCGGCGGCAGCAGCAGCAGCAGCAACAGCAGCAGCAGCACGCCCCTAAAGGGTTAAGGAATGTCGCTTTGAGACCGAGAGAGAGAGAGAGAGCGTGCAAGAGAGGGAGGGAGGGAGAGAGAGAGAGTGCTAGCGAGTGTGGAGGTGGAGTAGGGGGGAAAAGAGAGAAAGAGAGATAGAAGGGGCGTGCAAGAGAGGGAGAGAGAGAGAGAGAGAGAGAGTGCTAGCGAGTGTGGAGGTGGAGTAGGGGGTAGAGAGAGCGAGCGAGAGAGAGTGAAAGAGAGGGAGCACGCGTGTGTGTGTGTGTGTAGGAAGAGAATTAGAGTGTATGTGTACATGCGCGGTGACACCTGGTGCTTGCCTCCCCTCGCCACAGACACACACACACACACACCACACACACAGTCACACACACACACACAGTCACACACACACACACACACACACACACACACACACACACACACACACACACACACACACACACACACACACACACACACACACACAACACACACACACACACAGAGACTGGAACTAGAGCTCTCTCCCTTGTCTGGCTCCTTCTTCTTCTTCCTCCACCACCAGCACCAGCGCTCGTGTTTTTTTTCCCTCCCTTTCTTTTTTTAAGACCCGTCTATTTGCTCCCTTTATCTTCCGCGGCCGTTTTTGTTTGTTGGACTAAAGTCGGCCCCTCGCTCGCGCTCTTATTTTGGCGGTCCGTCCATCTGCTGCTTATTGTGCGGAGGGAGGGAGGGAGGGAGGGAGGGGGGGGAGGAGTGTCTGCTATGGTGCATGGTTTGAAACCGCCCGGGCACAAGAGGCATTCTAAAGGCAGCCTAAGGTGAGTGGAACGGGGTGTGTGTCTCTGTGTGTGTGTGTGTGTCTGTGTTGTGTGTCTGTGTGTGTGTGTGTGTGTGTGAGAAGGGGACAGATGTGTGTGATGTGAAGGTGTGGTCTTCTCGAGATTGTGTTGCTGTTTGTGCGTGAGCAGAACAACGGGGAAGTGAGGGCTCATTCATTGAGAGTGCGGGTGTCTCTCTCTCTCTTTCTCTCTCTCTCTCTCTCTCTCTGTTTTCTCAAACAGAGCCTCGCCTCGGACACCGCCTGTTGGTCATGTGCGTGTGTGTGTGTGTCCGTCTCCACAGGTGACAGCTTCATGTACTTAAAGGCCGCTTTTGTTTGTGTGTGTGTGTGTGTGTGTTGTGTGTGTGTGTGTGGTGTGTGTGTGTGTGTGTGTGTGTGTGTGTGTGTGTGTGTGTGTGTGTGTGTGTGTGTGTGTGTGTGTGTGTGTGTGTGTGTGTGTGTTGCGCTGTTTTGCTGGAGTACTGGTGTCACCTTGACCCACAAGGCTTTCACAGCAATCACCGACGCGCTCTCTCTCTGTCTCTGTCTCTCTCTCTGTCTCTCTCTCTGTCTCTCTCTCTGTCTGTCTCTCTCTCTCTCTGTCTCTCTCTCTCTCTCTCTCTCTCTCTCCCTCCCCACACCCTGGCAGAGGACTGTGTGTGTGTGTGTGGGGCAGGGTGAGAGAGATGGAGCTGATTCTGTAACTGGTTGTTTCAGAGCAGCAAGACAGAAACTAGAAAATAGACGACTAGAAAATAGTCAATGTCATTGTTTTTTCTATGAAGCGCTGCTAGTGCTGAATGAATTCCCTGCCGATGGGGGGGGGGGCGGGGGGCGGTGGGGGGGGGGGGGGTGTATTGTGGCTGTATCTTGTATGTGGGTCCATCACTCTGCAGGTCCAGTCTGTTCGAAGCCTTTAATGCAACAATTTGACGCGCTTAATCTGTCCTGTCTCCTCCCTGCAGTCCTACAGGCTGTACTCTTTCTTAGTAGCCGCTATAATGTGCGAATCAAAACATAATTTCCTCTCTCCCCCCCCCCTATGATAAAGTATGCATTTCCGTGCCAAGCTATAAGTCAAGTCACGAAAACAACGACGGATATATCATTTTAAACGCCACTATGATAATATTGTTGGATGCATCTCGGTATTTTGTTGGAAAATGTGAGCCTGGCTCATGTTACCAGAACCATGGGAGTACTTCCACATTACCACAATATTTCTTATTCCATCACTCTCTCTCTCTCTCTCTATTGTTCTTTCTTTCTTTAACCCATTCTTCCATTTTCTCTCTCTCTCTTGCTCTGTCGCTCTCTGTCTCACTATCTGTCTCTCTCTCTCTCTCTCTCTCTCTCTCTTCTCTCTCTCCCCCATATGTCCCTACACCCTTTCTCCTCCTCTCTTTCTATTATGCGTGTCTCTCCTGCCTCTCTCTCTCTCCTCTCTCTCTCTCTCTCTCTCTCTCTCTCTCTCTCTCTCTCTCTCTCGGTCTTCCACCCACGCAGCTCACCCTGGGATATATAGGGAGAACAAAAGAGAGCGAGGGAGATGGAGAGACAGAGGGGCTTAATGTGTTGCGCTGCGTGGGCTAATGAGAGGCGAGCTGCTCCCACACCCCCCCCCCTCCCCCCCCTTTACCTCACATCTCCTCCATTTATCTTTTCTATTCTCCACCACCAAACTTGTCCACCTTCTGCCTTTCACACACACACACACACACACACACACACACACACACACACACACACACACACACACACACACACACACACACACACACACACACACACACACACACACACACTAGATCTCACTTTTACATAAAGCAATATCACTTATGGTTTGGCACATTTTCCTGATGTTATTGTTTTGTCTATGTTGCCTCACACTCCCTCGCTCGCTCTCTCGCCAGCTCGCCACCATATTGGTCCTCCATGTTCAGCAACATGTATCATGCAGGATTAACTCTCTATCTCTCCCTCTCTGATCTCTCTATCTCTCCCTCCCTCCCTCCCTCCCTTCCTCTCTCCTCGTATATTCCCGTCTTCCATCTTTTATGTTTCTCGATGGTTCATGCAAGACGCGTCCTGCTGACCTCTCCTCCACCACACGTTCTTCATTATTTAGTACCCATCTTAATATCTGTCTGGCTGCTGCTGCGGCTGCCGCTGCGGCTGATGCTGATGTCTTATCTGCTCCACAAGTTCTTCACGGACACTTCCCTTAACAAGACACACACGCGCACGCACACACACACACACACAGACACACTGCACACACACTGCACACGCGCTGAAACATATGCTACAAAAAACCCAGAACACATGCTCCTTACGTATCGTGTTTCGTAACGTACAAGAACGGATGACACCGCGGAAACGTGTCGAATTGATTTGTCGCTCATGTAAAAACACGATGCTTAAGCACATGAAAATAATAGTTGTTACACCTCAGGCCTTCAGCAGACCTGCTAAGCCGAAGCATTACATTAGTAAAAACTACAGCCGGAATACATTTCCATACTTATGGCACGAGGGAAACAATGTGTTTGGTGGCCGTCTTTTCTGGCCACCAACAGCAGACGTTGTCACGGCAACGGATTTGATTGTCCGGCCCCTCCGTGGTTCTCTCGGTGCCCCGCCCCCCCCCCTCCCCCCACCCCCGTGTGAACTCTGAACCCTGAAGAGCTAAAGATCCGTTGACCCTTCTCTCCAGATTGTCTGAGGAAACGACAGGGTTCACGTTGCCACCGGCGACCCGGTCGATCGTGACCGAGGCTCGGCCGAGGGGAGAGGGAGAGAGAGAGAGAGAGAGAGAGAGAGAGAGAGAAGAGAGAAGAGAGAGAGAGAGAGAGAGAGAGAAGAGAGAGAGAGAGAGAGAGAGAGAGAGAGAGAGAGAGAGAGAGAGAGAAGGAGAGAGAGAGAGAGAGAGAGAGAGAGAGAGAGGAGAGAGAGAGAGAGAGAGAGAGAGAGAGAGCAACACCTCCGCGACTTCCGATGGCCCGATTGCAGAAGGCGTGACGTTGTTGTACGGTCTGCAGAGATCGGCCGAATATAGCCCACCGCCACACCCCCCCCCCATTGGTGTTTCATTTATGTACACACACACGAACCCATTACGTATTCAGAGACTCCTTCCATTATCGTTGGATGTACACACGCACACAGACACACACACCGTGTTTGCTTGTCGAATCTGAAACCAAGTACAAGAAACTGCGATGTAGGCTACAACACAGAAGACATAAGAATGTGCTGTTCGGAGTTGTGCAACCAGCGTCTTATTACATTACCCAAAGTATTTCTGTGTGTGTGTGTGTGTGTGTGTGTGTGTGTGTGTCTGTGTGTGTGTGACCTGAAGTATTAAGTTTGCTAAACAAAACTGCAACAGCTGCCCCGGTAAATTCACATCATATGAGGCTGTAGTTCTGTCAGTTCTGTAGTTCTGTAGTTCTGTGTCTCTGCTGGCCCACAGGGTGCCGAGTTAAGAATAGAAACCTATATGGCAGAAACAGATCGGAGGTTCACGGCACGGTCTACATGCTAGAGATGCATTACATTACATTAATAGCAAATCTATTGATCAATGTCCAATCTTCAGACGGCCTTGTGGGATAACTCAATGAATGTAAAATAGTATAGCCTACGTTACATTTAAGATTTCGAATTAGATTTCAGATTTTTGTACAATTTATCATAATGTGGTGGTCATATTGGATAGTACTATCTCTGTTAACACGTACACACGTATACAGTCAACACAAAGGGACTTAAGACACACAGACACACACACACACACACACACACACACACAGACACTCACACACACACACACAGACACTCACACACACACCCTAGCATGGTCTGTGGCAGCATCCTGTTGTTGTTGTTTCCAGTGGTTGAACGGGGATTTTATCACGTCTCTTGATGTGGACAGGCCTTGTGTGTGTGTGTGCGCGCGCATTTGTGTGTGTGTGTGTGCGCACTTGAATCACAGGGGGAGTGCTCACCGCCGGCCCGAGTTCACCGAGGGCTATTTTGCGGCCGTGCGAGATGAGTGTTGGAACACGATGTGAGATGCAAAAAAAATTGACAAGCGCCATTAGTCAGTGAGTCACCTTGCGGGAACTGCACTCAAAGGGGACCCGGGCGGCGATAACCTTGTCCCCAATTAGAGAGAGTGTGAACGCTCCAACGCTTCTCTCTCTCTCTCTCCAACTGTCTTTGGGTCTGTCTTCTGCACGGCCATTTAAAAAAAAAAATATAATAATAAAAGTGTTCCATTTTTGCCTGGAGCCATTTTGACTGATCGGCCCCGGCGCTCCGGTATCCGGTCTCAAACCCAGACATCTTCAGAGACCCTCAGCCCACCTCCACCGCCACCCCCCATCTGCCAAATGACTCTTGTTAGGCATCAGCCATTCCCACACCGCCCATCTCACCCCACCCATACCCCCCCCCCCCCACTAATAATCCTTCTCCTTCTATTCCTCCTCCTTCTGCTATCTTTCTCCTTCTGCATACCTGTCAGCGTCGGCCCCTTCAAAAGCATACATACATCACGTACGACTCCGCCTCTCTCCGACCCCGAAATCCTCAGTCGGCCCGACGAAAATATTTTCACACGGCGCCGATTGATAGCGAAGGGCCAGATCAGCGTTCATCTCCGCCGCCTCGACTGCTGCGACAAAAACTATATCCATTTGTTTTCGCCTCTCCATTACTCTCGTGTGTCTATTTAATAGTCCCATCTCGTTATTAGTTCAGTGAGTCAGCGATGGCGTGCCGGGTGTGAGTCAGCGCGGCTGAAAAGCCTCAAGCGGTGCTTACAATTAGCCCTTAAAACACTGGGCGGTGCTGAATTGGGCCGCGCGAGGACGACCGATGGTTTACTCTCGCCGGTATCTATCTATACCGATCGATAAATATCACTGCTTGTAAATTCCCATTACTGGTACTGGTAGTCTCTTAACTGAGGGCCGTTACATTGAAGTGTATGAAAGTTTAAAGTACGGTTTCTGGCTAAAACTGTTAATGTCAATTCTCTGCGACAATTCAGACCTCATATTTGGATCATTGGATTTTGTTCTCAGCAGTAATGAATTCATGCTATGAAACCGCTGAGTATCGCCTAATTAAGTCCATACCTTCATTCCACGACGATGCATAACCGCTGAAAGACGCCATAAACCATAAAAACGGAATTATTGCGCAGCCCTAATCTCTCCTTCACTGCTGGCTGGCTGGGAAGACTGTGTGGAGCCCACCAGACACCAAACACACACACACACAAAACACACACACACACACACACACACACACACACACACACACACACACACACACACACACACACACACACACACACACACACACACACATCTTGACACGGCAGCAGCTATGGTGGTGCTACACTCCAAGACACCCCCCTGGTGATGTAAATGCATGCTACCTGTCCGGTTGATTATAAAGGACACCCACTAACACACTGGTTTCCCTGGTTCCTGCCCAGTGCCCTGGAGCCCCCCCCCCCCCCCAACCCAGTCATATTTATATTTGATGCCTTTTCCTTATTCTGGTTGCAGTTGTAGGCCCATCTCAGCCCTGCAATGGAGACTCTGCTGCTGTGTGTAGTGATGATACAGAGAGGAAGAGGAAGAGTATGAATAAGTGGGCTCTGTGTCTCTGTCTCTGTCTCTGTCTCTCTCTCTCTCTCTCTCTCTCTCTCTCTCTCTCTCTCTCTCTCTCTCTCTCTCTCTCTCTCTCTCTCTTTGTCGTCTACTTTATTATTCCATAGATAATGCCTTTTACTTACTCCCTTTACTCTGTGTTTTATCAGTTCTGTCTGCTTGGGCAGTTTGCTCTCTCTCTCTCTCTCTCTCTCTCTCTATCTCTCTCTCTCTCTCTCTCTCTCTCTGTTTCTCTCTCTGTGTCAATCTCTCTCTCTCTCTCTGTGACAGACTCATTTTCAATTCAATTCAAGGGCTTTATTGGCATGCAAAAGGCATTCCTTAATAATGCCAAAGCAAAACCGTAGCAAGTACATAAAGAACGTAATACAATTTTTCTCTCTCTCTCTCTCTCTCTCTTTTTCTTTGTCTGTTTGTATCTCTGTCTTTCTTGTGTGTGTGTGTGTGTGTGTGTGTGTGTGTTGTGTGTTGTGTGTGTGTGTGTGTGTGTGTGTGTGTGTGTGTGTGTGTGTGTGTGTGTGTGTCTCTCTCTGTCTCTCCCTCTCCCCGCCAATTTTCTTTCACCTTGTTCATGTGGGCTACTCTTGTTTGTATCTGCCCAGTCCTGTAGAGCTACCCCCCCCCCCCCCCCTCCCTCTCTCCCCCTTGGTCTCTAGTTTTGGAAAATGGGAAAACGGAGCGACACCTTTGGTTTTGTTGGCCACTGGCTGTTTTTCCCACTGCCTGACATCAAATGTTCTTGTTCTCTGTGTCTCTGTCTCTCTTCCCTCCCTCCCTCCCTCCCTCCCTCCTCTCTCCCCCTTGGTCTCTGTTTGTTGGTTCTGCTGTTTGGAGATAATGTGCAGATACGTTTGGATAAGTCATGATTGGCCAGGATTGTGTTGGTGAGAGACGTACTAGAGACCGTGACAATCCTAACAAACACACACACACACACACCACACACACACACACACACACACACACACACACACACACACACACACACACACACACACACACACACACACACACACACACACACACACACACACCCCGACGACGACGACAGATCGCCCTCTAATCTGCTCTTTGAATTCAATGCCATCACGGATTTCTGTTCCCCCCTTGTTGGAGTGCAACAGTGTGTCTGGACCGGCACCACCGCTGTCTCCTCCTCCTCCTCCTCCTCCTCCTCCTCTAAATCCACAGTGTCAGGAGGATTTGAATCTAAAAATCTAAAATCTAAAAACCAGCGTTTGAAGTATTTGCGACAGGCAGTCCCTCTGACAGGCCAATTATGTCCTCTCCGCTGCTGCAGTCGGGGAGTTTGGTTGGATGCCTGGACGGACCCTCACTGTCACCCTGTCTGTCTGTCTCTGTCTGTCTGTCTGTCTGTCTGTCTGGGAAGGGCGGGGGGGGCTGGGGGCGGTGACTCTCTCCAGCCCTTCACAGCCGCCACCCCAATCATCCGTTGAAACCTATTTCTGCAAAAATTCTCCTCTATCCGATTCGTATGGCTGCTAGCCGCGGGGGCGGGCGGGCGAGCGGGCGGGCGGTCCCTGCGTACGCTCGCTCGCAGCCGGTAAACAACTTCAAGTTCCACTCAAACCGCGGGGGGGCCGCAACGCAATCTCCGCTCGTGGCAAATTGCGGCAAATCGGTGCCAGGTGACGTCTCTTGACCCGTGTGCGCGCACGCCGCTAGACGGTGTCTGTGTTTTTTCCTTCATTTATTCCATTCTCACTTTCCCCGGCCGTCGCTTTAATGCGGTCTTTCGAACTTTTTTTTCAAATGAATCTGCAGCAGCAACACGTTCACTTTGAATAGACCCGATGACGAATACACCTCCCGGCGGTAGCTCTCTCTCTCAAGGCAGGCCGATCAAATATATCTATCCAGTTTACAACCCCCAAATTTTATTCTAATACGTTGAGTAGAGAAATAGAGAAATGCAAATAACCCCCTTAAAACAGCGCGCCCCCCCCCCCCACACAAACAATGTGACCCCTTAAAATGCACTCGATTCGTTCGCTCTTCCGGTGCTCCGTCAGTGCATCGTGGCGCCCGGGGCGGATGGAGGCCACATTTAGGTATGTAAGTACACCTATTGAGTCCTTCACACAAAGCTCACATTCATTGGCCCGATAAAAGGAGGCCTCCTCGTGACTCATTGGACGACCTGTAGACCTACAGTCTGTACCGGGTGCTTCTTATTTAACTGAAAGCGAATCTGAAAAAGCGTCAAATAACCATAACCTATCACAGTAGGGATGGGAGCTCTACTGTTTTATTGAATGTACGTCTTAAAGTCGGCTAATAAACTCAGGATTGTAGTTTCATCTCTGGTTCATGTCCTCCGAAACACCGTAAGCTTTGCAGACATTTCAGTACCGCCGGCCATGGGGATCGTACGCGAATCGGTAAACCGAAAATAGTTTTTCTGAGATTGCGACGGATTTCGTGGAACGTCCTTTTCTGACACCTCGATGTTGTCCGTCGTCACTTTAATTCAGCTGCGTGTTAAATTGTTTCGCTAATAGAATGACACGGTTCATTCTGACCTTAAGCGTTCGTCTATTTTCATGAAGATATATTCTTTGGACTTTTCTCCTTTCGAACGGAGAGGAGGCACAGAAAAGCGAATAACACGAGTGCATAGAAAACTTGTCTCTTCCTTAATAACCCTGAGCCCACGTCTAGGGAGCCCCCCCCCCCCCCCCCCCCCCCCCACACACACACACACACACACACACACACACACACACACACACCCCTCAATCTTCTTCTCTCCCTTGCTCGCTATATCACACACTCTCTCTCTCTCCCTTGCACAACCGTCACTTAGTATCCCAATGTTTTCACATTAAACACCATCTCCCACAAGTCCCAGCGAGAGGCATCTGCACCCCCCCCCCCCCCCCCAGCAGGAGTCTCCCCATCTATCTTCCCTGGGAATGTTCTCTCTCTCTCTCTCTGTCTCTCTCTCTCTCTCTCTCTCTCTCTCTGTCTCTCTCTCTCTCTGTCTCTCTCTCATGGTCACACACACACACCATAGAAGTGGACTAACTGGGCAAAGTCAGAGCGCTGTACAAGTGAATGTAGTCTTTTTGTTCCCTCTCTGATGAACTCGTAGGCTACTGTTGAAATGCTGTTGGCCATGTAAGGCCGAGGGAAGGAACTAATGGGCTTGGTTATGCATGCAGTACATTTTCACGGCTAAAAGCCGTACCAATCAATCGGGATTAACCGGGCTTCGGCTAGCTCGGGGACGGCTCTTGGTCTCCTACTCCCTTTTGCTGCTGTCAAGTAGGGCATTGAGAGAGTGAGAGAGAGCGAAAGAGAGACGAGGAATGACCATGAAACAGAAAGAAAAAGGGCGGGAGAGACTGCAGTGTGGGATTGTCGGGGATTTAATAGGCGACCAGAGGAATGCCTGGACGCGAACCAAAGGCCATCCGAGTCCACTAAAGCGCTGTTTTTCCCGTCATCCGTCTTCCTTTTGGTTTTTGTTTGTCCTTTCCTCTTATCATCCTCCTCCTCCTCCCGTCGTCGTCACCTTCCTCATCCTCACCCCCCCCCCCCCCCCCCCCCCCCCCCCCCCCCATGAGAGACTCCTCCATATTAAAGCGGCGCTGACACTTCCATGTCTGTTTTTATTTTAGCCGCCACGGCGCCAGTCATGTCGTTCTCCTCGGCGCCGTGACGTAACTCCAGCGGTGTGTCAGAGCGTGTAGCCGCGAGGTGTTGGATTTGGGACTCATTTTTGGTGGCTTTTTTTCCCCCTCTTTCTTCCTTTGAATATATATTATATATAAAAAAAATAAACACGTCACACATGCGCTGTTTCTTCATGTATTTTTCCCCGCGTCTGCCCACTCAGTACTGCGACACATCTTCTCTTGGCGCGCCCCACGCCGGCCGCCGTGTAGGAGGTGAGGCATATTTCTCTCCTTCGCTCTGTTTGTCGGCCATTTTTTTTTTTCACGCGCACCTGCTCTCTCTCTCTCGCTCTCTCTCTCTCTCTCGCTCTCTTGGTCTCTCTTTCTCTCCCTCACGCTCTCCTCTCTCTCTCTCTCACCCTCCTCTCTCTCGATCTCCTCCTTTTCCTCTCTCTCTCCTTCTCTCCCGCACCTCTGTGCCTTTCTCTCCCCCCCTTTGCTCCCCTCAGCCCCCCTCCTCTCCATCTCCCCCTCTTTCTCTCCCCCTTCCCCCCTCTAATTTCTCTCTCTCTCTCCATCTCTCCCTCCTCTCTCTCCCCTCTCTCTCCTCTCTCTCTCTCTCTGAGCGCCCTCCTTCCTGTTTCTCCTACAACACCTCCGTCCGTCGGTCCAGGGCCATGCTGCGCG
>PIJE02000772.1:216136-236056 GCA_002895965.2 Coryphaenoides rupestris
AGCGATAAAGAGACGCCGCCGCCGCCGCCACCGAGCCCGGCTCCCGTCGTAATCTGAAACGATTGTTTCAACAAAAACAACAACAACAACAACAACAACGATAGTTCAGGGCTAAATGAATGAACGGTTGACCTGGCTCTAGAGGGAAACATTTGGTCTAATTCAGGGAATAGAGGGGCTGGCAGCTCCCGCCTGGTACTACTAGCACACCACGAGCCAGTTCTGATCTCCAGTGGCTCCGCAAACCCCAGTGACCGCCCTGAGAAGCCTCTGTAGGCCCCCGTCCACCGGACAACTCCCCAGGGGGCGGAGGGGGCAGGGCCTCATTGATCTTCATATCGTTAGCTGTATGTCCAAATCACTGGACTTGATGAAACGCCCGCCATGCTGCAGCCCCTTCCCCCCCCCCCCCCCGATCGCTTTGCCTCCGGGACCCCTTAGCAGACGCAGACGCTGCGATCGCCACTCAAAAGGCATTAGGGGTCTCGGGCCGGAGAGAGGATCCTCAGTGTGTGTGTGTGTGTGTGTGCTTTGTGTTGGGGCGGGTGGGGTGGGCGGGGGGGAAGAGGAGCTCGTTGCCCCTGATGTTTTCCACGGGGCGGCGCGGAGAGTCCCGCCGCAATCACCGCTGCCGCAGCCGCAGCCTCAGCCTCTCCACGGGGGTCAGGAGCTGGGCGCCGCCCCGACAGAAGGGCACGGTGGAGGGGCTGTGTGTCAGCACCGTGCTGGGGGTGGTGAGGTCTCACGCCTGGCTGGCCGGGGAGCAGAGCATCCCCCGCCGAGCCCATGTGCGCAGACGACGACGACAGAAGAGTCACCGTAACTGTAACCACGCTCACTCGCCATCTCTCTCCTTCTCCTTCCTCTGGTCTGCAGATGGCGGGACTGAGGACCCGGGAGACCCCCGCTCGCCTCTAGACCACCCGCTGAGCCACGCCGGCCAAGGTAAGCATCACACACACACACGCACGCGCAGACACACACACACACACGCGCACACGCGCAGACACACACACGCGCGTACACGTCGTCCTGCTGCAGCTAGCTCATTTAATCACGTAAAATCACATTTAATTTAGTCACATTTCTATTTAGTTTGCCAACAATGACAGAAACAATGAATGCAGAGAAACAAACTGTTTCAATTACCGCACGGGTTCGCAGTTGACCTCATCTGCCAAAGTCCATTCAAATCAAGAAATGTTTTATGTAATTACACCGTTTAATGTGAAACTCTATTCAATATATTTATTGTACACCATAAAAAAAAACCCCATCCTCCATCTCTGTAAACATCTTTTTGGACGTCTAGTGTGTTAGACATGTGGTGGGTCAAGGGGATGACGTTTAGCCTACAATAGTTTTGCGATCTTACCTCTTTGGCGTCAGGTAAATAATTACAAATGTCATGTGCTAAACTGTATAAAGCTATAGGGGGCAAAGATCATCGTGAAGGGTTTCGCATCGACTGCGGTCAATTCCAATCCAATGCGATCGTGTTGGTTTATAAAGCATCGGTCCCAACAAGTGCAAAAAAAATAAATAAATGTCCCAGACCAACGGCGATGTGGCGAATACTGGAGGTTGTGCTATTGTTGAGGTGAATTTACAACGACAGGGACACCCAAGCTGTGAGTACTGGGGGCTAGTAGACGGGTTTGGGCAGATTCCAATCTGCTGTGCTGAGAATAAGGTTAGTTGGGTCAGGACAGGCCACTTGTGGGCCAGCCAAACCCATTTTTAACAAATTCATATTGAAACGAATAATAATAATAATAGGAAGAAGAAGAAGAATAACAATACCGACTCACACTTTGAGGAATTGTTGTTTCATTTCATTTCCAGTTATATTTTACTAGACTAGAGAGAGAGAGAGAGAGAGAGAGAGAGAGAGAGCGAGAGACGAGGGAAGTGTCTGACATTTTGAAACGGTGTCATATTGACAATGTACCAAACACCTCGGGTTCCATTCTGTTCCTGTAATTTTCGCCTCCTCCCCGACCCGAGCGAGTCCCTCCCTGGAAACGGGCTACGACTGCTGCTGCTACTGCTGCTGCTGCTGCTGCTGCTGCTGAAGAAACGAACGACAACAACGGATATAACATCAATAGAACAAATGTCAGCTCGCTTTGACGCCGGCTTTGACGCTGCGGCCAATTATAATGTCTCCCCCCTTTACTCGCTGTTTGTGTGTGTGTGTGTGTGTGTGTGTGTGTGTGTGTGTGTGTGTGTGTGTGTGTGTGTGTGTGTGTGTGTGTGTGTGTGTGTGTGTGTGTGTGTGTGTGTGTGTGTGTGTGTGTGTGTGTGTGTGTGTGTGTGCGCCGCTCGCTAGTTGGAGGGGGGGGGGGGGGGGGGGGGTACTGGGTCTACTACTAGGGCTTTGTATTGCCAAGCGATGCACCTGACTGCGTTTCAACCTCCCTGTCACATCCTCTCTACAAGCGTACATACATAACTTAACAGCATCCATGGGCATCTAACACCTGATTGCAGGGGCTTCCTTAATGGTAATGCCCAAATGTGATTCGTTGAAGGCCACTGCGTTTTATTGCGGTGCGGATCCACTGATGGGGCGGGGGGGGGGGGGGGGGGGGGGGGAGAGATACTGATTTTAAACGGTTGTTGTTAAGACACCAGCGGAGGACTTAAATGCACATTAAATCGGTACCTGCAGGAATTTTCCACCTGGGCCCGATTTTCCCCATCATTTTGGTCATTTAAGGGACTAATGCGAACGATCATTTCTTTAAATTGGTCCTGTATTGAACGCAGTCGGCCGTGAAAACAGGCCCCCAATGGAAACCTTTGGGGGGCGATGGCAGCCCCTCCGTCAATGTGCCTCCTCTACCTTGTGTGCCTGATGTGTCATGATGTTAGATAAGACGAAGCTTCTCTTTCTGTCGCCCGACACATCAAACTCTGGGCAGAACACCGCTCTCCAACTCTCAAACGCGTTTCCTCCTCCTTACTCTCACTGCAACGACTCGACTCTCGCGGGATTTCAGAGCGAGACTTCTCCTCGGGCGAGACGTGGCGAGACACATTATTAACAAACAGACAACCAAGTAAAGGTGAAGAAAATTTCTCTGTAGGGATCCTGTCCACGGTGCTCTCAGACGCTTATAATCATAACAATCTGAGCCCGTCAGTCAAATGGGGTCCAGGTTTGAAAAATACCGAAGTTGCCCTTCAACGTAGGAGTGATGAAGATTTGCTCGCTGCTATGCAATGTCATTTAGAAATAGTCAAATGGTACCGGGGTGGGTGGGTGGGTGTGGGGGGGGAAAGGGACCTTGAAGTGTTGACATTTAACAGTGGCTGTTTCAGTATAAATAGATGAATAGATTTGATAAAGACGCAACGGGCTGCCTTACACCCGATACAGCTGTTGCGCAACCAGGCCAATATCGATCGATGTACCAATAGATGAGTGCATCGCTGACACTCGTGCGCTCTGTTGATGTGAAGACACAGTAATGTAGAGCAGCCAGTAGTCACCGCCGGCTCGGGGACCAGTACCGGCCCACGGACCATTGGCAAAGAAACATTGATAGCGCTTGATGATGATGATGATGAGTTAGATTTTAATTTGGAGTTTTACTTAACGGCACAATAGTTCTGCATGCAATGCTGTTGTTATGCTGTTTGAGAACTGTGAGGCTGTGTTGCTGTATTGTTGGTAACGGTTCCTACGGTTGCTGTGTTTACCAGGTTATATGAGGCAGGCATCGTTATATGGCAAAAATGTGCCATAAAAAAAAAACCCGGGGCTGTGACAATATTTCCCATTTGCATAGTGGTGCACCGTGAGGACCAGGTCGAGGCTCGGCTCTTGTTTATTCGGCAGAGAAAACAATGACTCCATTCAGGACGGATGAGTTTCAACATCCTGCCCGCCGTTGTTGTTGCCTCTGCTGCGCCGCCGCTGCTGCTGTTGTCGTTGTCCCCCCCCTGCAGATATTATTTACCAAAAGCCAACAGTGTTAACATACTCCAGGTATGTATTCACACCCCCCCCCCCACCACCAACCCCATTTGTCTGTTTTAAACGCAAGGGATTAAATGGAAGTTGAGTTGTCGTCAACCCAGGGCTGGGGTTCACCGGGGGAAAAGGGGTCTGCGTTTGCGCGTGTGTGTGTGTGTGTCTGTCTGTGTGTGTGTGTGTGTGTGTGTGTGTGCGCCTGTGCGCGCACACACACACACACACACACACACAGACTTCAGGCGGAGGGAGACAAAGGGGAAAAAAGTACAACACATTTTGACAGGCGTTTTTCCTTTGAGTGGTTGAACCTCGCTGCTCTTTGTTCTATTGTTTGGAGTCGGGGGGGGGGGGGGGGTTTTCTCTCCCCGTAACAAAATACTTACGGTCGTCCGTGACGGTGCACTTTTCTGCATTCACAGCGAGAGGACTTTTGCCGGTTAGCGGTCGCTTCGATAAAGCTGTTGTTGACTAAAGGGTGGAGGATTTGGTGGTGTGGTGCCCGTGGGCCGGCAGTCAGCAGGCAGGCAGGGCAGGCAGGCAGCAACACATGCGGCCTGCGAGACTGTTGCCGAGACGGTATTACAGTAAAGAGTGGGTTAGCATCTACGCGAGCATCACAAGTATTGTTTTACTATCCGGCCTTCTGACATGCGTGACACGATGAGCAGCCCCGCGTAATTATACGACTGTAGCCCAAAACACCAGGGTCCCGATCATACCGAGAAGAAGCGTATATATAATCATGTGTGCCTTGGTCCCGGGTTCGGGTATATCTGGGACAATGGCAGCTGAACCACAGTGTAGCTAGCTGCTGTTTTATGCAGGAGTGAACATGTGGCTATTCTCTATTTTGTAGCATAGCGTTAGCTGCCAACTTGCTTAAGATTTATAATTTCGTACGATATATTTGATCAGAAATCAGAATGAGCTTTATTGCCTTTGTTTTTACAAACAAGGAATGTGCTTTTGTGAAATTGGTGCATAACATTGAACATTAAACAGTTAATAATATCAAAATTCCAAAAATATATTGAAAGAAAACCAATAAAAAGGTGCAATTTAAAATGTAAAAGATATGTGTTAATGTAATGCACTCAGAGAGAGAGAGAGAGAGGAGAGAGAGAGAGAGAGAGAGAGAGAGAGAGAGAGAGAGAGAGAGAGAGAGAGAGAGAGAGAGAGAGAGAGAAGAGAGAGAGAGAGAGAGAGAGAGAGAGAGAGAGAGAGAGAGAGAGAGAGAGAGAGAAGAGAGAGAGAGAGAGAGAGAGAGAGAGAGATGATGTCCTCACGGTGCGCTGCCCCCTCCCGTCCTGCAGGTGGCAGTGTAGACAGCGACTGTGCGTTCGAGGGTGACTACGGCGTGCCCCCCCTCTCCATGACCGAGGGCATGCAGCACATCCGCATCATGGAGGGCGTGTCCCGCTCGCTGCCCTCCTCCCCGCTGCTTGCCCACCAGGCCATCAGCGTCCGCCTGCAGCCCGTCAAGAAGCTCACAGGTACCACGCGTGGCCAGGATGTTGTTGTTGTTATTATGATGCACAAACATGCACACACACATTCTTCTTCTTCTTCATTTTCTCCTTCTTCTTCTCGTTCTTCTTTTCTTCTTCTTCTTTTTCTTCTTCTTTTTCTTTTTATCTTCTTGTTCTTCTTCTTCTTGTTCTTCTTTTTCTTCTTCTTTTTCTTCTTCTTCTTTTTCTTTTTATCTTTTTCTTTTTATCTTCTTGTTCTTGTTCTTCTTCTTTTTCTTCTTCTTCTTCTTCTTTTTATCTTCTTGTTCTTCTTCTTGTTCTTCTTCTTTTTCTTTTTATCTTCTTGTTCTTGTTCTTCTTCTTTTTCTTCTTCTTCTTGTTCTTCTTTTTCTTTTTATCTTCTTGTTCTTGTTCTTCTTCTTGTTCTTTCTTCTTCTTTTTCTTCTTCTTTTTCTTTTTATCTTCTTGTTCTTCTTCTTGTTTTTCTTTTTATCTTCTTGTTCTTCGTCGTCTTCTTCTGCACAAGAACTAGAACTCGATGCCTGCAATGTTTTGTACGGCTAAGAAATGCAAGGGAGGTTTCGTTGGTCGGACCGTTTATTTTTTTCATCCCATCCCCAATGTGTTTGTATTGATTCCGCTGGAATGCGAAGCAAACTGCCTGGCAATTTGAGTGTGAACACGACAATCCGACTGTTTATTAAACCAATACTTTAAAGAATGTCTTGGAAACATCATACAGGAGTGTCGGCGGTGGAAAGCGCTTTTGTGTTGTGGTCCCACCCACCGGTTGACGATAAGCATTTAAGATAAGATATTAATCTCGAAGGAAATTCTTTTGCCAGAGGTATATACCAACAACATAAGATATAAAAACAATAGAATAATAAATGTACAGTGAATAGGCCTAAAAGAAAAATGATAGAGGCAAGATATTTAGTATTGAGAAGTAGTAGTGAGAAGTATTATTGCACGTTTGTCCCGTGGTGGTACGGGCGAGTGACCGAGCGAGCAAGCTCTTACTCCGGTCAAACGCGTGGAGCCTGGAGGCCGGGAGCCAGCCGTCAAGAGAGGAAGAGGAGGAGGAGGAGGGGGAGGAAGAGGAGGAGGAGGAGGAGGAGGAGGCTAGGCTAGGCTAGGCTCGGTGACTAGGGACTGCAATTTTCAATTCAGCTAATCACCACGGGCTCACCTAATTGACAGGCCTCGGTGCCAGGGAGCGGGCGGGCTTGGCTGGCTGGCTGGCTGGCTGGCTGGCGGACTGCTTGCGGTCGTCTCTGTTGTGCTGCTCTTTTGCCGCCACCACCGCCGCCCCTAATGACTTCCTGCCACAGTAATGTCTGACACTCAAGAGAATGTGGAAAAATATGGTGAAACAATGCCTCTGGAGTGCATCTCTCTCCTCCTCTCTCACTCTCACTCTCCCTCTCCTCTCTCCTCTCTCTCCTGCTCTCTCTGTCTCTTTCTCTTTCTCCTTCTTTCCCTTTCTCCTTCTCTCCCTCTCTCCTTCTTTCCCTTTCTCCTTCTCTCGCTTTCCTTCACTCTCCTCTCTCTCTCTCACTTTATCTCTCCTTCCCTCTCTCCTGCTCCCTCGCTGTCTCTCTCTCTCTCTCACTCTCCTGCTCTCTCTCTCGCTCTCTCTCTCTCTCTCTCTCTCTCTTCTCTCTCCTTCTCTCTCCCCTTCTCTCTCACTCTCTCTCTCTCTCCCCTTCTCTCACTCTCACTCTCCTCCTCTCTCTTCTCTCTCCTGCTCTGTCTTCTCTGTCTCTTTCTCCTTCTCTCCCTCTCTCCTTCTTTCTTTCTCCTTCTCTCCCGCTCTCCTTCTTTCTCTTTCTCCTTCTCTCCCGCTCTCCTTCTTTCCCTTTATCCTTCTCTCCCGCTCTCCTTCTTTCTCTTTCTCCTTCTCTCCCGCTCTCCTTCTTTCTCTTTCTCCTTCTCTCGCTCTCCCTCACTCTCCTGCTCCCTCACTGTCTCTCTCCTCTCTCTCTTCTCTCTCTCTCTCGCTCTCTCTCTCTCTCTCTCTCTCTCTCTCTCTCTCTCTCTCTCTCTCTCTCTCTCTCTCCCCTTCTCTCTCTCCTGCTCGATTTACTTCTCTCTCTCTATATCTTCTCTCTATCTCCCTCTCGGCTTGTGAAATGTGTTTGTGTGTGTGTGTGTGTGTGTGTGTGTGTGTGTGTGGGGGGGGGCGCAATTTTCTCCTACTTTTATTGCGTAAAAGAACAAAAAACAAACAAGTAAACACCATACTGTTACGGTGTTGTCGTGCATAATAATCCGTGTTGTTCTACGCAGCTCTTTGCCATATTTCCCGGCGACAGCAGAAATAACACACACAACGTTGCGTTGCTGGCGACGTTGATGGTGCGTGAACAAATCCATCCATCAATCACGAGTGTGTGTTTTTATCCACAACGTGTGTGTGTGTGTTGTACCGGTGGCTGCCACTATGGGGGGCGCACGGCAGCCTCCCAGATCGCTGCGTTGAGGGAGGGGGGGGGCGCGGCGATGATGATGAGATGTCTTCCACCGCCGCGCCGATAGGCTCATGATTTTTACATCATAGGGAATGATTTATCTCCGTCGCCTTGTGACGTCCAAACGGAATGGAGAGGACACACACATACACGCACAGGCGCACACACACACACACACACACACAGGGGCGCTCGTGTGGGATAGGGGTGTGGGGGGGGGGGTACTGGGTCTACTACTAGGGCTTTGTATTGCCAAGCGATGCACCTGACTGCGTTTCAACCTCCCTGTCACATCCTCTCTACAAGCGTACATACATAACTTAACAGCATCCATGGGCATCTAACACCTGATTGCAGGGGCTTCCTTAATGGTAATGCCCAAATGTGATTCGTTGAAGGCCACTGCGTTTTATTGCGGTGCGGATCCACTGATGGCGGGGGGTTAGGTGGAGGGGGGGGGGAGATACTGATTTTAAACGGTTGTTGTTAAGACACCAGCGGAGGACTTAAATGCACATTAAATCGGTACCTGCAGGAATTTTCCACCTGGGCCCGATTTTCCCCATCATTTTGGTCATTTAAGGGACTAATGCGAACGATCATTTCTTTAAATTGGTCCTGTATTGAGCGAGGACGCTCGGAACGCAGTCGGCCGTGAAACAGGCCCCCAATGGAAACCTTTGGGGGGCGATGGCAGCCCCTCCGTCAATGTGCCTCCTCTACCTTGTGTGCCTGATGTGTCATGATGTTAGATAAGACGAAGCTTCTCTTTCTGTCGCCCGACACATCAAACTCTGGGCAGAACACCGCTCTCCAACTCTCAAACGCGTTTCCTCCTCCGTACTCTCACCGCAAAGGCTCGACTCTCGCGGGATTTCAGAGCGAGACTTCTCCTCGGGCGATACGTGGCGAGACACATTATTAACAAACAGACAACCAAGTAAAGGTGAAGAAAATTTCTCTGTAGGGATCCTGTCCACGGTGCTCTCAGACGCTTATAATCATAACAATCTGAGCCTGTCAGTCATGTAGGGTCCAGGTTTGAAAAATACCGAAGTTGCCCTTCAACGTAGGAGGGATGAAGATTTGCTCGCTGCTATGCAAATGTCATTTAGAAATAGTCAAATGGTACCGGGGTGGGTGGGTGGGGGGAAAGGGACCTTGAAGTGTTGACATTTAACAGTGGCTGTTTCAGTATAAATAGATGAATAGATTTGATAAAGACGCAACGGGCTGCCTTACACCTGATACAGCTGTTGCGCAACCAGGCCAATATCGATCGATGTACCAATAGATGAGTGCATCGCTGACACTCTGTTGCGCTCTGTTGATGTGAAGACACAGTAATGTAGAGCAGCGGTAGTCAACCGCCGGCTCGGGGACCAGTACCGGCCCACGGACCATTGGCAAAGAAACATTGATAGCGCTTGATGATGATGATGATGAGTTAGATTTTAATTTGGAGTTTTACTTAACGGCACAATAGTTCTGCATGCAATGCTGTTGTTATGCTGTTTGAGAACTGTGAGGCTGTGTTGCTGTATTGTTGGTAACGGTTCCTACGGTTGCTGTGTTTACCAGGTTATATGAGGCAGGCATCGTTATATGGCAAAAATGTGCCATAAAAAAAAAACCCGGGGCTGTGACAATATTTCCCATTTGCATAGTGGTGCACCGTGAGGACCAGGTCGAGGCTCGGCTCTTGTTTATTCGGCAGAGAAAACAATGACTCCATTCAGGACGGATGAGTTTCAACATCCTGCCCGCCGTTGTTGTTGCCTCTGCTGCGCCGCTGCTGCTGTTGTCGTTGTCCCCCCCTGCAGATATTATTTACCCAAAGCCAACAGTGTTAACATACTCCAGGTATGTATTCACACCCCCCCACCCGATTTGTCTGTTTTAAACACAAGGGATTAAATGGAAGTTGAGTTGTCGTCACCCAGGGCTGGGGTTCACCGGGGGAAAAGGGGTCTGCGTTTGCGCGCGTGTGTGTCTGTGTGTGTGTGTGTGTGCGTGCGTGTGTGTGTGTGTGGTGTGTGCACAGCGACACACACACACACACACACACACACACTTCAGGCAGAGGGAGACAAAGGGAAAAAAGTACAACACATTTTGACAGGCGTTTTTCCTTTGAGTGGTTGAACCTCGCTGCTCTTTGTTCTATTGTTTGGAGTCGGGGGGGGGGGGTTTCTTCTCTCCCCGTAACAAAATACTTACGGTCGTCCGTGACGGTGCACTTTTCTGCATTCACAGCGAGAGACTTTTGCTGGTTAGCGGTCGCTTCGATAAAGCTGTTGTTGACTAAAGGGTGGAGGATTGGTGGTGGTGGTGGTGGTGGTGGTGCCCGTGGGCCGGCAGTCAGCAGGCAGGCAGGCAGGCGGGCAGCAACACATGCGGCCACCGTAGCCGCCGAGACGGTATTACGGTAAAGAGTGGGTTAGCATCTACGCGAGCATCACAAGTATTGTTTACTATCCGGGCCTTCTGACATGCGTGACACGATGAGCAGCCCCGCGTAATTATACGACTGTAGCCCAAAACACCAGGGTCCCGATCATACCGAGAAGAAGCGTATATATAATCATGTGTGCCTTGGTCCCGGGTTCGGGTATATCTGGGACATGGCAGCTGAACCACAGTGTAGCTAGCTGCTGGTTTTATGCAGGAGGGTTAGCATGTGGCTATTCTCTATTTTGTAGCATAGCGTTAGCTGCCAACTTGCTTAAGATGTATTATTTCGTACGATCTATTTGATCAGAATCAGAATGAGCTTTATTGCCTTTGTTTTTACAAACAAGGAATGTGCTTTTGTGAAATTGGTGCATAACATTGAACATTAAACAGAGTTAATAATATCGAAATTCCAAAAAATATATAAAAAATATATTGAAAGAAAACCAATAAAAAGGTGCAATTTAAAGAAAAGATGTGTTAATGTAATGAGAGAGAGAGAGAGAGAGAGCGAGAGAAAGAGAGCGAACGAGAGAGAGAGAGAGAGAGAGAGAGAGAGAGAGAGAGAGAGAGAGAGAGAGAGAGAGAGAGAGAGAGAGAGAGAGAGGAGAGAGAGAGAGAGAGAGAGAGAGAGAGAGAGAGAGAGAGAGAGAGAGAGAGAGAGAGAGAGAGATGGGTGATGTCCTCACGGTGCGCTGCCCCCTCCCGTCCTGCAGGTGGCAGTGTAGACAGCGACTGTGCGTTCGAGGGTGACTACGGCGTGCCCCCCCTCTCCATGACCGAGGGCATGCAGCACATCCGCATCATGGAGGGCGTGTCCCGCTCGCTGCCCTCCTCCCCGCTGCTTGCCCACCAGGCCATCAGCGTCCGCCTGCAGCCCGTCAAGAAGCTCACAGGTACCACGCGTGGCCAGGATGTTGTTGTTGTTGTTATGATGCACAAACATGCGCACACACACATTCTTCTTCTTCTTCATTTTCTCCTTCTTCTTCTTGTTCTTCTTTTTCTTCTTCTTGTTGTGTGTGTGTGTGTGTTGTGTGTGTTGTGTGTGTGTGTGTGTTGTGTGTGTGTGTGTGTGTGTGTGTGTGTGTGTTGTGTGTGTGTGTGTGTGTGTGTGTGTTGTGTGTGTGTGTTGTGTGTGTGTCTGTGTGTGTGTGTGTTGTGGGGGGGGGGCTCCGACCTGTGCAATAGATTGGCGGAAGCATGCGCCAGAGAGCTGCGTCATCGACATCATTGGAGGACTTCGCACCAGAGTTCCACCGCCGCCAGGCCCAGCCAGCGGCACTTGAGCAACAAAAAAAACAAAAACAAAATGGAGTTCATTCTGCCAGATCCACGAGTTCCACGGTTGTCTCGGTTCTGGAGAATGCCAGACGACGTCCTTTTTGTATTTATAGAAAGATCCTGTAATCATCTACCGTCGCAAGAATTTCAACGGGTTGTCGAAATTGTCTTAATTGTCCTCCGTGATCACAAGTTGAATGGAGATGCGTCGCAATCCGTCTTTATATAGAACGGTCCGTGGTTGTTTTTTTTTTTTTTCCCTCCCTCCCTCCCATACGTCTCGGTGACATCAGAAGACCGATTCCCGGAGGACGTGATTAAATAAAGCTGTTTTTTCCTTTTTCTTTTTTTTCCTTTTCTTCTCCTGCTGCTTCATGTTGCTTCACCGAGGCGGGCTTGGAACCGGCAGGCAGTTTATCCGAATCTCGGCTGTTTTTAAAACTGTCCATGATTCTCAAGGCCCAGGTCCCCGCAAGTCTCCGCATGACGGCTCTGTGAGGATAGTTTTCTTTGCCGGCGTTTTTCAATAGCTGATGGATATGTTGCGTGTAATGCTCGGGGGTTAAAGGTCATCTTTGACAACGACGACAACAAAAAACACTTTGCTTGAACGCTTTTTCTTTCCTGCGCGCCGCGGGTTGATTCTCCGCAACATTAAGAAGCATTATTTCAACATTTTCCCCATGGATTGCACCGCCTTCGCTTAATTAATGGTCGCAAATCAATGCAATTATCTCCGTGGATCGACGGGTAAAGATAGAACCTTAGCTGGCCTATTTGGCCTCTACTTGGTTCTTCTTTCTCCCGCTCTGGATTTATCAGTCAAACAAGTATATCTGAAATCCATCCGCTGTGCTGTGCTTACAATAATGAGAGCAATGAGTGGAATATCTGGATTGCTGAGCGCCGTGGTTCTCTCCGTAAGCTTCCCGTCGACGTTTCATCTCGTCTTCAACTGTTTTGCTGTCGATATCTCGACGGGCATATTGTCTTTGTATTTCATAATGCGCACTTACATTATTTTGCCCCTTGAGAGAACCATTTCTATCATTAAAAACCCCAAACAATTGCGTCAAAAGCACTCGCATAATTTTACTTGCACAACTTATTGCATAACTTATAATAAGCATACATGCAAACACAAATAGTCTGCACCCACTTTTTTATATTGCCTTTTATTTTGCGCTATACTTTTCATGTCACACTGCATATCCTGTATGTGCACGTGACGATGAAACCTATTGACTCTTGAATCTCGAGTGGGAAGGGATCCCCGAGCGTCTTAACCGATTGTTGAATATTGATAGAATAGAATAGAACCTTGTGGAACCTCCGTGACGTTTGTGAGACGAAGGCTGACATTTTTGGCGGACACACACCGCCGACGGTTTCTCCTCCTCCGTGTCACCAGCTCTCTGTGTCTTTGTATCCTGACACCTCCGATGCCTCTCGGTGAATATTTTGGTATGCAAGCTGACATTTCGGTGGGGTGGGCGGGGGGGGGGGCGGCGGCAACCATCTCCGCCCTTCCCTCTTCCCCCCCCCCCAGATGCTACTTTACACGCGACGTGCACTTGGAGAAAATCGTTGTTCAATTATGACCGTGATTTCCTATCCGTAGCCGCCCCCCCTCTCGCCCTCCCCAGTCACCGCGGACCCACAAAAGTCATTTGTACTTCCGAATGGAAATGTGACATTTTAAGCGAGCTGCTGTCACAGGTGGGACATAAAGTATGTAGGGCAGAGCAGAGGAAAGCTAATTGATGCTCCAGCATAATGCCTCTAGCAGCAGAGCGGGGATATAAAAAAAAAAAAAAACCTTCCCGTCGTTCAATTGCTTTTCGGGTATCCGGGGAGGCGGCGTTATTGTGTTAAACCAACGCGACATTATTAACATTTGGATAATGATAACCCGGCGCTATTAGCTTCAAAACGCACAAGTTGCAAAAGCCGCCGCCGTCGTCTCAATTTCGCGACGTCGGCGGAAAATCAACGGCACGGTAACTTTAGGGACTTGTCACGGACTCCGGTGGGAACGCATGCGGAATGCCCTCCAGTATAATTTGTCTTCCTAGCGGGAGCATATGTAGTCGTTTATATGTGCGGGTTTTGCTATTTAGGGGTCAGGGGGCGTCATAAATATGTGGCCCGTGAAGCCTTTTGAGACGAACTGTGTGACTAACAACGTGACTGCTCTGCGTAGATGCTTTTGTTCGGCCCTAAAGTCAACTGTCTGTCATTGTGTGTTTGTTGTGTGTGTCGTGTGCTGACGCATGTAACGTGGGTCAAGTGGGTGTACCGTGCTGTGGAAAAGAATTTCCCCTTGAGGACAATAAAAAACTATATCCAACGGCTGTACACATAAAAATGTACTCGACAAAAGACAACGCATTTATAGCAAGCAGTACAATGGTCCTTCTGTGTTGTGCCAATAAACCCCGATAATACCTTCGGTCATTTTTAAGTTAACGTTAACTAAAACGTTCCGCCATACGTGTCAATTAAGCTTCCTCAGCAACAATGAGCAAAACCAATGCTGTCACCAGTATTTCAATAGTCAATCCAGGGCTTTGTGATGAAGGGAGCACAATGTCCCTTTTCTGTCAAATCTGGTGGAGGTTGAGGCTACAGGCAAATATTAGCCGACAAGTTATTGCTTGGATGATGATGGTGATGAGTTTTGAAACTATAACTATCTGCAATGGCTGCTGAATCGGTGCAGTGTCCATTCATTGTCTGTCTGAGACAATGACATAAGCGTAGGATGATCTGAGAAGATTACTACGAAGCAGAGAGATGTCTACAGATAATACATGCTGTGTTGCTGCTTAATGTCTGACTGTATGGAGTGCGGATGTACTTACTGTGCGCTGTGTCTGGTAGTTAGTGTTGTTCGTTGGTTTGCCATGTCTACCGTTTTTTGTTTGTCTGAGGAAAACACAAAAATAGGCACAATTATGGAGCAAGTTCTCCGTCTACTTTGTAGTTAAACCATATGAGCCATACATCTATGGTGTTATTGAATTAGAAATAATAAATAAATAAATCTAATAATGTATTTATTCCAGTAATCCATTATTAAGTGACATTTGGCATCGATGGTGTGCTATAACCATCTGTACATCAAGCATAGGATGCTGAGAAGACACTGCTCACTAAGAGAAGATACAACTTTATTGATCCCGAAGGAAATTCTTGTGCCAGAAGTTGCACAGCAATAGAATGAGAAAGATAAATTAACAATAGAAGAATAAAAGTACAAAATAAAATGACAAATTTACAGTAAGTCTAAGCCTAAGAGAAATATACAAAATATAAAAATATAGAAATATAGGCAAGATATTCGGACAGCAAAACAAGTTGGCAATGGTATTGCACATGAGGAATATTGCACATGATGATGAAAGATAATATTACAAGATAATAATTGAAAGGTAATAATAATAATGGTGATAGGTAGTATTGCACATTGATATTAAGAATACGAATATTGCACATAATGGTGGAAGGTAATGTAGCATGGTAATATAGCATGCTATAGATACAGACAACATAATAGCTCATTTATTGATCCCGGTGCCACAGCAGCGAGCAAAGCGGTCGAATAAGAAAATGGAGATCAACATTAGAAAACAATTTTGAGTCTTTAGAGGGACTGGGTGGGAATGGTAATGACGCGTTTCATTAAGCAAAAGGTGTTGAGGCGAGCTCAGTACGCGGGGAGCAGATGTCATGTCGAAAGATACTCTTATATTCAAGATCCAAAGCCTTCCAGTCTCCACTCTCGAGGCTCGTGTGTGTGTGTGTGTGTGTGTGTGTGTGTGTGTGTGTGTGTGTGTGTGTGTGTGTGTGTGTGTGTGTGTGTGTGTGTGTGTGTGTGTGTGTGTGTGTGTGGTGTGTGTGTGTGTGTGGTGTGTGTGTGTGTGTGTGTGTGTGTGTGTGTGTGTGTGTGTGCGGTTGGAGGAATACAATTTACAAGCTTTTTAAGAAGATGAACATAAAACACACACACACACACACACACACACACACAGAGAGACACTCAACACTGTGTTCCTGTTTGCCCATATTAGGCGTGCGGAGCGCCGACTGTGATGGCGGTTGCGGAGATGCAACCACGTTTCAAGGGTAAACCGAGGACCCGTGTGAGAGGCACGGCGGAGCCTCGGAGATGGGGGGGGGGGGAAGCGCTTGTATTCTCTTTGATATATGCCTAATCGATATCTATATCTGTATATATAGATGTAGATGCACATATGAAACGTTCACAACGTTCAAACGTTCACAAACCCCCACAGTGGGGAAGCGACAAAACGGTGTCCCTTTAACAAGAACCTCCCCGCCCACCCCCCTCCTTCCCTTCCCTCCCTCCCTCGTTCCTTTTTAAAATATTTTTTTCTCCTCCCTCGGTACGCATACGCATCCTCCTCCTCCTCCTCCTCCTCGCTCAGCCCGGTGGTTACCATGACAACAGCAGCACTGCGCCATTCATCTGTTAGCGGAGACCTGGGCTCCTGTTCCCGTAGAGAGAGGGAGAGAGAGAGTGAGTGTGAGAGAGAGAGAGAGAGAGAGAGGGGGTGAGAGAAAGAGAGCAAGAGTGTGAGAGAGAGAGAGAGCGAGAGAGGGTGAGAACATGCACGCCTCCCACTTCTATACATAACGCGCTAGGCGCTAACGCAGTCACGGAAGCACAGCGTGCCGAGAAGGTCTCTCCCTATTCCGCCTTTTTAACCGACGCCGGCGTTTATATTCTCTCGGTTTTATTCCTTTCCTGCTGGAAGGTTTATCTCGCCATTTCTGGCCGCTTCCGGTTGGCTAGTCTTTGGGGACGGACACGGGAAAGGGAACGGGAACGCTCGGCCAAAACGGAGCAGCGTCACCTCTGTGGTCCCCCTCTCCACCACCACCACCACCACCACCTCCTCCACCACCACCACCCACCACCTCCACCACCTCCTCGGTCTCTCGCTCCTCGGCGACTGTGACAGCTGCCTGCGCGCGCCGCCACCACCACCACCGCCGCCACCACCACCACCACCACCACCACCTCCCTCCTCCTCCTCCTCCCATCCCTCCCTCCCTCCCTCTCTTCCTGCTCTCCTCCGCTACCTCTCTCTCTCTCTCGCTCTCTCTCTCTCTCTCTCACTCCCTCCTCCTCCTCCACCACCACCGTTGCTGCTGCTGCTTGCCCGATCAGCCGGGCTCCGTATCGCCTCGCCTCCGTATCGCCTCGCCTCCGTGCCTCCGTGCGACCGCGTCGGGCTGCTCCCCGTCACCACAGGACCCTCGGAGATTACCTCGGAGGAATAGGAAGAAGAAGAAGGAGGAGGAAATGACGAAGAATGAGATGATGATGAAGAAGAAGAAGTGAGAGCAACCACTAGAGAGAAGAGGACGCAGAGAGAGGAAGCAGTAGAAATTCATCAGCACCACCACCACCACCCCTCCTACTCCTCTCTGGTGCGGTGTCGGTGGATCCTTCAGAGAACTGTGGGTGTTTTTTTTTTTCTATTTTATTTTTTCCATCCCCACCGTTAGTCCCGAGATCTTCGTAGTCATTTATTTTTATTTTATTTATTATTTTCTTTTTGATGAGCTGGTCGTCGTCATTCAGGCGGGAAGGACTTCTCACGTCGTCGCTGGACGCCAACCGGGCAGCCAGGGAACCGCTGTCGCCGTACTCTCCCGCCGCTCCCGCTCCGGAATGCCGGAACTGGTTTGACGATGGTGAGCCCCCCCTCCCCCCTCCTGTCGACACGCCCTGCCGACAGACGAGAACCCACTCCCACCACCCGACACACACACACACACACACACACACACACGGTTCTCTGCTTGTGGCGTCGTTCACCGTCGTCACGTGTGAGAGCGTGCGTGTGTGTGTGTGTGTGTTTATGTGCATATTAACCCCTCCAACCCCTTCCTCCGTCACCTTTACCTACCTGCTGCTGTTTTGTGGCGTCACCAGCCGTTGACGTCAGGGCCCCAAAAAAGGGGGGGCCGGTAGTGGGAGGGACAGCGCAGGGCCCGGAGCCAGGGAGCAGGAGCCGTCGTTCCCCCCCCCCCCCCCCCTGTGAGACGATGCGTTCGTCAGAAGGGTCCGCTCCCCTCGCGCCGCCGTAGGCTCCGGGCCCCAGGAAGCAACAACCATTATCGGCTCTCTGTGTAGCCCGTAGTCTCTCGTTGCTAGCTTGGATTTTCGTTCCTTTTTTTCATTGCGTCAGCGTGGGTGAGCATTCAATTGTCTCTAAGAGTGTGTGTGTGCGTGTGTGTGTGTGTGTGTGTGTGTGTGTGTGTGTGTGTGCGTGTGTGTTTCCGAGCACTTAATCGTGGGCGGCCAATGATGCTGATGACATTTGTTGTGTGGGGAGAAAAAAACACCGGAACGACTAATGGTTCTGTGAACTAGGCAAAGTTTGACGCAATTCTCACACACACCACACACACACACACACACACACACACACACACACACACACACACACAGACGGACACAGCATTTCTTCTTGTTGTAGTGTCTCAGTGTTGGCCTGCCAGAGATCCGATTTCTGCTTCTTCCGGCGCCGTTGCTGCAGAGTGCTGGCCTCCCCAGTCTGCTCTCGGGAGACTGGGACAAAGAAATAAGCAATAAGCAATACAAACTTGCAATTCAAAGAAAACATGTGTGTGTGTGTGTGTGTGTGTGTTAGTGTGTGTGTGTTGTGTGTTGTGTGTGTGTGTGTGTGTGTGTGTGTGTGTGTGTGTGTGTGTGTGTGTGTGTGTGTGTGTGTGTGTTTGTGTGTGTTTGTGTTAGTGTGTGTGTGTGTGTGTGTGTGTGTGTGTGTGTGTGTGTGTGTGTGTGTGTGTGTGTGTGTGTGTGTGTGTGTGTGTGTGTGTGTGTGTGTGTGTGTGTGTGTGTGTGTGTGTGTGTGTGTTCGTGTGTGTGCATGATGTGATGCGTGTGTGTCATGTGAACGGCATCTGCTCGTCAAAACCGCCGGCGCTCGGCAACATCTGCCGCATTCTCGCCCGGTCTCAGGTGAGCACGTTTTGATGAGGCGCCCGCAGACCGCGCGCATTTACACCAGTTAGCGGGGGACCACCTGGAGGGAGCTTTTGACGGCGCCCACCTTGGCAGCTGTCATTCAGACAGACTCCGCCCTCCTCCTCGGAGAGCCTCGCCGGCGTTTGGGTGTAACTGGCGGGGTTTGGGCCTTTTTTTTGATAAAAGTATCGCGAGTGTTGATCCGAGGGGGGCCGGGGGGGGGGGAACATTAGCGTCTGCTTTGCTCGGTTTGCTGTGTTCCTAAACGGTTTCTTTGGCTTTATTTCCAGGGAAGTTAGACGTCCAAATGAGGGGCTGTAAATCACAAAGATCTACGAGGTGAAGGTGGGCATTGGCAAAAAAACGGAGACCTTGTACTGGTTGGCAACGTGGTTTTAAAACCGGAAGGATTTCATGACAACGTGTCTCGTGGCAGAGGAGGCTGCGGGCGTGTTGCATGTCTTCGTCTTGTAATCCCATCATTATTATCCCGTGTATTTTTAGTGCCGTCTTGCTTTATCTTCGTTCCTGGAAGACAATAGCAATAAACTTTCTTCTTCCTCTTCTTCTTCTGCAGCAGCGGCGGCGGTGGTCTGAACCACATCGATTTATGTAATGGCTCCCGTTCCGTTCTGCTGCTTCCCCTACTTAGTAAATTCCCTCTCCCAGCTGCCTACCGATGGCTTGTAAACCAGGGATAATCTACGAAATGTACCCGTTGGGCACGAATCCAGCGCTCGAGTGTTTCCGTATGCCGCTAAACGGCATGCACCTTGTTATGTAAAAAGTATTTTCCGTCTAAAAGTATTTTTTTTTGTTGTTTTTTGTTTGTTTTTTTACGACGCCCGATTTCCCCGGCGCTACCGTGTGCGATGGCTTTCCGTCAGACAGTATAATTATGATGATCACGATGGAGCTATAGGCGATACGCTATGCCACTCCACCAACGTGACGATGGCTATCGAGCAAACCTGGCAACCCGGTGTCTACCGTCTACCGTCTACCGTCTGCGTCACGCGTTGAGGACACCTCGCTCTCGGCTGCCGAAAACACAACAGAAATCGCTGAAATATCTCCGTGAAATAACCCCCCTCCTAGGTAATGGAAAACTAGTAAGCCTGCTCACTCTCTTCCCTCCCCCTTGCTAGTATCCCGTCTTCTGAAGATGCTGCATTTCAACATGTTACCGAACCCCACTGTACTCTGAATTGGCCGAATAAGCCTGCTCAC
>PIJE02000773.1:8828-35462 GCA_002895965.2 Coryphaenoides rupestris
ATGTGTTCATGATTAAAGATGATGCATTTAATGCGGCTATAAATAGGCTTTTTTTTGAAGGTGTGGGGGATTGGGGGTGCGTGAACCCGGTCGGGATGTAGAAGGGGGTGCGTGGCCTAAAAAGTTTGGGAACCGCTGTGCTAGACCATTAACGCAATTCCTAATTGTAGAAAAAGAAAAAACGCTTGACAGTCTCAGCACCTGAAGTCAAGCATACTGAATAAATAGGTCCTGCTTCTTTTTATTTTAGAAATGGAGAGTATGTACTTCACCTGTACGAGGATGGAGGTGTGCTTGTTTTAGCTAGCTATTTTGCCTATGCGCAATCCTCTCCTGGAGGTCACCCCTTCTTTTCTCAATGGGGGGCCCATACAGGGACCTCCAGCTGCCTTTCTTTAAAGAGTCTGTGCCAAAGAAACTTGAGCTGACCTTGACACCTCCGTGCCTGCCAGAGAGTATAGGTGTGACACTCATGCAAGTGTAAAGCGCATCCCTCTTCCCCACTGACTCAATCTCCCCTCCGCAGCGGGGGAGCCTGTCTGAAAATGGCGGGTGTGCCTCAGACTACACTCTGAGGCAAGGCACCCTGACACAGGGACTTGGAGACCTTTCCCGACAGCTCTGTGCACATTTCTAGCTCTTCACCTCTGAACACAGCCAGCCTGCCTGGCGCAGGCTCACCCCCCAGGCTGGCAAAGGAAGACTCCCGGTGGTTTAAAGTTTCAAGTATTTTATTGTCACTTCACAATTTACACGTGAGTATAAGCCGTGAGTGAAAAACTTTTTGTGCAAAACGCCCGACAGCCGACAGTAATTATAAAGGAATACAAAATAGAATAGAACTACACACACACACACACACACACACACACACACACACACACACACACACACACACACACACACACACACACACACACACACACACACACACACACACACACACACACACACACACACAGAGAGAGAGAGACAGACCTATAGTACAATGTTTAATTTCATTGAAAACATTCGGACATAATCCATTCAACTCAGACGTGCGGTACATTTTATACAATTATTTCGCGGGCTGCGGTAAACTTGGCAGGCGTGACTAAATGTACGGTAATCTGTCATTTTTTTCGATCCCTGCCCGCTGAGCAGAGCAAAACAATGTCGAGTACACCTGCTGTGGCAGCCGCAGCAAACAGCCCGACCAATGAAAGCGGCCACAGCCAAGCCACAGCGCAGCCTACATCGTTTCCCCGGTGAACGGACAGGCTGCACCCGCACTGTAAACTAATACCGTCAATCCATGTGTTTTAAAATACATGTATGTGATGTATGATAGAAGACAAACCACGGACAGACGGACAGATTAACTTCTCCTATCAACGGGCGAACATTGATGAAGGAAGGCTTGGTGGGTCTGTTTCAGTAATGATTGTCCTCCACCCCCATCTGCACTCCCACAGCCACCCCACACATGGGGCTGCCGGTGTCATGCATGTTGTGTCTAGCAGGATGCTGCAGAAAGTCACCGGAAGGTCACACAGCCCTGGTTGACCAGTAATTACTCCCAGCGTAGACAAACAGACCAGCCTAACGCTCCAGCAGCATGCAGCAGCAGCTAGATTTGATCTTGCCCACATCGCCGACCCCTAATTGTACCTTCAAACCTTTTTATGTTTACCTTCGGAACATTTGTACTATAATATAGGCCAGGCCTGTATTTATTGATATTTTCGCTAATTTCACTTGCGACTTAATTTTGTATGGAAGTCCATTTCCACCAATAAAGGAAAGGAATACGATTTTGCATTGATAATAAAACATATCCCCTTGGTAAGTCATAATTATGAGGAAAAAACGCATAATTATGAGATAATTTCACACTAGCCACAAGCAACGAAGAGGTTGTGAGCATCTTATTCCCTTATGGCGACTGTGAAATTCCCTCTGTGGAGTTCCCTATTCATGAAAATATAAGAATTAATATTGCACCTCTACGGCAGCTTGTATCACAACCTGGTTTCACAAACAGGTTGTGATACGTGTGATACATGAGCAACTTTCTCTCAGTAAAGTCTGTGAAGTGCTCTATTTTTGAACGCTTCACAGATTTTGAGGTAGTTAATTCACACAGGAGTGTAATTAAGTGTCATTTACCGTGTGGTTATTGTACACTATTTATCGAACTACCAGAAAACACGCTATATGGTGTTATACAGTGTACATATATCATTATAGAGATATTAAATGACCTATATTGGGATTGAAAATCTTGGCCATATTGCTCAGCCCGAGTAGCAGCACCTTCCACTCAGAATACAAACTACAAACAAAGCCACAGGCTGTTTTCTTCCACTATTGCTTTTTTAGTTCTCCAATATGCTCGAGAGACAACGTGATTATTATTCTAATCCAACAGATCTCACACCTGCTCTCGGCCTCGCTATTATCAACACAATATTAACTTTTTAGCAGTTAATTAACAGTCTCTAAACAGGAGTGGATATCCATGTTTATTAAAAAACAGTTGGTTGTGACTGAACATCATTTATGGTATGTTAAGTGCAATGGTGCAATCATTTGAGTACAAAATGAAAACAAGTTTGTATGCGGACTTTACACATTGAAAAGTATGACTCCTTGGTTCACACCCATTTACAAAAGATCCTTTTCACACATTCAGTCCCCAGTCTTCAAGTTCAGTTCAATGCACTTTCCCCGCAACACCTGCCTTACGGGTGCCAGCCCTAGCCTGCAGAATGTCTGTAATGTCTGCAACACGGGCAGATCACATGTGTTGAGACGATCACAACATGAGGCATAAGATATGAAATAAATGTGTCTGAGCCCAGGTGCCGTGTCACGCCAGCACAGCACTCACGGTCACATGTGCAGGAGCAGGTATAGTGTCATCTCAGGTGAGCGAGCGAGCTAAAATACATTAAACAGATTAGGACTGCACCAAAGAGATGTCCTGTTGCCAAGAAAAAGGCAAAGTCAAGGTTACTGTATGATGACCACACGGACCAGGAATTAGATTTCAGTGCAGCATGCAGGCCAAGCTCAGTTTAGCATCTAACTGACATCATCACAACATTGGGGGGTGGGAATTGGCAGACGGGGACCTATTGGTAGACAGGGACCTATTGGCAGACAGGGACCCCACCCCCCAGAGGGCAGCATCTGGAAGACTCAGGGGGTCAGGTATGGTTTTCTTTGGCTGTTCATAGTCATCTATAATATGTAGTAGGTTTATAATAATAATAATAATAGGTTGCATGAATGAACTAGGAGTTGCACTGATTCACGCTTCAGACTTGTGTCTAAGGGTGGGGGTTTTATCTTATATGGAACAGAACAGTGTGTGTCTGTGGGGGAGAGAGAGAGACAGAGACAGACAGAGAGACAGAGACAGACAGACAGAGAGAGAGAGACAGAGAGAAAGGGTGTCTTGGATGAACGCTGGACCCGTTTTATCCCCCTCAGTGGATTAATCCTATTTCTTCCTCTCTCGATTACTCTCCAGTATACCTGAACAGCACGCGAACGAACCGCAGACAGGGGACATCCAGGAGCAGGGGGGGGGGGGGGGTGAGGAGGACTATTAGAAATGGGATCTGTAATAGAAACAGACAGTGTTGTATCCCTCTCCCTCTCCCATTGTCACTATTCTTTATTCCAGAAGGACTCTCCGCAGTGTGGAGGGCCGACATAATGGGACTCGTCAATCATGAGGGGAAAGGGGCGAAACGCCACGATGTTTCACTATTAAACTGTCTCCAATCAAGTGTCGTTTGTGTTATGATGTTCCCCAATAAGTCATCTATTAACGCTCCGCCGGGTCGTTAAGCGGCGCGTCAGACATTGTGTATGGTTTATTGTGGGACAGTTACTGCCTTGTGTCAACGAACACACACACACAAACACACACACACACACACACACCACACACACTCCCACAAACACACGATCAATCATGTATCTATTCAAGGCGGAGAGGTATAGATCCACCTGTTGAGGAACAGAACAGACCCAGCTCTGCCTATTTCCACATCAGACCATGATGACCATTATGATCCGCTGCAGGATGACCAGTGCTGTGCCTACAAACCTACGAGACTAATTAGAACCAAGTCAACCCACTCCTTCTTCTCTGACTACTCACTCCACTCAACGTAAATGTGTCACAAAATTAATTCTAGTTTGTGTGGGTGTGTGTGAAGAAAGCGAGAAAAATAAGACGCTTTCAGTGCCACGTCTTTGTTTATGTTGATGCAGCAGTGGCCGGACACGCAAGACAATGACAGTGGAGGAAAAAAAAAAAAGACAATTACATTTATATTCTGCCATGATGCAGTCTAGATCGAACTTTATCATCTTTGTCCCTTTGTTTCTGACCCATGATCTCCAGGGGATACAATTGTGATTCTGTTTATGTGGACTTTCTGGCAGTGCATCTGAAATGTCCACTTTCTCTTTCAGCATGAAATTAAGGAAACGCAGTGTGTGTGTGTGTGTGCGTGCCTGCGTGTGTGTGTGTGTGTATACGTGTGTGTGCAGTGTTGACTGTGGATGCAACAACGCGCACTAGACACAGTGGCGCAGATTTACCGCCGTGGAACTCCCATTTGCTTACACAAACATTTTTTTTGTCAGAGCCGACTGTGTGTGTGTGTGTGGTACGTGCACCGGATACCTAATCTCATCTCTGCACACTTCACACAAACACATTCTTCGCAGCTCGACTCCGCATCAAGATATGAGATTTCAACTTTCACCACAAAGTCGCGGAATACACGGCAAACTGGCGATATCTGAACATGAATCTAACTCTCTCATCCAATCCATTTATATCCTCCATCTGTCCATTTACTGAAATATTTTAGCTGCCCGGGCCCTCTAGAATCTTTGAGAATGTGCAGCCGACGTTATTTTTATTTGTACTACGTGCACTGGCTTTATATTGTCTCCTGTGAGTTTATGATCTTGTCTTGTCCCCCACAGGGAACATAAAAGTATCCATCCACCTATCTGAACCTGTTTTGGATTACAACGTGTGTATCCTGAGCTAACCAGATTGGGCCCGTCTGGAGCTGCTGATTTGTTTGCATGCAGAACCTACTGCAGGTGATCCGACGAGGACGTGAACAAGACGTATCCTGTTATGTAATAATCATCATCATCATCATCATCATAATAATCAGGCTGATCCAACACAAATCCTCCAGTCTGCTCTGACACTTCTGTCCGGCTTGTAAACCGGGACTTTTTTTCAAACCGTCACAATAATGAGCGCAGCAGATGTGTTCATTTCAGACCAACTCTTAAAAACCCAAAACACCCGTTCTCCATATAAAAACACAGGTGGCGTTTGGTCTGACGTCGTGATGCAACCTGATGATGGGGCGCCACCTCACTTCCTGTAATATCCCGACCTAGAGGCACAGGATGGAACATAATGATGACATTGTTAGGAAAAGTCTGCAAGGTGTGTGTTTGTGTGGGTGTGACACAAATGGTGCCTAATGGAAAAATGTTTCTTTGTCTTCCTTGTTGGGACTTAGTTTGAGTATAGAGTGCAATAACTTTGTTTTTGGCAAAGTTTACTGCCGTCATGGGAACAAGACATAGCCGACATATAATAGTCATCACCTCAATAGCATTAAGATGAATGTCTATGACATCACAAATTCTCAAAGCCGTCCAATTTGCAAGAAGTAAATGGGGTGCATTTCTTGAAAAGAGTACACTTTCAGAGTAAACAACATTATAGTGATGACTGCAGAGTGCTGTGTAATCACAATTTTCTCAGTTGAGAACCTGAAACAATAGGTGATAAAACTAATTGTCTACGCCCACTCCTGGCGTCCCTCATGGGTGATTGAGGTTGTTGGAGCTGGAAACAGCGAGATGGACACTATGGCAACTCTAAATGACTTGCAAATCCCTCAAAGGTGCATTAAAAAGTCTGTGACACGCACGCACACACACACGCACACACACACGGGCACACGCACGCACACGCATGCACACTTGTATCTGTCTCTGGTGAATTTTGAGTAGCCTGTATGGTAAACACAGATTAAAGCCATTCTCAGCAGGTCTACAGTCATCTCTGTGGACCAATGAATTCTGGCATGACTTTACTCAGCATGGCAGATACAACACAGAGCTCTCTCCTTCTCTCAACATCTCTCACCGCCCACTGGTGTGGTATGTAATATACAATGCTAATGTATCCTAAGTAGCAGGGAGATCAGCTTCTCCGAACTGAGCTATAGAAGGAGGTCTGGTCGGGTGGGATCTGATCCCAGGTCAGCAGCGGTAAATCTGTTTACTGTATCTTACCTTTACCTGCATCTTCTCTTTTTTCGCGGATGCATCATCATTAATCTCCGAGCGGCGGTGCGCCCCTCCCCTACCAGCTAAAGTATTCAGCTACACATATATTATTCAGCTGGGTGTGAGGTCAGATCCCTCAGGGAATCCTCAAGTTTTCCTCAGTGAGAGAAGACCAGACATATTGGTTGGCTGCAGCGTTATCATCACAGACTCCTCCACTGCTCATTGAGGGGGAATCTCTGACAGCCAAATAAGTCAGACTCAGTGAAGCACTGCTTTTACAAGTTCTCCTCGCTGTGAACAACTACAAACAAGACTACAGGACCCACAAATCTTCTGGGCTGCTACTATTTAACCTGATTTGGATTTCAAATTAGAAAACACGACCAGTGTCGTAGTGATAAATATTAACCTGTCACGCTGGGTGTGTGTGTGTGTGTGTGTGTGTGTGTGTGTGTGTGTGTGTGTGTGTGTGGTGCTCTAAAGTAGATATTCAGCAAGCCAATGTCTGGACTATCAAAAGTAAACCAGACGGTACAGGTTTATTGGTTATAGAATAGGCCACTTGGGTCTCCTGACTCCATTACAACGTAGATGTGAAGCCATGGCAGTCTAAACTGTGATATAATTAAGAGTGTCTTCCATTAAGGAATCAGAAACAGACTCATGATTAGTTTGTGTGGGTAGCTAAACTCCATATTACCAAAACTAGTAATGAATGATAGGGCATTTCCAAACATGCCGTTTTAAAATAAACCAAAACACATTCATAACCCCATTACCTTGAAACCCGAAAAGGACAGCCAATCCGGGAATAAAAAAGATCCAAATGTTATTCATTGTCCTGTTGCAACTCTGTCTTGTGCCCATGGATACTTCAACAATGCATCTGGTGCTGAGCCGGAGCACACAGCAGTCCTACACGGACACATCAGCTCTGCTCCAACTGTCTCACATGCAGGTGCTCTGGTTTCTGTTGGTTCAATACTGCCACCTACAGGTTCCCATTTACACGTCTAATGCACTTTGTGGAAACAAACTGTGTAATAATTTGCATGTGGCCTATGTGTCGAGTAAAGCAAGAATGGGAGTACATGCAAAGTACTGTCAATTCGAGGCTTGGCTCATGGCAACTAAGCGGTGTACTTCAGTGGATGATCATGGGTTGAACATATATATTCCAGCTATGAGAACTGACTGTCTCTTTGAACTGCAGGCTACTTGTTTGTCCAGCCTTTGATGAGGCAGGTTTTGAACCCAGAGAGCAGGATAGCGTCGGGCTGATCCTGGGTTATGTATTCATCGTTGCTTTTTAGAAAGAAATGCCCGAGAACTCTGGAAAGTTAAACGTACACAATGCAGCACAGAAACACGCATCGGGAACCAAGTTGCTATATTATTCATGCAACAGTTTTTCTCATCTTCTGGCTACGAAGCTTTTTATACAGACCAGAATATGGGATATCTTATATCGAATCCCTTTACAAAAGCAGACATTTATGATTCCATTTAATTTGACTAATCCTTGATCTACACATTTCTCCAATGTTGAAGAATTTAATTAAAAAGGAGTGTATCGCCATTTAACATTTTTGCTTTTTAATGTTTTTTTCAACTCAACTACCGGCCTTGAGAGCAAGGTAGTAAAAAAAAATAGTCAAACAGATCTAGACGAAGTTTCTTGGGCAGCCACACCTGTGCACTTTATGGATTTTGCTAATTTCTGTTTGTAGCAAAGTTTTTAACGAGTACGTTGTCAATATCGATTTGTAAAATGATTCAGACGAATCTCGACTGCAAACGTGTAAATTACAAATCAACTCATCACTCTAGTCTATCATGTTATGAACTCAATCACAGCCATACTAATAGATACGTGACATCATAAGATGGAATAATAATAAGATCATTAAAGCTGCTCGCAGCCTTAAAAAGGTATTCACGGCACGCAGCCCAGACCGCAGTGACCGCGACCCCAGAGGCCGTCCCTTTCCCCGCGGTTTAACAGGGACACGTCACATGGGGACCACGAGCTAAGTGTCCCCCAAGCGTTTTGGAGGGAATCGGGAGTCACGGTTTGACAGTAAATGCCATTGATGTATGATTGTGCGTCCCCTGCGGGCAAAGTGGTGCCTATGGTGCTTAGCTTAGCACTTATTGGAACTGACACCGTGACGTCATTAATTGAGCTATCGACACCAAACTTGGCACTTATCAAGTGAAATGTCCGCTACGTGCCGAGCTAGTTGCAGGCATCAGTTACTCAGGATCACTCAGGGCCGATGTGATAAGTGTCCCCAAACGTTTTGGTGTAAATCCAACGCATGGTTTGAGGGTAAAAAGCATTAGCTGAAAGTATAGTATAGTATAGCATTTTTTTCAACTGACGCTGTGACGTCATTTTTTAAGCTACTGGCACAAAACTTTATAAGCACAGGTGATATGGAACTTTTTACAGACCTACTTACAGGGAACAGATGACAACGTTTGAGCGATCAGGGGCTGAGCTACAGGCTAGACGTTACCAATGTAAAATAATAATATGGAATCCCTAGAAGTACAATTGGCATCCACAGTGAACCTCATCATAATAATCACAGTGGAGTGCAGTCTTTAGATCTCCGATCAAAGCCCGGGTGTTAGTTCACCGCAGTTCCCAGACTCTGGGCTCGGAGTTGTTCTGTGTTCTAACCTTATGGGCCTCTTGATTGATCGCAAAGATTACCTGCAGTCCTCCACTCTCTGAAAATGGTACAAAATAAAAAAACTGCCAGAGAACGAAGAATGCCAGACTTTGGATGAAAATAATCCATCAATATAGACACCTGACTGACGCACCTGCGCACACACACACACACACACACAGTAACCTAGTCATGGAAGTGGTGTTTTACCTGTCATCCCAGATCCAGAGATAGATGAAGGGCCTGGGTGGAGCACACACACACACACACACACACACACACACACACACACGACACGCACGACACACACGCAGCAGAGAGAGAGAGAGCGACGAGAGCGAGAGCGAGATACTTTAACAACAACTTCACAGCAAAGGATGCACAGCAGAATCAGCTTGAATCAACTTGGGTTTATCAAGCCGGAATGTACTCATTGTTCCCCCCTAAAAATAAAACTGCTAACTGTGTACATTCAAGGCAACTGACACCAACAAGACACATCTTTCCATTCCCAAAACACATTAATTCATTCATTTGCCTTGATCAATCGGTTGAAATGATTGATCAGGTTCTTCATCAAAAATATTTTTCCATTGCACACACACACACATACATTACACAATAGGCCTATACAAAATGCACTCAGAATGTGTAAACCCGTTAATTATCTTTCATTTCACTCACAAACACTGAACTGACTGTGTTCTTTACCCTGTAGAATGGGTTATACTGACTGGAGGGGGTTTAATAAGCATTCATAAATCATTCAGTCAACTGACCACAAGAAATGAAAGATAGGAACAAACTGTCAAATAACTGGAGACACGTAGTAAGTAAAAATAAAGAACCGAAACATGGAGATTATTACACAGGTTTTAAGAGCAAGGTTATTGTACTGGTTCTAAATGGAGCCTATTATGATACAGAAATAAGTGACAAGTGTATTTAGAGGATATTAATATTAATAGTCACCGCAGATGTCAGATGATCTTCATCATCTGTCACATTAATACCACACTTCGAGTGAGAAACTCCGGAGTGAATCAGAGGGTGTGAAGATGTGTGTCACCGAGTGTCAATCTTCTAAATAGTTCCTCTGGTGAAAGCAACCGAAAAAAATGGGTCCACAACGATCTAGTTTTGATGCATTGTGGGTGTTGTTAATCATTAATTGACTCTCCATTTCAGTAAAATATCATAGGCTACCTAATTGACAATGCGATTGACAATGCGATCATTAATAGCCGACTGTTAAATTCATTAGACTTGATTCTCCCCATTGATCATTCCCAAAACATTGTCATAATAGCCTACTTCTTGTTTGGATAGTCTGTGTAACTGAATAACCTAATGTCAATACAGTGTAATCCGCTTATAGTGATCACGTTTGTCCGGGTCAAATTGATCACTATAAGCGGTTGATTACTATAACCGAAATTTTCTAATTTTCTTTATTTTTTATGCTGATTACCATCCAATTGACATTTGTATATATAATACATTAATACATGTATAAAGTAATGAAACGGACAGCTTTGCTATTTACTGGATTTTATTACAGCAAGTTAACTGAAAAATACAGTACAGCTGTTTGAAACGCGATTCAAATAGCAAATTAAATGACAGCATTGCACTGTGTAGCTATAAATCAAATACACTGCAGTAGGCTACTGGAAGCTTCGACGAGTCTCCGTTTTTCGTTCAGAGAAAGTTTCTTTTACCCGACATGGTGCGCGAGGTGCGCGCGATGTGCATGCAGCACGTCTTCGCGCGAGCCGCTATAAATGACCGTAATTTATTAATTTCTCCCACATATGTTCTGTATAAAAGGACCCAAAATGATCACTATAAGCGGACTGCTTGATCGCTATAAGCGAATTATTTAAACAGTGTTTGTATAGGAACCATTCTGTCCCAGGCTCTGTGATCATATAAGCGGTTGATCACTATATCCGTGATCACTATAAGCGGATTACACTGTAATGCAATTTGGACAACTGTGATGAGCCATGCTGTGATGAGCATCATTGTATGACGTGCAATTTCATAACTAGCCTCTGTATTGCCAATGTGATGGGGGGATTTCACCTCGCCCTCTCTGTTCACGTTAAAGCTTCAACGTTAAAGCTTCGTTTGGTCTATTTTGGTTCGTTTAGAAACATGCATATGTGAAACCGAACCGTACCAACGTCTGTTTGCTACAGTGTAACATTTTTTTGCCTGGTGCGGACCAAAGCAATCGAACTATAGGTGTGAAAGCACCCGAGTCATTTCACAGTTTTTGTTTGGTGTGACTCAGCAATTCTCGATCCACTGGCCATGTTTTAAGGGAGAAAGGGGCCCACACAGTTTAAGTTCCAGATATGGACACACACACACACACACACACACACACACACACACACACACACACACACACACACACACACACACACACACACACACACACACACACACACACACACACACACACACACACACACACACACACACACACACACACACACAGGGGGGGGGTGGAGGTGACTCTCATGGTGACGATGACGACGGTGAGCCTTTCCTATCCCTTCCGGTTCCAACCTCCTGTCACTGGCTCATAATCAAGTGCAGCATTGGATTAGTCCAGCACTGGGTTTTCGTGAAGCAGCTGGGAGGTGTGTACGTACCACGAGCAGCTCGACGAGCGACACACACACACACACCGAATGTCAACAATCTAAATGAACAGTCAGGAATCCCTTTGTAAAGTCAAACAAGCCAACAGACTGAGAATGTAAAGCCATTCTGAGAATCTTCAAATAAAAAAAAAGACTTAAATTTAGAGATTGAAATGTGAGGAAGCGGTACGGTGACCAGATGTCTGACTCAAATGTCCCCGGGTTTTCAACATTCGCTATCAAATTGTATTGATCATGTACCTTTTTTTGATTAGCGATGTGACATACGAGTCCCTCACACGGGTCCCTGCGGAGGAGACGGCCGGCTTTCCAAGCAACCTCGACTCTCCTCCTCCCCCCCCCTCCCATCAACGAATACAATCTGGTCACCCTGGGGAGAGGCCACATTGTGAACTGAAGGGAATGCAAAAACACTCCTGGCAGCATCAATCTGGCCAGACGGGAGCACATTACCTTGATCCGACCAAGGAGAGGTAGACCAGTTTAATGGAGTGGCCCGGCCGTAAATTGGAGAGCCTGCCTGTGTATATCATAGAGGAGGAATAACAACATCAACACACTCCCTGTTGCCGTCGTCCATCACAGCGCGTGACGAACCTAATCTCACAAGACACACCAGTCATTTCCAATGTCTGGTGTCTGACATGCACTCACCCCCTCCCCTCTTTATCTCACTTCATCAGCGGCGACAGAGGAAGCCATCGCTCGATGCATCGTGACCAAATGACGTTACGCCGAATCCATCGATTACAGTCGTGTCGCACACAATTCCGAACAAAGAAGCTAATATGATTACGCACAAAGGGGATACATTTAACATTGACAATGGCCATCGGTATAAAGGACGGGGGGCCACTCTGTATATTCCATCTTATCATGTCACGTATCCATTAGCATGGCTGTGACTGACGACGGAAGCTTGGTTGTACTCATTTGTTGCAGAACATTGATTCTCCATACACAACATACTAGCCCCATGGGCAGGACACAAATTACGTCACGAGACCCATCCTTAGGTTCGCCTCATGGTTTGATTGGCCCTCTATGTTCTCTCCCAGCATCTGTGCAGATTGTCAGAGTGCCCCCTGTGAAGCTACAATCAACGGCAACCATCACCATCCCTGCTAAACGAACGGCATTGGACAACGTGGGGCCCCGGTTGGATGATATCGCCACGTCTTCCCGGGGGCTTTTTCCTCCCTGTGGACATTTTGACTGACAGGGGACCGACGGCGGATCCCACTTAATGAGTCAACAAGGAGTTGGAGGGGATTAAAGCAATCAGTGCAATGCCATTCCACCCAAAAGACAGATGGACTTGTGGACAGTTGGAAGCACACGCTCAGGCAGATGCTGATAAAGTTTGTACTGCAGGCACAGCCTTTGCTACTCTTACAGACTCCAACAGAACCACAGCATCTGGGTGAAATCAGACCAGTGCCCGATGCGCCACAGGATTCCAAGATAAGATTGACAGGTACACCCAACTAAGGGCTGAAATCCAAAGCGTGCTGGAATTGGGTGTCGCGCCATTGAGCACTACAATCGCAGGGGGAGCAGCACAGTTTGTAATGTCCATTGACTTTCATGCTGAATGCCATTCATTTAAAAAAAAAAATTTGTATGCTTACCCAATGGACCTTTCCACCCTGTCAGTCACGCGGAGAATAATAACCAATAAGATTGCCACGCCCCTTGCAATAGAGCTGCCATGATGTCCCACAAACAAAGCTTGTCCCGCGTTGTTGTGTTCATAGATTAGACTACAGCTACATTTAGTTAGAACATGGTTCTTAGATGCGCTTGGGGAACGTGAAATAATGACCACAGATATCCAGAGAGATTACAGGGAGCGAGTTTCATCGAGATTTGGAGAATCCATGCAGTCTGCAGGACTTGTTTTAATACATGGATAGAGCTTATGTATTTTAAATTTGGACAATTGAGCATATGGCTCAGAGACATTATTATTAAAAACATGCCTGAAAACTTTAGAAATAATGTCCTTCTACTTGAGTCATTATTGATGGTACTGAATGTAAGACCCAGGTGCCATCTGCACTGGCTTTAACAGAGTCAGCTTTATAGTGACTGTAAGTCAAGCACAACCCTCAAACCATTGACTGGATTACTACGTGTCTCCAGTTATTTGACAGTTTGTTCCTATCTTTCATTTCTTGTGGTCAGTTGACTGAATGATTTATGAATGCTTATTAAACCCCCTCCAGTCAGTATAACCCATTCTACAGGGTAAAAAACACAGTCAGTTCAGTGTTTGTGAGTGAAATGAAAGATAATTAACGGGTTTACACATTCTGAGTGCATTTTGTATAGGACTATTGTGTAATGTCTGTGTGTGTGTGCAATGGAAAAATATTTTTGATGAAGAACCTGATCAATCGTTTCAACCGATTGATCAAGGCAAATGAATGAATTAATGTGTTTTGGGAATGGAAAGTTGTGTCTTGTTGGTGTCAGTTGCCTTGAATGTACACAGTTAGCAGTTTTATTTTTAGGGGGGAACAATGAGTACATTCCGGCTTGATAAACCCAAGTTGATTCAAGCTGATTCTGCTGTGCATCCTTTTGCTGTGAAGTTGTTGTTAAATATCTCGCTCTCGCTCTCTCGCTCTCTCTCTGTCTGTGTGTGTGTGTGTGTGTGTGTGTGTGTGTGTGTGTGTGTGTGTGTGTGTGTGTGTGTGTGTGTCAGACACAGACACAGACACACAGACACAGACACAGACACACAGACACAGACACAGACACAGACACACAGACACAGACACAGACACAGACACACAGACACACAGACACAGACACAGACACACAGACACACAGACACACACACACACACACACACACTCATGGTGACGATGACGACGGTGAGCCTTTCCTATCCCTTCCGGTTCCAACCTCCTGTCACTGGCTCATAATCAAGTGCAGCATTGGATTAGTCCAGCACTGGGTTTTCGTGAAGCAGCTGGGAGGTGTGTACGTACCACGAGCAGCTCGACGAGCGACACACACACACACACCGAATGTCAACAATCTAAATGAACAGTCAGGAATCCCTTTGTAAAGTCAAACAAGCCAACAGACTGAGAATGTAAAGCCATTCTGAGAATCTTCAAATAAAAAAAAAGACTTAAATTTAGAGATTGAAATGTGAGGAAGCGGTACGGTGACCAGATGTCTGACTCAAATGTCCCCGGGTTTTCAACATTCGCTATCAAATTGTATTGATAATGTACCTTTTTTTTGATTAGCGATGTGACATACGAGTCCCTCACACGGGTCCCTGCGGAGGAGACGGCCGGCTTTCAAGCAACCTCGACTCCCCCCCCTCCCCATCAACGAATACAATCTGGTCACCCTGGGGAGAGGCCACATTGTGGACTGAAGGGAATGCAAAAACACTCCTGGCAGCATCAATCTGGCCAGACGGGAGCACATTACCTTGATCCGACCAAGGAGAGGTAGACCAGTTTAATGGAGTGGCCCGGCCGTAAATTGGAGAGCCTGCCTGTGTATATCATAGAGGAGGAATAACAACATCAACACACTCCCTGTTGCCGTCGTCCATCACAGCGCGTGACGAACCTAATCTCACAAGACACACCAGTCATTTCCAATGTCTGGTGTCTGACATGCACTCACCCCCTCCCCTCTTTATCTCACTTCATCAGCGGCGACAGAGGAAGCCATCGCTCGATGCATCGTGACCAAATGACGTTACGCCGAATCCATCGATTACAGTCGTGCCGCACACAATTCCGAACAAAGAAACGAATATGATTACGCACAAAGGGGATACATTTAACATTGACAATGGCCATCGGTATAAAGGGACGGGGGGCCACTCTGTATATTCCATCTTATCATGTCACGTATCCATTAGCATGGCTGTGACTGACGACGGAAGCTTGGTTGTACTCATTTGTTGCAGAACATTGATTCTCCATACACAACATACTAGCCCCATGGGCAGGACACAAATTACGTCACGAGACCCATCCTTAGGTTCGCCTCATGGTTTGATTGGCCCTCTATGTTCTCTCCCAGCATCTGTGCAGATTGTCAGAGTGCCCCCTGTGAAGCTACAATCAACGGCAACCATCACCATCCCTGCTAAACGAACGGCATTGGACAACGTGGGGCCCCGGTTGGATGATATCGCCACGTCTTCCCGGGGGCTTTTTCCTCCCTGTGGACATTTTGACTGACAGGGGACCGACGGCGGATCCCACTTAATGAGTCAACAAGGAGTTGGAGGGGATTAAAGCAATCAGTGCAATGCCATTCCACCCAAAAGACAGATGGACTTGTGGACAGTTGGAAGCACACGCTCAGGCAGATGCTGATAAAGTTTGTACTGCAGGGCACAGCCTTTGCTACTCTTACAGACTCCAACAGAACCACAGCATCTGGGTGAAATCAGACCAGTGCCCGATGCGCCACAGGATTCCAAGATAAGATTGACAGGTACACCCAACTAAGGGCTGAAATCCAAAGCGTGCTGGAATTGGGTGTCGCGCCATTGAGCACTACAATCGCAGGGGGAGCAGCACAGTTTGTAATGTCCATTGACTTTCATGCTGAATGCCATTCATTTTTTTGTATGCTTACCCAATGGACCTTTCAGTCAGTCACGCGGAGAATAATAACCAATAAGATTGCCACGCCCCTTGCAATAGAGCTGCCATGATGTCCCACAAACAAAGCTTGTCCCGCGTTGTTGTGTTCTTATATTAGACTACAGCTACATTTAGTTAGAACAACATGGTTCTAAGATGCGCTTGGGGAACGTGAAATAATGACCACAGATATCCAGAGAGATTACAGGGAGCGAGTTTCATCGAGATTTGGAGAATCCATGCAGTCTGCAGGACTTGTTTTTAATACATGGATAGAGCTTATGTATTTTACATTTGGACAACTACATATGGCCTCATAGACATTATTATTAAAAACATGCCTGAAAACTTTAGAAAATAATGTCCTTCTACTTTAGTCATTATTGATGGTACTGAATGTAAGACCCAGGTGCCATCTGCACTGGCTTTACAGAGTCAGCTTTATAGTGACTATAAGTCAAGCACAACCCTCAAAGCATTGACTGGATGGTTGGAAGTGGTTCTGTCATTTTTGTGTCTGAGTTATTTACAGGTGCTGTATCTGATAAGACAATTACTGAACGCAGTGGTTTTTATGATGTACTTAAAACACTGGAAGTTCACAAGTGCAACAATCAAATGGTTGATAGCGACTCCACACATCAATTTACAGCAGCGCCGACACAAAAAGCTACAAAGCTCGCTAATTAGTTAAAATTCAAAGGTTTATTTGTCACCTATTTCAGTGTACAGGTACATTGAGCAGTGACATGTTTTTTTTCGCGAGGACCAGATTGCTACCGCGCCATCGTGTGATTAGCATAGCTAGGTGATTAGCCCATTGTAGCTAGTAGTTAGCAGATCTTAGGCTTATTTTCATTGTAAACACATCACTAACGTACTCACCCTGCTTTACATGTGCAGTAGGACTCCATGATGTCGTCCTGACGAATTTCAATGTGGAGTTTGTGAGGCGTTTGTGTCTTCCTCATAGATCACCAACACTTAGCATCAAGTTTATGTTGTCTGCTCCGTCCGAAATCGCTAATTTGTAAAATTCAAAGGTTTATTTGTCACCTATTTCAGTGTACAGGTAGCCTGGAATCCAGAGCCACATCTAGAAAGCTGTAGGTCTGGTAATGGGTAATGAAAATGGCCCAACTCGATGGGCGGCACCAAGCATGCGTTTGAAAATATCACTGCACGCAATTGGATAAACTACGACAATCAGAAGAATAACGCACGGGGTGACGTATCCAGAGGACGGAACGAGTTTGTTTTGGAGAATAGTTTGACAGAGACGGAAATGTAGCCCAGGGTGCCAACCAGCAGAGACGAAGAGCCAATTTTTTTACTGTGTTACTGCAAAGAGCCACATCATACACACATGAACATCTCCCCATCTCTTCCTCTCACACACACCAATAATATTTCTTAGTCTATCTAGTTAATTCGGGGGGTGCTCCGAATTTAACGGAGCACCCCCCCCCCATCAGAACCGCAAATTAAACGCCCCCCCCCCCCCCCCCCCATCCAGAAACCGCAAATTAACGGACCCCCCCCCATCAGAACCGCGAATTAAACGGACGCCCCCCGCCCAGAGACGCTGACTCGGAAGCCCGTCGCGCGCCTCAACGGTAGCGTCATTGCGCATCCTTGGCGCAACATCTGTGAATAACGCGTTAACTTTGACAGCACTAAAAAAAAACACCAAATTCAATATGAACTAAGAGCCATGAAACCAGGCAAAGAGCCGCATGCGGCTCGGGAGCCGTGGGTTGGCCAGCCTGATGTGCCTAATGGCCGATCTCCATTCAGGCTACACTAGCCACTAAACGACTTTTGCCGTTTTTTGCAAGCAGAAATATGGAGAATATTGGTTTGTACAGATACTCAGTCAACATTTTCGATATTGTTGTTTACCGTTTACTGACTGATTCGGACTGATTCCCGTCGCAGCGCTGTCGTCATCTGTTTAGCCCGCCTCTGGCCTCGCCGTATATCAGATACACCGATGTGATTGGTTTACGTTCGGAACAACAGGAATTGCTAATGAGCATGTTACTCATTACCAGAGTACTCGCTGAGCAAATTCAAATTGTGCTCTCGCGAGAACTCTGGATTTCCAGGGTAGTGTACAGGTACATTGAGCAGTGAAATGTTTTTTTCGCTAGGACCAGATTGTTACCGCGCCATCGTGTGATTAGCATAGCTAGGTGATTAGCCCATTGTAGCTAGTAGTTAGCAGATCTTAGGCTTATTTTCATTGTAAACACATCACTAACGTACTCACCCTGCTTTACATGTGCAGGAGGACTCCACCATTTTGTCCTGACAAATTTCAATGTGGAGTTTGTGAGGCGTTTGTGTCTTCCGCATCGATCGCCAACACTTAGCATCAAGTTTTATGTTGTCATCTGCTCCGTCCGAAATCCGAATGTCATGAATATATCCTTGTGTCAAATAGTTCAGGCCTTTCTGTAGAACTCTCTTAGATAAAGTAGCGGCATTTGGCAAATAACGTACAGCGATATTGAGAGAGAAAAACCAGCAGCGGGGCGTTGTTCAGTGGACATTTCGGTAACGTGCTGCAGAGCGTGTGGGAAAGCTATAGCCATAGCAACAGTAACTAGGGGGGGCTGAACATGCCGTTCGAATAGGGAAAGGTCCACTGTATTACCACTGTTGAAGGGTACTGGCAAGTTCTGCTGAATGAGCAGCCAAAGGCGCGGACTGCTTTGAGAACACCGCTGGGACACCTTGGCCCACAGCTCCAGCAGACCTTCCAGCGTCTATAATGTACAGAGGCTGTTGTTGTGGAAGGCTGGAAAGACTGCAGGGCTGTCCGACTGAATGACATTAACAGTAAAACATAGTGACGGGGAGTAGGAGTAACTCATACTTTGAAGGAGAGAGAAACTGACAGGTAAGAGTTAACACCAAGCTGGTTCACCAGGGTTATTTAAATAGCTTAAATGTGATGCTGCAGGGGGTTTTTTTACCACTAAGGTGAGGAATATGCCTTAAGTTCATTGTTTGGGGGGGCATTATAATATTTTAACATGTTTATTAGGGAATAAAAATTGTTTACATGACATTGTTTCCATATTTACATATTTTAGTAAATAGTTAGCAGTGTGGCGAGTCGTATTGGAAGAACATGCAGGACTCTCTTTATCAAGCAGGCATCAGTGAGGCAGAGAATAATTAAGTGGCTCCAGTGATACAAAATAAAGTGAGAAAGTGAATCAACGTTTTCATTAATTATTTTTCATCACATATTAGAATGAAAATGGCACCTTAAGTATGCAATTCATGCTGAACACTCAATACATTTCCCCTTCAGGAGTTTTCCATCAGAGTCACTGGATGAAAAAGACAGAATTATTACATCTATATTGCTATATAGTTCTAGTCTTAACCGAGGGCCGTGGAAATGTAGATGGAAAGGTGTGTTTGAACTGGTCTTACCACATGACAACTTAATGCATTGACATGAAAAGTGATTGAAATTGATTAGTAAGAGCTCTAGTCCATTAGTCTTCCTCTAAGGAACCGTGTTTGACGTGACAAGCCTAAAGAACAAATCAGAACACATAAGATAATGGCTTTTGCAGTGCACTTTTCCAAGGGCATCAATTCTACTGGAATACATTGTTCAATGTCAAGGCTGGCGGAGGGACTGCATGAATGGATAATACTTAGTGTATATTCTCCCTTTATATCCCCCCACTGTATATACAGAAACTCATGCATATGTTCTCATCCGTAACATAATGTCTTCTATTAGCATTTAGAGAGCCGCTGTGGCAACGTTCCTGCGGGGATTGGAAGGAGAGGAAGCCACAGCGTCGTGTTTCCTTCCTGAACTCAGAGTCTCTGAGGGCTGGCGGACCGAGCAGGAGTCAATCCGTAGGGTTTAATGGGATGGCACGCAGCCCTGCACGACTACACTGAGGTCTGGCCTGGCAACAAGTCTGACACGGACCAATCATCTTTCATCTCCCTCCCCCAGATATAATTACCCATTAACCAATTAACCAAGTCCAGGGCCCCGGGTTGTGTCTCAGTGTTTAATGCATTTTCCCTCAAAAGTGGCAGGAAAGTAATCAGGCATTAATGAATGATAAAATCTGATAGGATACATCTCAAAATGTAGTTATATGAAAGATAGATAGGACATCAGGGGTGCTAGTAACTATATAGTAATCAGATGACATGTTCATAACACAGATGCATGATACTGAATTGATGAAAACGAGTTAATTGGAAAATCTTCTGATCATATTTCCCTCAAAAAATCAGCGTGCTTTAGTTAATATTAGACTGAAGAGGACAGCGTCCGATATATCCAAGGTGTGCCACCAGCTTACTGGCAGAGGATAGGAAAACCTGTCACACCATTATGTGCCCAAGCAAGGTCATAAACACCACCCTCACCGTTGACGTGCGGAGTCATTATCATAGAGCTGCTGCTTTTCATCTTGGTCACATCGTGTGTTGACTGGCTGCTATTGATAAAGAACCAGGAGCCATGAATGGAGGGAGTGAGGCGCAACAGCATGGCTGCGGCGGTGGCTCTAGAAGGGGCTCTGGGGCCCACGGCCATTCTTCACTCTCTGTACTGTGAATCACTTTGTCTGCTGCACCTGATCCGTGGTGGAAATCAACTAGGGTAAGTACATTTATTTTGTACAAATTCGAGTTACTTTACTTGAGTATTTCTATTACTTTATACTTCTACTCCACCACATCTCAGAGGCAAATATTGATTAGATTAGAAAAAAAAAAAAATATTTATATATATATGTATATACACAGTATATATAATTTTTGAAGAAGGCTGCATTGGTCCCCAGGGGTAAATTCACAACCCTGCAGTTTGTTAATTAAAAATCAATTAAAATTATCTGCTGCAACATAAAAGCAATACTCATTAATGCATCAATAATTATAATATAATAATGCAATATTATTCTGAAATGGGCCATTCTGCATAATGAGTAGTTTTACTTGTGGTACTTTAAGTATTTTGTTTACTTTTACTATATTTTACTATACTATATTTTATTTTACTTTTACTGTATTTCTACATGCTATTACTACTTTTACTTAAGTCAAAGATCTGAGTACTTCTTCCACCACTGTGTGCAGTGGTGGAAGCAAACAGTATAGTAGGACTTCCTCCTGACAGCCTATTTGTTACAACCTAATGATAAACAATTTGAATTCTGAAATATACAGGGTTGTATCTAATCTAGATTTTTAATTATACTACAATGTACAATATAATACATTATAGGAAGCAGCAGAAATTGTCTGAGCTGAAACATATTTGTGAATTATAGTAGAAGGAAAAGGTGTGAATTGATATTCAAAGTGAAAACCACTGATAAACCAATAGCTAATGCAGATCCAAGGTTTCTGAGGTGAATACCTAATATTCAACAAGCACTAACAGCTAAACACGCTTTTATGTGTTCAGACAAACCAATCTCCACTCTGATTGGGAAAACGAGGCGCTGAACCACACACACACACACACACACACACACACACACACACACACACACACACACACACACACACACACACACACACACACACACACACACACACACACACACACACACACACACACACACACACACACACACACGATTTCAATCACAATTCCAGTTTTACAGTCGCAAGAGTGAAGAGTACACACCCTTTACGGTCACAATGAGTGTCTGCCGCTCATAACAAACATGGAGGAACATCAACTGGTCTGAATCTTTGTTGGTGCCTTAATGTACAGTATATGTGCAAAAAAGGGAGACAAAGCGAGCAACAAGGACAAGCTGCCCCTCCACACTCTGAGACCAAACACTCTGTGGGGTCCTCTCCATCGACGGGGTGTCGGTATCAACAAGGGGCAGGACTGACACTAATGATGTACCGATGCTGACTAGGGCTGGGCAATATATTGATCGTATACCGATATTTATATTGTCTTTTCCCGGTTTTAAAGGCTGTGTGACAGTAAAGTGCTGTGATTTTTTTTGTTACTTACCAGACTGTTCTAGCCAACTGTTCTTGTACCCAAGTTCTTAATAAATGAGAAAGTACTAATCATTTGTCAAGTATCTAATGCACATGTGGGCTCTACCATGTGGTTATTTTATATTATTTATTCATTGAAATTCCAGGAAATGTGACAGTGTGATGTACAGTATATTGTTAGAGATATTAAATTACCTCTATTGGGATAGAAGATTTTGGCCATACCGCCCAACCCTAAAGCAGACTTCTCATTGACCAGTGTGACAAGTTGTTAGCACCACTCACACTACAAGAGCTATGACAAGATTAGACTCAGACTCCACTATGACCAAACGTAGCACATGTCTGGCATAAGCTCAAGGTTCTGCAAAAGCACAACAATCATGAGAAATCTCAAATTCCTCTTCCACATTTGATTCTGCGGTGATTGTCCAGTCTTCCTCTGGTGTATTTGTCGTGCAATTTGAACTCATCATCTTTAACGACATGTAATCCAACAGAGCCCTGGGGTGACATTGCAAAAGCCTGGCATCATGAAAATCAATGGAGGCACATTTTGAGCGCCGATATTAGACCTATTTAGTAGGAAATGTTATTTAGTATTCACGTCACCACATAGACCCTGATATACTTAGGTACAGATGAACATTCCATGATTAATGGGAAAATGGGTTTTAGTTTGTTTCCCAGTTGCATTTTATCATCAATGTAATGGCTCTGGAAATGTCAGAGTTGTCCCGAACCCAAAATCAGCATTGCACCTGATCCAGCCGTGTAGTTTCCATGGCAACAGCAAACAACTCATCCTCACTTTGCTACTGTGTACCAGAGAAAGGGAAAGTGAAAAGTTCTCCCTGACCCGTCTGTGCGTCACATTGATAAAAGGTGTCCTCTGTCTGCCCGGGCATAAAGGATCCACAGAATCTGTCAAAACCCACACAAATCTAATTTACATATCTGTCCCCAGGTTCTCACTTTCAATAAGTAACACAAATGCTGGTTGCTGGTTGAGAGCCAGGCTCCGTCACACTGGTCATCAGGATACAAACCTGTGCAAGTCAATCTCCATTTCATAAATGTGTTTGTGTGTCAGTTGATGCAGAGAGAATGGGCCGTGAAACAGCATAATGTATGGCGATGAATAATAACCTAATAAATATGTAGCAAAGTTCCTCGTTGCCTCGGTGCCACATAAGCGGCTTGTTGGGGGCTCCTCCAAGGACACAGGCAGTAGTAAGTGGTGGTGTTGCAAAGTCCGGCTCATTGCAAAAAGGTTTGATAAAATGAGAAAAGATGGTACCTGTGCTAGCATGCTCTCTTGAGTGGTGTGTGTGTGTGTGTGTGTGTATGTGTGTGTGTGTGTGTGTGTGTGCTGGTGGCTGACGTAACCTGCGGTGCACTGATTAGCCAATACACAACAGGCATGCAGCCCGGCCCCCCCCCCAACCGAGACCAGGTGAGGCCAATTAAGCCAGCCAGCCACCAAACACACATTTCCACAAAATACTACAGTAAACAGACAGTTGCACGCTGGCCTGTCAAAATGGAAACAAGGTCATGTGCTCGGGGACGTGACCAAAGCCAGGAAGTCGTCGACTGACAGAAAGGTGGATACTAGAGATGGCACCGGTATCAGAAGTGTTCATGACCGATGAGTTATTACACACACACACACACACACCGCGCACCTGCGATACGGCCCCCCACATAAGATCAATACCATGCAAAGTGTATGGAAATAAAGACAATCTTTCCAACATGCCCGTGTGAATTGTCATTCACGGTGACAATGTGAATTACCATAGAAATTGAAGGCCTGTTATCAAGCCCGATTTAAAATGCTTGTGGCGACAAAGAGGAAAGGGGGGGGAAGACACTAGAAATGTACGAGAATAATCCCGATCCTCCTACTCCTCCTCTGAGGATTGAACGTTCAATATAGCGGCGCCATAGTTTTTTGGAGTTTGCAAGCTGTTTAGCTCTTCTAAATGAAACCCTGCAAAAGTAAATCCGTCTGCCCGTCTTTTATCAACAAATCATATGCCCGATATCCAGACTAATTATGAAGTGAAGAAATGGAGGGCTTATAAATGAAAAAACATATTAACATCTTAATATTAACATTAAAAATCCCTCCTAGAGGAATGAGGGAGGGTCGTGGGTATTGTTGCGTGTTATAACTGCCTCATATTGTTTCTTCATTAAAATGTTATTGACTTTTTTTTAAGTGATTTTGTGGATTATTATGTGTCATCCCTAACTCAAGAGGTATCTGGCGGTAGAGAAGAGAGAAGATGAAGTGGTTTTAGCAACCAGCCGTCACAGCGCTGTCTATCTAGTCTCGAAGTCTCACCTTCTCGGTGAAACCAGTTTTAACTCCAGCAGTCAGTTCCAGCACTCTGAATGTTCATCGAGGAATCCATTTGCAACAGTTTGTCAATGGAGAAAATGTCTGCAACCATTCAGATAGTGAGAGAGTGCGTGTTTGTGTGTGTGCGCGCACGTGTGTGTGTGTGTATGTATGTATGTCTATGTGTATATGTGTGTGGGTGCGTGCGTGTGCGTGTATGTATGTCTATATGTGTGTGTGTGCGTGTGTGTGTGGGTGCGTGCGTGTGCGTGTATGTATGTGTGTGTGTGTGTGTTATTCAGTGAAACAATCCTTCTCTATGACAGTGCACATGTATTTATCCTTTCATCACATGTTAAACCTTTCATGACATGTTAAATTGCAGTGTGCACCGTAGCAGTGCACTGCAGCGCAAAAAGGGTCCAAATATGTGCTGTGATATTTCCGAGGGACGGGCAAATTATGCATCTTCATAATGAAATCCCTCAGGAGCTTCACTCAATGTATACGCCCGGGCTTTGACAGAGCTGCATGGGGTCTTGGAAAATGATTACCTGGATGTGCTTGGACCAATGTGAACTCCTGTCCCATTGTGCTGAAGACAGCAGGTATATTGCCGGCGCTGGAGTTCAGTTCACTGCAGGGGAGTGCATTTCGCAGTACCTTGAAATGGCTTGTGTGTTGTTGTTGTTCTGTTGTTCTTGTGACGTGCACTGGATGATTGAAGCTAAATGCACAGATTGTTCCGGGTCTCATCTCATATACTGGGTTCGTAACTACGTGTACATCCGGTTGAATTCAGTCTCGGGTCCAGCAGTCCTACTATGTTTGGCGCAGAACCGTACTTCTACAGTGGCCAGTCTACACGGTTCTTCAGCGCCGACTGTCTCTGTGTTCGCTCGGGTTTCATTGAGAAACGCAAAAACCGCTTGAAAACTTCTGCAAGGGCAGAGTTACGCCTCATTTTCTCTTTTGCTACAGAGATATTATATACGGATATCATGCAGAACGACAAATAAAATGTTTGCACGAGTGGCTGAAGCTTTCAGAAAGGGATTTTAATGAGTGTACTTCTACAGTGGCCAGTCTATACAGTGTTTATTTGACAACTTTACAGACACTTTTTTACGGTTCACCAGTGCTGTTTGTGTTTGCCAATTATGCGCTTCAGATTCCACGCCCCCCAGGAAAGAAAGGCAAACACCCCAGTCACCCAGATTTGAGCTCATCTGCCATCAGACTTTGGATATTAATTTAAAGTCTGATTTGTGATACGAGGTAGAATTTAAATGACTCCCGGGGAGGGCCCAATGTATAAATGATTCATAATATCAACATCTCCAAATCGCTCCTTATAGATGGTTGATCAATTTGTGATTGGCCTTTGCTGTTCTCACCCATGTGGGACTAAGCGGTTTCTTTACCCTTCATCATTCTTAAATCATCTACCTCATCGGGGCATTTCACAGATGCTTTCCTTCCTTCCCCGAGAGGTGAGATCTGAATCGATATTGATCCTTTTCAACCCTTTTAACATAATTTCACACCGTGTCGTCATGTTAAAGCGCATAGTCTCGCAGAGGATACTTTAACTCGTTTAATCTGAGCTATTAATGCGCTCGGCCAGACGCAAGGTAGGCCCTTGTTGAATAAGATGGGGGTCCAAGGTGCATCAGATGCGGGAGATGGGGTGGGTCTGGCGCAGCGAGGGGAACACCGATAAGAGCCATTGATGAGCAGTGGCTGCTGTTCCGCGGCTATGAAGGTAGAATATAAATGTGGGGCCAGGTCCCGGGTCCAGACCCAGCCCGCGGAGCTGCGCTGCAGTGCACTGCTACGGTGCACACTGCAATTTAACATGTCATGAAAGGTTTAACATGTGATGAAAGGATAAATAAATGTGCAGTGTCATAGAGAAGGATTGTTTCACT